>CM060466.1:16671591-17166591 GCA_030544235.1 Lepturacanthus savala | reverse complement strand
TTTCCCGGTGATTCACCTTCAAGTCAAATGAGTCCAAACAAGTGACTGCTGCTGACTCAAAGTGTGTGTATGTGTGAATCAGCGAATTGACGTGAGTCAGATAGTCGACGATTAACCACAGAGCCGCGCGCGCACACACACACACACGCGCGCACAACCAGAGGACTTCAGGGAATTTCCTCCTTTATAACCTGATCTCAACAGTGAAAAGAGGAAGCGACACACACATTCACACACACGTTCAACTGCTGCTGTGGACTTTGATAAATCAATACTACTACTGAGGACTGTCCTATATACTGTGTTCACATGGTGCTTAAAAAAAAGACTGTCAGAAGCCCATTAATCAGAACTTTCTGTATTTTATTATTTTTTTTTCACTGAAATGTCATTGTCTGTGTTTGACCTGTGAAGATTTAATACCTCACATTCCAAGCTGCTTTTTTTAATTCATATGATTGAATTAATGGTGTAAATATGTGTAATAAACATGTTGAAACTGAGTTGAGTTGTCCTGCTGTCTTTGTTCAGGTGATGTTTCGAGTTGCTGAGTAAAACGCACATCTTCTATCTAAATCCACATTAAAGGGCCACCGGGCCACAGTTCACAGGGTCAATCCTTTCTAAGAGGAAGCAGGTTGGTACAACACAGAACCAGCCGTTAATCTCATGCTTCCAAACAAACAAACACACAACAGGGTCGTACCGATTTCCTGTGGATTACGACAGAATTATGAATCACATCCCTCATGACCTGACACTGATTCAGTGAGGGAGAGTGAAAGAGTTACGCAACCTCCCAGCAGCAGCTGGGGCTGCATAATGCAGAGAGCAGCAGGTAGTGTTTAGAGCCCCAGGGCTTCTTCATCATCGTCATCATCATTAGCAGCAGAAGCAGCTTCCTGCTCGCTGACTGGAAGCAACTACACCCTGAAACGTGACTAAAGATGATGAGCAGGTTGGTCAAGTTACTCAGGTTACCCTCCTCCTCCTCAGTGTGTTTGTTGTTGATGTCCTGGTCACATCATCATCATCGTTGTCGTCATGTTTCGTCCTTTTACCCCATATATTAATGTTGCACCTGAGTAAAGAAGTAGGAAAAAAAAGGGTAGATAAAGAATCATTAGTAAAAAATTATTTTAGATTTACTATAACTTGGATAAATAACCCGTAGTAAAGTAAAAGTAACTAACGACTGAAGCTGTAACACAATTGGTAGCAATAAACTGGAAATAGTGTTTAAAGTTTCAATAACCTCATTAAATATTCTTAGAATTACAACCACAGAATGGATGCACATTCAAATATGTTTTTTTAAGTTAATTTTTTTTTAACCAAACATCTTTTATGTCCAGGAGCCCACAACTAACTCGCTGATACCCAAACTAAAATGTTTCTTCTTGCACCCTGAGGTTACATTACAGTTTAAAGGTGGCTACTGCAGTGTATTTAAAAAGTCAGAATTACTCTACTTGACAAAAGATGTTTCCCCCTTTTCACCGTTAACCCTCTACTGCATAGTATTGGCAACAAATATTTTATCTTAATTTTTCTAAAAAAATATGTGATATAAAATCTAGGTTTTTACAGTTAGGTGTGAAAAAGGAGGCTTTTATTTTCAGACATACAATTTCTGATGATTTATGAGGTCACATGACCAGGACTTCCTGTTTACCAGTCCCTTTTGTGCATGGAAACGGAAAATTTTCACCAATTAACTCACTATCTTGGATAAATAAACTTTAAATATTTTTTAAAATATTTTCTTTTCTTTCTTTCTTTCTTTCTTTTTTTTTTTTTTTTTTTACAATTAATTCAATTCAATATATATATATATATATATATATATATATCCCATTTTAAGTAATAAAACTGTTCCATTTAAAGCATTTTTTACCCTGTCTAAGTAATATTTCATGTAATACAGGGTCAAAGTGAGCTGTAAACTTCACGTTTCCACATGACACTTGTTTAAGTTGCATGAGGGGACAACAATTGGCTTCATAACATGCTGTGACGTGACCAGTCCTGCTCCTATTTCATTTAAGCTCAGCACAGAGAAACCTTCCACTTTCTGCTGATGGATGTGAATACAATCTCTGTGTTGGAAGGAACAAGAACAACAACACATTTGTGAGTGTTAGGGGACGTTAATGTGACTAAACAGGAAACTGGACAGTGATTGGTCATCACTCATAAGTGTAAACCAGAGGGAGTTTTAGTAAAAGGAATGTTTGATTCGATAAAACCGTCAACAAGTGAGACTGCTTGACTGAAAGTTGAAGTGACCACATCGTGGGACTTTTTGTCGTCATGGTTCACTGAACTTTCATTATCAGCAGTGTCAGGAAATATATATACAAATGTTTGTGTAACAATAATTTATTTCTTGTTTTTATTGGGACTAGTATTAGAGTTCAGATGACTTCACTTTAGGAAAACCTCAGATGTAAAAGAATGCTCTATGTTTTCCTTCACATATACATTCAGTCATAGCTGAAAGGCTCAGCAGCTGCATTATCACACTGACCTCCATCCCCCTACAGCACTGACTTAAAATGAAAGGAAACCACTCACAGATTTGGGTCATATGATGGGTTGATGCTTCCATTTTGTATGCATCTCTCTTTAAGCAGCAATACATATTCAGATGAAGAGGATTTCAGGCTGTAACCGGCTATAAATTAATGAAAAATAACACTACAATAACTTTTAATGTTAATAATATGTCATAAACCAGCAGGACCTGCTTTAGTGAGTGGCTGGGAATAAGAGCAGAGGCGTAAAAATGACAGATTTCATTGATAGAAACCTCCCCTTGAGGTTGTCAGGCACCCTTAGTTCTTATTGTGGAAGCTATTAGAATGTTAAATTTATCACTTTCAGTCAATTAGGATCAAATACACCTAAGACTTAACTGCTCAAAATAAAAAGATGGAAAGAAAAGCTGAGAATCATCCACAGTTTGTCTGAATCACTTAGTGACAAATATTCATTACAACTGTCAACTGAAGGCAAATCCTGCCACTGCCACAGGTATTATATGTGTTGTAGTCCAAACACTACAAGAGGTGGAAGTTTGTAAAGTCTTTACTTGTCTGACCAGGCAGAATAATACCTCGTAGTACAGTAAAGGGAGCATAGAAACCAAGGCTCCTCCAGCCACAACTCAACTGTGTGCTCCATCTCCCCACATATGAAATGCTCCTAAAGAGAGAAACCAGAACAAAGAGGTCCAAATCTGGTCTGAGGAATCCACTCCTTGTGTTCAGGGTTGTCTTTAAAACTAATGGGTTCAAGATGTTTACGGCCTTTAAAGTCTAATCTACAGAATGAGACGCTGCCCTTCAGTGAGGGAGGGGCTTCTGTGGGCAAAGTAGCCAAAAAGGGAGGTGAAAGTAGAATTCCTAAGGGCTTAACAAAAGTATAAAACTTTGAAATCATTTGCAGGCAAGTATGCGTGAGAACAGGACCATATTGAAATTCATAGATGATTCCGTCATTGAAAGTCAGTGAAATACGACAATGAGTCTAAGCCACCAGAGCCGAGGCTCAGTCACTGAGGAGTTTGTTACCTTTGACGAATCTTTCTCAAGGCCAAACACGTCCAAGACAAAGGACGTGCTCGTAGATTTTCACAAGTCATGCTTCAATCCTCAAGACTCGGATCATCAAAGACCAGGCTGTGTAGGAAGCTACAAGTGTCTTTGGGCAGTCATGGGCTCTAAAACGAACCTTTCAGCGTCTCAGAATACCGTGAACAAAACCACGATGACCCTCTTTATCGGCTTTTATCGAATCAACCTTGTCTTTTTTCTCATTGGTAACATGTCTCTGAAAAAAACAAATTCTCTACAGGAAAATTATTAAGTTCAGAGTCAGATCGGCCACCGGGAGCAGCGGGAGAAATCCCGGTGGGCCGGTGGCTCCGTGGGCTGTCTGAGCGGTCCCATTATACAACAACAACAGGCAGCTGTATTCTGCTGGGCTGCTCCATCCTTACACGGCAAATTCCAGCTCCTTTGCTCCAGCGGCGGTTTGTAGGTGGAGAACAAAAAACGATAGAGAAGTGCTTTTCTACCTCGATTCTCTGCTGAATTGTCAGTTATGAGGTTACATTATAAATGCAAATAAAATATATTACTGCCCTTTTACTGTTTTACTAAATTTATCGCGGTTTAAATGACTTTAACAAATATTAGCAGCAGGCTAGTGCTCAGTTATAAGATTGCAAGCAGCTCCATGACGCTTTAGCTTAATGCTAACATCAACATACTTACAATCAAGAGAGTGTACAGGGCTACGTGCTACATGCTACATGCTCCGCCTGTAATCTGGTTCTCTAACCGCAATAAAGTGAGAGATTTGCACAAAAATACTAATAAATTGACTGATTTCCAAACGGTTTGATTTGTTCCACATTTTATTAGTGCAGCTATGATACAGGATGAATATTTTCACTTTATGGTATTTCTGCTTTTGCTTATGTGAAGGTTGCACTGGGTGGTTCTAGTGTTCTATGGATCTAAGCTTACAATGACAGCGCTAACATGCTGATGCTTGGAAGACGTAATGTTTACTATGTTCATTACTAAATTCAGCAGCAAGCCAACATTATCCAACCGGCAGGAAACACAAAGAACCACTAAGGCTGAGGAAACTGTGGTCAACCTGTAAACAGTGTTTAAAAGTTGTAGCCGACACAAACGGCAACCGCAGTCAGCTACTGTGGCAACTTACCTCATCGCTCACACTGTCATGCACTTGAAAAAGGAAATGCACCAACCTTCAAAAATGACTATAAATAGCTCCAATTCAAAGGCTATTATCACTTCCAATACCACCTTATGTCATCCTTCATTAACGCTCTCCTACCCAGGAATACGACAGGAGATCCGGTGAAAATCCCCTGCCATGGTACAATAATAATTATGGACTTAGATCTTTCCTTTACTGGTTGCAGGGAATTGGAATAAGATTTCATTCAATTTATGTTGTATATCATCTCCCCAGTCACACAGTTTGGGTGAACAGGAATATAGGTTGTGATAAGTTGAAATCATCTTTCCTCAATCTCTTTTTTTTCATGATTTATTTTCATTATTCTGTCACTAAAACTACTCAGTTTTGTCTTTTTCCTGGGCTGCAGGACAGGAGAACTCAAGGAGAACTAGGGCTCAAAGTATTTTAATTCCTCTTGTTTTTTGTATACTTTTTCACCCATATAAATAAATAAATTAAATTATAAGATTTTATATTTTTGCATATTTTTTTTTTTTTACACCTTTTTCTTTCTTACTGTCAACAAAGCTGATGAAAAGCCAGACACTATGTTTGTCCATCTCACTGTATTCATAACTTTTCCTGCACAGTTGAGTCCCTAAGGACTAAAACTGACTCACAATGTTTTTTGTTAAATCTTTTAATCAGCTTCAGTTCATTTTCTGAAGTTTAACCCTTCAAATGCCAGTTTGTTTTTATGAAACTCCACTCACAGCAAAAAAAAACAGACTTATTTTATAATACAAATGACTTTTTGGAGTATTTATTTATTTTTTGTGCAGTGTCAGATGTAAAAAAAAAATCCTAGGAACATAAATGCCCCCTATCTGCTATAATATATATAAATATTTATATAAAATTATATAAATATAATAAATACATAATTAGATATTTGAATCCTCATCATAATGACCTTTCAGAATCTTTACTATTTAAATGCCAGTGTAACTGTATCACTTAATGTCAATTAAATGGCAACATGTTACAACAGGCCTCCATTATAGTCTAGTTTCATTCAGGCTCAGTCATTTACCAAACATGAACCTGAAGAGGAGGAAACGGTGCATTTGTTGGGGACTATTTTCAGAAGCAAATTAATGAGCACTCCAGTGTGTATTTCTGGCAGCAGGATGGTGTGAGATTGAATCACAATAAGCTACAGTGGTTTTATTCATGGTAATAATGAAGGAACTCATGTCACTAGGTGCAGCGGCGTGGCTCACTGACATACTTCTAATAGTTAATAGACAAATAAGATACAGTGATGGTTTTGATCTTTTTTTATGAGATTTGGCGACAAATTAAAAACAAAATCTCTGCTATTGTCCTTTAATCTGTAACATTAAGTGGCAGCTCTTGTATATTACCTTACATATCTAGACAAACACGTTCCATTTGTTTTAAAAATACTGTTGCTACAGCCCGCCAAGCAGCCACGGATTCCCTGGACCAATCCAGACGTGGCCTGTGACGGCCGTGCAGGCGGCTGGCTGATTAAGATGCAGAGAGCAGAGGCCAGACAGTTGCAGTGACGTGAGCGAGCGCTAACAGCTCTGAGCTAAAAAAAGAACAGGAAATGTCTTCACACAAGACGCACGCATACATCGACTGGTACAGACCTGCCTGTGATGGAGGCAGATAAAATGGGTGACGAGTGGGTTTATGTGTGCAGATGTACGGGGGCAGTACAACCTCTTCACCATGTCAGACACCTCCTATATTAGAACTGTGTTGTAGTTTGATTACGTATTTGTTTTAGAATGAAGTGTTACACTGGCTGTGTGTTTAATCTCAATGAATTATCACATCATTATAAAATACATGGAATGTAAATATATGCAACTAATGACTATTGTAATAATCATTTTGTAATAATCATTTTACTTATGTCCATCAAGTGCTTAACCCTCTATTCCATAAAATAATACTAAAACATGGTAAAAATGAATGCATTTTGAATGCTTTTATTACTTAAAATGGCCTAAATAATATGTATATTACTAATATGTAAGAAAGAGTTGTAAACAGTCTCAGGATAGTTTCATGCTATGTAAGTCAATGGGACTCCATTAGGTTGTATACACTAGGAATTTTTCCATATTTGCATATTGTTGCCACATGGCAGCTAATCTTTCTTAATTAAATGTAAAACCAATAATGAAGTTTACTTATCCCAGATAGTGAGTTAATTTTTTTATTTGGTGAATTCTGTCCAAAATTCTGAATAAAAGACAACCTTTGGTTGTGAGACGATGATGCTCACATGTCAAATGTCCATGAGCAAAAGGGACTGGTAAAAAAAAAAATATATCCTAGTCATGTGACCTCATAAATCGTATGTCCTATAAAAGCCCTCTTTTCACAAAAGAGCACAGCTCACAGCTTTTTAGAAAAATTAAGGTCAAGTAATTGTTGCCATATGACAACGCTATGCGATAGAGTGTTAAAAGACTTAAAATACCCTGAGGAAAATAAAATTGTTAGAAATGTCTTTTTCAAGATGCAAACAGATCAGAGCCCATATTAGCTGCTAACATCACATCCTGATCAACTGAAGTGTGTGTTTCTGTGTAAGTGAACAGGAAGTGGTTCTGTGTGGCAGTGATTAGAAAGTAGCTTCACTGGAAAGGAGGAGGAAGTAGTTATGTGTGTGTGTGTGTGTGTGTGTGTGTGTGCGTGTGTGTGTGTGTGTGTGTGTAATCAGTGGATGATCACATGTCAAGTGGTTGACTTCATGCCTCTCACAGCGCTGTGTCTGACTGAGACGTTTCATTACAGCAGACTTTAATTGTGAATGTGAATGAGTGAGAATGCTTGTGTGTGTATGTATCTGTGTATGTGTGTGTGTGTGTGTGTGTGTGTGTGTGTCAGGTGGTCACAGGAAGTGACGTGTTGATGCCGGTGAGCTATTTTAAGACGCAGCTACAGAAAGACAGAGCTCTCCAATACATCTGGCCTTGTACAAGTGTATGTACGTGTGCGTGTGTGTGTGTGCGTGTGTGTGTGTGCGTGCATGCCCATGCATGCATTTCTGTGTGTGTGTGGTGCAGTATAAGCGAAAGGCTCTTAGTGTCTTTAAATGTCCTTAAATCCCACATATAATTGAATCTTCCACAAACAAAAATTGAATTATGACATAATTCTTGTGTTTTTAGACTCTCTATGTGAATGCCACCCAGTGTGTGTGTGTGTGTGTGTGTGAGAGATGGACAGACGGATGTGGTTGGACAGGAGGAATGAAGGACAGATGTGAGGAGAAGGAGTTCAAAGAGAAGAAGGGGGAGAAAAAAGAAAAAAAGGAAGGAGTGATGTCAATAAAACTACAGGGGGAGGGGGAAGTGGAGGACACAGTAAAAGGCTGTGTGTGTGTGTGTGTGTGTGTGTGTGTGTGTGTGTGTATGGTACAGCAGCCCACATCAGTGACGTACCGCCAGACGTAGACATTGGGGAGGAGGAGGACCAGGAGGAGGGAGTTAGTTTGCTGAGTGCGTAGGCGTTTTTCTGATTTCAACACATTTTGAATTCTGAACTAAAAAGGAGAAGCAGCTCAGTGTCGTTTGTTTTTCACGCTCGTCTGGTCTGCGACACTCTCTCTGAGGATTTTTTAATGATTTCATTTCCTGCTTCTTGCTTTAATTCAGGCAGATGAAGGTCTGAGGAAGACACACGTTCAGTTTAATGGAGAAGCATTTCTCTCATTCTGTAGAGCATGGGGATGGTTTGAGGTGCTGATAAGATCGATCCAGCATTTAAATACTTATGTATTGAGTTTTAAAAGTGAGATTCTTTTTATTATAAATCCTATTTTGATTAAAAATGTATGGATTACACTCCTTTATCATTTGTTTGGTAATGTAGTAATAAATATCACTGTCTGCAAAAGGACTAATGCATTTAAATTGTTTTATACTTGCATACATTTTATGTTCTTAATTTGATATAAACAGACTCTTTAATTACTATTTAATTAAGATTTAATACAGACTATTTAATTTACATTTGATAATATTATTAAATAATTATGTGATTTAGTATCATATTCTACTTTATAATCAACCCAAAAGAGAGTAATGTTTTTTATAAAGTCTCTAAAATATAAATCTGTCATTCATAATGTGCTTTGTAAGAGAAACTGAACATCAATTACTGCTGTTGCTGTTTTTTTAAATATATTTTTACAGTGCAGTTTTGTGTTAAGTCCCATTTTAATCCTGTAACTCGCCACTCTATAGTGTTAGCTCTAGCTAATAATGTGTTTTCCCTTCACTACAATACGATCCTGCTTATCTGTTGCTTTTCACTAGTGTGAACTGATAGTTAAAGACTGAACTGTGAACACTTATAATAAAGCTGAGTAACACGCCTTTGTGCTACATGTCAGAAAGCTGTCAAAGCTACGAGGAGTACAACAGTAATTTGTCTCCTACAACAATGATAGAAATATTCACTTCCTGTAAAAAAGTTGCAAAATAACAAGTACAAGTTGTGCAATCAAAAACAGACAGTTAGCAGTGGAACGAAAACCTCCAAAAGTACAAAAATATAATATATTTTAATGTTGAAGTTAATCAATCTGATACAGTTACGTAGTTTATTCCGTCTTAGGACTTTATTTATAGTTATGTAACCTCCATGCATCACATAGGTACACATAGAAGTTAAACATAGAATATGGAATAACACTGCTTGGCTCCAGGGTTCCAGTTATCTGTGGTAACACAATATAAAGCCAAATCTGTTGATTTTCTATATTTTTCTTTTTTTTAAACAAATCGCATGTTCAGAATCAAAACGATAATGAATCAATCTATTAATAACAATTATTGTGTGTATCCAAAGCCTGATGTACTTTATTTTCTGTCTGTCTACAACCCTGACGTCTACAATTACATGACGCTAATGAGCTGATGAATTCAGACACATTTTTGTCCCGGAGAGAACTACCCTCACATGCATTTGGTGATTAAAATAAGAAGTATAATACAAATATAATAATAAAACAAATACTTTTATTTTTGATATTTTAAGTAGAGTCCCAGCTCAAGGTCTTGAACCTGTGACCTTATGCTGGGAGGCAACATTGCTACCTGCTGCTTCACCATTTTAAGGACATTATTTCTGGAAATACTTCTATATTTTTTACTTAAGTAACATTTTCAATTCAGGCTCTTTTGGATCTTTACTTTACAAACATTGGCTCTTAACATTTTCTATGCACATTTATCTACTTAACGTATTTCTATGACTATTTTTTCTATCATCTTGTCTATTTTTGTAAGATATATTTATCTTCACAACTGACTGATACGACCTGTAGCTCTTTTGGATGTTTATCTTGCTTCTATAACACTTTTTTGTTCAATTGACTCTCGTAGAAATTATTTTTCTACGAGACTGTTCTGGAGTTTTTCTATTGAGGCTACACCTTATTCTAATGAAGTTTCATCCACTTTGTATTTATTTGTATTTTCCCCTTTTTTCCACTACCCTTGTATTGACTCTTCTTATTTTTACTTGAGTAAAAGATCATAGTACTTTGTCCACTGCTTATTGTGGCTGCTGTGTACTTTAAAAGTTAACGTTTTGTCTTCATGACACATGAGGTGGCTAAATGACTTATCACTACCTGTGACTTCTATAGACCTTCACACCTGTCATCAGACTATTCATGTGTGTTATTGTGTATGTGTGTGTGTGTGTGTGTGTGTGTGTGGGATCAATAAATCAGACTGGAGGATGGGTAGAATGCATTCTCTCTGGTTTATTCAGGTTCTTTAGGAAGAGTTCTGTTTGAAATTACAAAATGCACTGGTAGAAACAGCAGAGATAGATAGAGAAAGAAACAGAGGGAGAGAAAGAGATGGTCAGAGAAAGAGAGAAAGAGAGAGAAAGAAGGGATTTCATAGCCGGAATAAACGGGAATAACATCACCAGATTCAGGTTCAGGCAGCTCTTTACTCTCAAAGGGATTGTTTTTCATCAAGGAAAAGTTTTGTGTTCCTTCTCCCCCTTTTTTTAAAATATTTTTTTTTTACTTTTTTTCTCTCCTTTTTTTTTTGTAATATTAGTTAAAGAGTCATCTATCCTTGTTCCCCCACGGTGTTTCCCCCGTGAAATAACTGGCAAATATAACAAACAAACATTCTTTGATTTCATCACCAAAGTCATTTCCATTTTTTGTCAGGATGTTTTTTTTTTTTTTTTTTTTTTGGTCAGGTTTTTTTATGTTTTTTGTTTTTAAAAATAGAAGAAAAAAGAAACACGTTGCTCTTAAAAACATCTATCTATATATATATATTTTACATATATATACTTTTTTTCTTTATATTTATTTTTTTTTTAATTCCTGAAGTTGACTTGTTACCCCACATAGTGGCATGCACATTGCACATGCAAATCTGTAATTAAATACTTCTCTTTAATCTTAAATTGCCATGTATGTTTATTTTTTTCTCTTTTATCCCCAACTTGCTGAGTGAATCCTGTATGGTTTTCTACTGTGGCACTGGTTCGGTTTCTACTGGGTCGAGTGTGGGATGGTTTGCGTGGTGATGGGATGGATGTGATGGTTGGATGGTAGTTGCTTCGGAGAGTTTCCCCAATGCATTTTCACCATTTACACTTACATCCCCTCAGTGTTAGATCCTTTTGCTCAAATCTGACTGACATCTGACTCTTTTTACCCTCAGGTGGCATATGGCTCTTTTTTCAGGTAAAGACTGAGGGGCAGTTTACTTCATTTTCATCTTTAGTTTGGTTTGTTCAATGTAACATTGAATGCTTAAAGCTGTAGTAAAGTTTTATTGGTTATAGTGTGTTTTTTCTAACTCTAAAGTCAAGTTATTTAAAATCAGAATCAAATAGTATGGCTACTCTTGAAGAAATCCTACAACAGATAAAAAATATTCCTTTAATTCAGCTAAGTTTTTACCCCTTAATCTTTGTTACTAAAACCTTGTCCAGTAAAAGGAGGTAATCGTTCTTTTTCACATCACAATTAAGTACAAAAGTCAAATATATCAATGTGTTTGCAACCTCATCTTTAACAGTTTGATTCAAATCTCCTCTGACTAAAGACACAGACAGCAAAAAGGAATCTTGACGATTCTGTGGTTAGAAAAGGCTAAAATCTAAGCTCTCGAGGGTTAAAAGAAACCCTGATCTTTTGGTGCCACCTTGAGATGTTTTGAGATCAGTCTGAAGTGTCTCATGAGAGGTGAGAGCTCAATGCTAAAGGACAGATCTTCTGGAAGCAACTTGTCTCCAAAGTGATGATGGATGGCGATGGAAACGAATGACGAGATAGAGAAAGAGGGAAAGAGAGAGAAAAAAGAGGAGGGGGGGGGGCTTGAGGGTTGCTATGGCGACAGCAGACACTTCACCTATGTCTCAACAGAAATCGACTGAAGTACAGTACAGAGGGGATGGAGAAGTATGGAGCTCAGCGTGTGTCAGGGGTTCAAACTTTGACCATTTCTACACAAAAATCTACAATCTGTTTCCCTCACATGAACACATGTAAACTGTTAACATTAGGTTAGCAGACACGGTTCATTACTGGACTTGTTGGCTCAAGTTAGTATTGATAAGTTATCGCTTTGAGTGCATTAATCGCCTTGATGCTCTCTCAAACTGTTTTCATGCTGCGTTGCTTCCTTGTAGACTGCAAAGCCCCCAAAAACAGCCAAGTTAGTAACAAGCCAGTACAAATCCAGCAGCATAAGAGATAGAAGTTGTTGTCCAACACAAAGCTAAAAAGAGACTTATATTCATCTCATGGAGAGAACCGTGACTCCAAAATGAACGCTTATGTTGCTTGTGTGTGTGGTGTGTGAAGGATGCAAACACTTTAAAAGATAACCACTTTATAAGGAGATTTAGGTTGTGAGCTTCTCATAGAGGTCAGACAATGATTAGTGTAGTTTATAGTAGACATGCTGTATTTTTTTCAGGGAATAAAACACTGATTCTCTTCAGTTAATTTGTGCACATTTACATAATCTTAGGATGCAAATTAGTATTTATTCCAGTGAGTGATTTAGCTGATTCATGTGCATGAATCATCAATAAATTCATCCCTGACACTTGCTGGGCTCCGGCAAAGAACTGAAGGCACGCACACTGCAGACAAAACACCCCCCCCCCCACACACACAACGTGAACTCATTCAACCTACACAGCACACACACACACACACCTTTCATGAGTGAAGAAGGTCACAGCTCAATCCCACCACCTTGTGTTCATGACTGGTACTGCAGCTCAATATGCAGCAAACTCACCAGAATGAGCAGAAAAGACACAGTGAGGAAAGAAAAAGTGAGATGAGCAAATGAACACCATGAGTTTTTCCAGAAACTTTATGGATTATTTTATACACAATTAAATTACAGAGCCAAAATATACAACAGACGGCATGGGAGAGAGGGAGAAATAGAGATTCCTACCACCCGACCCCACCCCGACCCCTGACCCCACCCCCACTCTCTCCCATCCAGGCTTGACTCAGATGAAGGGTGAGGAGTGGGTGAGGGAGGGGGACATTAATATAATTAATACAAGGACAATAATATCTTACGTGTGTGCGCTGCGATTGTCCCCAGGGGAGAAATTATAGTGTCCTGTACAGTGTAAAGGCACTGAGGATGACCTACTGTAGCTGATGGTGTCAGGACACTATACACACACACACACACACACACACACACACACACACACACACACACACACACACACACTAAACTGGTACACACAAGTATACGTCTTCCTTAAACATTCATACTCATGACCACATGACCAGACACGATCAAATAGTGCTGAAAATTAGCCAATTAACCAATACGTTGATAATTGATTCTGCATACTCTAAAATTAGCAATTTAAGATATTTGTGAAATAAAAATGCCAGATGTTCTCTGGCTCCAACAAGCAATTAAATGACTTGGATTAAACTTTGATAACATAATAATTTTTATATCAAACGTTTTCTCCAGGTCTAATCTAATTTTCCGTTGTCTTGTCTTACAGACATTTTAGCAGCATGTTTGTAGACGTGCTGAGTTCAGCTCAACTGCTCATTTGCAAGAAACATAATTAAAAATAAAAACAGATAAATTAAATCAAACTTGTCAATAACTGAAATATGTTCTGACAATTTCTAGACAAACAATATAAATAATTAAAATCACCTAAACTTCCAGGCATCTGCACACACACTTAACGCACTTTTACACACTCGGACACACACACAGTCAATGTCTCCCTGTCGCAGCAGTATCCCCGCCCCCCCGGAACCAAGCGTGGGCGGGGGGTGATGGTGACGGTGACAGAAATGGCTTCTGAGGTGTGATGGATGAGCCCGAAAAAGTGGTCCAGTGCCATTGTGAAATTGTGTTTTAACATCACTATGACACCTGCTGCAGCTCCCCCCAAAAAACTCCCCTCCACCCCCAAACAGGACCCCCTATATCAATAAAATCTCTCGTTCATCGCCCTTTTTAACCCCCCACCCCTCCCTCCCCGCCTCGCTCTTGACCCCTTACACACACACGCATGCACACATCGAGTGCTGTACAAAGGGGAGACCACGGCGTGGCTTCAGCTACATAAGCACAACTTTTGGCAGCACTACTGTACATTAAAACCCACTGTGTAGTTTTTTTTTTGTTGTTTTTAAAGAGAGCCCTTATTCGTGTTCTCGTCGACACTTTGCCTCACGACTGGCCCACTGACACAATTTCACAGCCGACTGAGTGGATGGGTTGGTGCGTTTTTTTGTTGTTTTTCCTTCATCCCGGAACGAAGAGGAGAAGAAAAAAAAACATGATAAAGTCAGAGGTTAAAGAGAGATGGGTGACGAAAGTCCGGAGGTGAAGACACAGAAAGCAAATGGCTGAGCAAAAAAAAAACCTTGCAGCCCCCCCACCCCCCACCCACCCACACCCCCAAACCCCGTTCAAAGGAACCACTGACACGACAGCGAAAACAAAGGACGAAAGATCAGCTGTTTTTTTTTTTCTTTCTTTTTTTTTTCCAAAGAATGGGATTTGTTCTTGGAAAAAAAGCACATGTGCACGCACACAACATGCTTTCACGCATGGGCAGTGTTGTGTGTCGGCCATTTTGGATCCGCTGTTACAATTCTGGACAAACGAGTGGTGTTGTGGAGCCAAAATGGAGGTGGTTTGTTCCTGCCCGTCTGTCAACACACTTGGCGTGGAGCGTTGGTGCACCGGCAGGCTGCTGATGCTGGAGGTGAGGGGGTCAGCGTGTGTAATGTAGGTGAGTGAAAGGAGAGGGGGGGAGGGTGGGGGGTCAACATTACAACATCTGACACCATGCCAGGTAAAACCATACAATAACTCATCTGAGGCCTGCTTGCTTCGTAGCCGACTCTTCTCTACGTTGTCTACGCTACCTAGCTACCTAACTCTAGAGGGACCTGAGAAGTAAGCAAACTTGCTTTGCACCTCTGTAAACCTCTACACCGCCTGAAACTGGACCCAGGACATCTCCGGGATGGACACAAAATGGCGCCCTTGTGCCACGACTGACCGGGAGGTGAAGCGAAGAGGGCTAGCTTGCTAGCAACATCCGGTATATCACTGATGACTGTTTGGATCTTGGATCCTTCTTTTGATTTTTTTTTACCTTTACAAAAATCTGAGATGCTTTTTAGTCGTTAAGCACATACCAGATGTGATTTCTCTACGTCAAGTCTAGTCGCTTGGCTATTTCCTCAACGTGGCCCAGTCTCAAAATCACAGCTCTCCCTGTTTCAGTGCTAGCATGGGAGCCAGTGGACTTTTAAGGCGTAGTGTGGTTGATCTTGTCTACTACAGAGGGGTAGGGGGGACGGACGGGGGCAGCAAGGGGCGAGGAAATTTGGGGGGTGATGAATGTGACTCTGATACAGAAGGCACTGTGGCTCTGTAGGGGGTTTTGGGTTAACACCCCGCATGCCATAACCTCCCAAAAAAAGGCAGAGGGGTTCAGGTTTGTGCCCCTTGACTCTAGCCAAACAAATAGACAATCAACAAAAACACCCTCCGCCCAGTATCCTCATTTCACTACAGTATGCTCTACTACTAGGCCTGGAGGCGACACATTTCGGGAGAAGAGAGAAAGATGGGGAGGGAGAAGGGATCAAGAAAGACAGAGACCGAGGTACATGAAAGAAAGGGGGTTTCACTGTGGGTGAGATGTCAAGTGACATGTGCAAAAGTGGTGTCCATCTTCATATTTTCGCAGCGCTGCTTGTTCCTGTTTCGTCGATCCATGTACAGTAACACGGCGTTGCAGTTTCTCCCCCGAAATAATACCATGAGGATGCTTATGAGGTCTGCATAGAGTCAAAACACGTGGACTGGGGTTCGTTTTCTGGCCTCTGTGACTGCGAAGAAACAGTGGAAGGTGTCAAGTGTAGCTAGATCGTTGACCGTGTCATGAGCATGAACGGCAAAATAAATAAATATCTGAAACTCTAATTATACTCTGTCTGTTATCTATAACTACATCTACATTATTATATTTAGATTTATCTGTAGGTTATCATCTATATTTATCTATAGTTTATCATCTTGTCCTAGAGTTATTGAATATTCAATAATTGTTGTCCCTCGTAACAGTAAGGATGAAATAATTCCTAAGTGTTTCAGTCCTGTAATGCCTTTTGTATCTTCAGTGTCACTCCCTGGCGAGCTGAAAGATCAGGTGTGAACACAAATGGACAGAAAAAACCACTAAGAGCGACAGATAGATGAGGAAAGAGACGGACGTTGGCGGATACTGAAGTTAGTTTTGGCCTAGCTCGGTTTCAGCTGTGCTACAACCTTTCATGATTGGACTGGTGAGATTTGGTGACTTGTTCTCCGGTTATCCAGACCTGAGAGAAAGGGTTGGAGGGGGGGATCAGCATTTGCACAGGCGGACAGAAGGACGGACGGGCAAATGGACAGTTATGGTGTCTCCCTAGCTACATCCTTGTCCCCTGACTAGGACGAGACTTCATCTATATATCATCTTAAAAAGATATAAGAATCTAAAAGAAGTGGAGGTTTCGCTCCAGGTCTAAGAAACCAGGATGTGGCCTGGAGGCTGTCCTGTAGAGGGGGAAGACAGGGAGGGTAATGTGTGCTGATAACTGCCCCCTGGTGGTGAAAAAAGAGAAGAACACCACCTAATACTGACTGACACCAACACTGCACCACCAATACTGTGCTGTCACTGCCGGCAACTGATCTCGGACACTACGAAGGAGAGTAGTGTGATGAGACTCGTCTGAAACCTCTGCAGTGTAATAACTTGCTCTGAAGGTGAATTCTTGATCTTTGGGTTGGCTTTGACGAGACATCTGACCCCATGGATTAATACAAGTCAAGTACAGAGACTCCCCTGACCTCCTCCACCTCCATTGTTCCGAAGAGAGTGTATCGTATGTGTCGCGTTACAACACGCAACGCTGCTAAGCGAATGTTCCCCAAGCCGCCATTTCCCCCGAAACATTGCAGGAAGGCATCAGGAACTCGGCAGATGTCGTCGGAACGTGGGGATAAAAACATAACGGATGTAAACAAGATGAGACATAGCATACTTGAACTCCAAATAACATGACAACACTTCTACAGCAACAGTTCTATCAATCAATCAATCAATCAATCATCATCAGTATCATCATCATCGTCATTTTGCATTGACATTGATATCATTATTCATAAGACTATCATTATTAACAATAATAAATCAAGTGTGGAAGAAGTCCACTTCTCTCCACTCTTTCTCGCTCTTGTTCCTCATGTGCGGCAGGAAACTTGAACGTGATCCTGCAGTGTTTTCCTGTCTTTTAACAGGTCGTCAGAACGTAGCTTTGGAACCTTTTGTCGGCAGAAAACGGAGACAAACAAAACAGCCGACTGTCAAAGCCCGTTCGGGGTAAAAAGTAACAGAAAACCGTGTTTGAGGTGTAAGAGAGAGAGAGAGAGAGAGAGAGAGTCTGAGAAAAGAGAACTTCTTATGTAAACCTAAATGCAAAGTTTCCTATAAAGCCCCCAGGTCCCACCCACACCAGGTTAGGTTTCCTCTCTAGTATGTATTTAATCAATCATGCAGGTTTCCATCAAATTTTGGACTCCGTAAAAGATCAAAGGAGGCTGAGCGAATGCAACAGAAGAACCAAGCTCCAATGTCTGAAGAAGAACAAGAAGGAGAAGTAATCGATAGAAGAAATACTGAAGAAATTGGTCTTTTTTCCCCATCCCTCCTTTCCTCTCCTCCGCCCCGTTCAACTGTGTGATGTCAATCCCCGTCGGGTTATCCTCCGCATGCGCCGGGTCGAGTAAACGAGGAGGGAGGGGCTTAACGAAGTGTCCGACTCCCTTCTTTAGTTACCTCAGCCCACACCCCCCTCTCCACAAAGCGCACTGGGACAGGAAGTGAGCACACAACGTGCCCCGCCTCCTACCCCCATCACCAGACAGGAAGTGATGTCACACCAGTTCCGTCAGCATTAAGTGAGTCTTTAACAGTAAACAGAGATGATAAAACTCATCAAATATCAGCCAGCACTGTGATTGGCTGGTTTTTGCAGTATAGGCGGAGCTTCCTGGTTCTATCCCTTGGAAAGGAAAAGATTAAAGATTAAAGAAGTGGTTGTTCTCCCTTTTTTTCTTTTCATTGTTTGTCATGTAAAGTTAGATTTTTGTTCTTCATTGTTCAAGTTAGATTTTCTGGAGGCATAGCTTGGCATGTAAGGGTTAGGGGGTCCTGGCTTTTTATAGATTTATTTTCCTTTAAAAGTATCTGTTGAGGAGCAGAGTCGAAGCAGTGGACTCTTGCGTTCTCAGCTCGTTTTTTCAGGCTTTTACAGTAGCAGACTGGCCAGCGACAAACAGCACAGACCTGATGAAACTAACCAATCATGTGTCAGTCTGGGAGAAGTGCATTTAGGCCTTGTAAACCATGACCATCTTGGATAATTTTTTTCCTCTTTTCTTTTTTTTTTTTTTAATGACATGCCTCTCGCTCGCTTTCTTTTCCCACATCAGCCTGGCCATGCTGGTCAAGCACAGAACTCTGGGAAGCGTAGTTCTGAGACTGAGAGGGAGAGGTAAACTGTGCCCGGGCTTCGCCCTGCTTGTCTCGGCTGTGTCTTTTTTTTCCCCAATTTATCCGTCTGCTGCTCTGTCTGTTTGAGTCTTACACGAAAAGTGTAAAAAAAAGCAATTTGCAGCACCGTCACCCCCCTCCCCTCCACCCCTCCCTCTCGTTTAGAGTCCAAGGGGTGAAGGTGCAGGGTCTGGAGGGCATCCACCCCCCACCCCCCCATCCCCCAATCTCAGCCACCCGGTCTGCTTTTTTTTTAAAAGTCTACATAATCGAGGCCAGAGGCCTGGAGGCTGCAGTTCTTCTTCTCCTCTCCTGTCCTTATCCCTCGCTCCCTGTGGTCGCTAGCACCAGTCGTCCTCGTCCGTCTCACTATAAGGTTCGTGCAGGCCCTTGCGGGGCCCGCGGGCGTTGGGGCCCCGGTGGTGTGGGTGGGGGGGCGCCCCAGGCGGTCCCCGCCGATGCGGGGAGGGCGAAGACGAGCGGTAGCCATTGGGCACCCTGCGGGGGTGAGGGTGGGGGGGCGGAGGGGGCCCGTGGCGGGCAGTCCTAGGTGAGCGTGGGTGCGGGTGAGGGTTCCCCCCGTGCGGGTGTGGGTTTCCGTGAGAGAGGCTTTGCTCGTACGCGGGGGGCTCGTGGTGCCGCTCATACTCGTAGTCGCGCTCATAAAAGGGCCCGTCGCCCTCCAGACTGTCCCCGGGTGGGGGCCCGCTCCAGCGGCCTTGGTGGTGGGGGGACCTGGGTGAGCCATGGAGGGGCGAGCGTGGGGACTGGTGTCTGGGGGATCGTGGTGAGCCGTGCCTGGATGAGGAGCCCCCGTGGTGGGGGGAGCCCTGGCGTGACGGGGGTCGGTGGTGATAGCCTCGGTCGTGGTCTGGCGGGGAGAAGTGTCGGGGCGAAGGCGAGCGCAGGCGGCCCGGCCCCGGAGGGCCGTAACCCGGCTTGCGGACGGCGGGGGAGTAGGTGACATGCGGGCGGGGGACGGCGGGGGTCTGGGGCAGCTGGCGACGACCTCTCCGTGGAGTGCTGGTCCCCGAGGTGGAGGGGACCGGGCTGCCGCTCACCGAACTACTGCCCTACAGCAAAATGTAAACAAGGAAAATCAAAACGCACCACAATAACAACAACAGAGACCAGAGTAGAGCAGAGGGCGTGGTGAATCAAAGATTAAGATAGATAGATAGATAGATAGATAGATAGAGATAAACACCATTGAAAATCATTCAAAAACATAGTGATGAGGCAAAAAATTGACACCAAGAAGCCACATGTCACATTGAAGAAAAATGGACAGAGAGAGAAACAGTGACAAAGGAAAAAGCATAACACAAAAAAGAGAGATTGATATCCATAAGTAGGTGTATGTGAAATAAATTGGTGTGAACTCTTACTGGATAAAAACAGAGTCACTGGGTTAAAGGTCACTTCAACACATACACAGATCTGGATCTATTACAAAACAGCTCATTAGATCTTAAGCAGTCAAATATCTGGAAATCATTTGAACTAAAACCTTCCAAACAATCTAAAAGATTGACTATAACATAACAAGTATGACGTCAACTACCAAGGTACAGTATTCTACATAAATGGAAATTAACAAGAATAAACAGAAGAGACAGTATTAGAAAAACTTTGGCTCTGTGACCTTCGACATTGACCTTGGCAACATTTTTGGCCCACCTGTCTGTGACCCCGTCCGTCAGGCCCCTCGCTGGGCGAGCGGGACCAGTGGCGGTCCTGGGGATGCCTGGGTGGGTAGTCGTGGCGGTCGGGGCCATAGCGCTCCTTGTCCATGGAGCTGTGGTGGTGGTGGTGGTGGTGGTGGTGACGACGGTCCTTGGTCCTGCCGCGGTCCCGTTCGCGCTCCTTCGGTGGCAAGTCGCCCGACTGTGTGGTGGTGCTGAGGTCTGTGCCCAGACCTAGCAAGGAGATGTCTCAGTTTATGTTGGAAAATACAAAATGGTCATTTAAAGGAGACACACACCTCACTTATAGAGGTTTTATATATCGTTACATAAGGTTTTAAGTTTGTCAATTGCCCAAAGCAGCATAGACATGTCCTTTTGCTGTAATCATTCCTCCTGTTCTAAATGACCATTAGTCAATAGCATATTTAAGACATGCACTGGAACCCTGAAATTATCCTGACATTTATTAGGGGAGCTGCACATATGAACACAAATGTCTTGGCATCTCAGACTCAAAAAGACGTTAACTCTCTATTGCATGAAATATTATTTTGACATGGTAAAACCTGGTGGTAAAGACTTGCCTAAATAGTATATATATTTAAGAAATATAAGATATATAAGTTGTAAACAGTCTCAGGATAATTTCATGCTATGTTAAGTTAATGGAACTCCATTAGGTTGTATGCACAGAGAATTTTCCCATTTTGAATATTGTTGCCATATAGCAAAAACTCCATTTTAGCATGTCAATATATATTAGAAAAATATTAATTCAATTTTTATTTTTAATTGAATTAAATGTAAAAAAGGGAGTTAACAGCGAGCCCCAAGTAAAAAGTCTGCAATGACATTTATGTGTGTATTTGAATATATTCAGTGAATTCTCCAGCATTAGGGAGGGGTTGATGACATTTCTATCATGCATCTGGAGCAAAATACAATGTGATAGCCATCTTTGTCACGGGAAGCCTGCATCTACTGTGTATTGAGGCAGGAAGACAATCTAGTCTAGTATAATTCTGATAGTTTGGTTTGTTACAAATGCCAAAAACTGCACAATAGTCTGACATTTTTTTGTTTTTACCATTGGAACAGATCAGAACCCCTGATCAAGATGGCAGTGGCAAAAATTAATCTCATGGCCCAACATGTGTCATCTACACATCTATGCAAATATTTACTGCTGAGAGACAAGAGATAAAGCTTCAGTCATCCAAATGTGTCAAATCAAGTAGATGTCTTGAATCTACTTGACAAATTAAAGTCTTTTTAGTGCCTCTTTTGTGATGAACCTTCCACTGCAGCTGAACAGGAAAAGACTTTATTTGTTTAACTCAGGCACTGAAGCTTCATATTAGATTAATATACATAACAACAAAAGAAAACTAGATTTTTTATGAAACTATCCTTTAAAGAAAATTTGCATTCAATACAAGGAAAAAATGAAATGCCTGTATCCACAGAACAATCAACTACACCTGCGCAATCAAATTTAAAACAACATCATTGCCACCAAGCCCGATAAGTGGAGCGGGGATTCTCCATCAGATTAGAGAGCCCTCCAATTACAAAGGGGATTTAGGGTTTAACTGCAGAAGCCTTGTTGCATTAGCTTTACGGCTGAAGCATGCAATTTGGACTCGCAATTAGTGATGAAGTGGTTATCTGCTTGCACACTATTCTTTTCAAGGACTTCTTTATGCTAAGATTACCTTGCATATAATGTAGTAAATATGGTGATAACTCTGCTCTCTTAGCTCAATAAAAGCACAGATTGCTCTTAATTGCTTCAACACCTGCTATCAAGTTGCCCTTGAGCAGGACAGTTACTGCCACACAGCTCTAAAACAGCACTGTAATGAATGCATGACCGTATGTGTGCACTTCATCTACATGAAAGCCACTTCAGAAATGAAGCTGCATCACTACAGGTTTAATGAAATTTTTAACTTGCAATAACACATTTTTTGGCCACCTGGGGGCAGTGGAAACAAATTGTGAAGTTGCAGTTAAACAGGAGTGTTTGTATGTGTGTTTGTGTGTGAATTAACATGCACCTGCATTTCAAAGACCAAAGACCAAATTCCTACTGTATACAATCTAATGGTGTCCCATTGATATACATAGCATGCAACTATCTTGAGACTATATATATATATATATATATATATATATATATATATATATATATATATATATATATATATATATATATATATATATATATATATATATATATATATATATTAGAACACCTTGTTTTTCAGTTTTAATTAAAATTGTCATAGTTTAATGTGTCATGTGACAGATGATGATCTGACAGCCCAGAGGTACGATGTGGATTATCTTGCTGTAGGATGAACATGGCTTCCGTCCATGCTGATATACAGACGGAGGTTAATTAACCAGCAAAACTTGTGGCACTTGTAGGAAATGTTTGGATCAACATCCCTAACAAGATTTGAAGTAGCAAAGATCATCTCAGTATAGTTTTACACTTCTTTTCTCAAGCTTCTTTCTAAGCATCTCCTCCTCTTCTTTAAATGGCTGTGGGGGGTGGTGGTGGTGACTGGTGGGTATAGTAGTGACATCACAACTTCACGTAAATCATGACTGCACAGTTTCTGAATACAGGCTGTGCATGTTTCTCTGTGGAGTGTTTTTTAATCATGGGACAGTATTAATACACTCTCTCCTGTCATATATACAGTAGAATATATATAGAGGTCTAATAAATCTATAAGGTATTCATTGGAATTAAACTGATTAAATTTCAATAAAAATGTGTGTTCTAAAACTTTTGAACTACAGTATAGATAATATATATTTTTAATATATCTATTATTTGGACCATTTTAGGTAATAAAAATATTCAAAACATTACCATCTCTAGTTAACATACCCAAATGAGTAAATAGTGATTAATAGGTTCAATTTTAAGTCAGTCATCAAAAGAGGAAGTGGTGAAGTGAAACATGAGGCTCATACTCAATCTAACAGTGGCAAACTGCTTCCTCTGTGTGATCCAAATAACTACAGCCACTCTCCCATGAGTGACTCACCCGTGTCAGCGTCGGTGTATCTGGTCAGGGAACGCTGGGAGGCGCGGTGACTCCGGTCCCTGTGCCTGCGGCCGCCACCGTGCCGCCCCTCCTCCGACACCACCCTCTCCAGGGAGTAGTCGTCCAGCCTCACGCCGCGGCCCGTGCGCCCGTGGACCAGACTGGAGGTGGAGCGACGCATCGGACTAGTGTCTGTGATGGTCTGTGATGGTCCAAGGAGACGTGCCGGAGAAGGAAACGGAGACGAGGGACAGATGGACAGATTGGAAGTGATAATATAAGATGAGGAGAAAAAAGAGATGAAAGGGGAGAAAAGAGGAGAAAATGAAGAGAGAAGTGAGATTTAATATCTCCTGACTGGTGGAGTCCATCCTCAGCCACGAGAAGGACGACACTTACTCATCTGACATTTACTGAGTGGATGACACCACTGCAGAGGTGCATGATTATTTCATGAGTTCCTGAATGTGAATGTGTTTATTGCATGAAACTATTTGGTGCTTTGGTCAAACAGAAACACCAAAGATCTCTTGTTTTATTTTTTAATATTTTTAAGCACCAGATGGGAAGCAGAGAACCCAACTAGGACAATTCTGGCATTCAGATCGTATTTTGTTGTGATAATATCCACATTTTGCCTCTTGTGTTGCAGTGTGTGGTGACCTGCACCCATCTGGCTGAAATAAAACCATGAAATATATACAGTTTAATCAAGCTTGAATCAATAAAACGTAGCATTCACACAGCTTGCCCTATAAAGTAGCAGCAGCAGTCTGAGGAGCTTTTGACAAGCACATGTAATGTAATACCATGCTTCTCTGTCAAAACATGGAGGGATGAAACAGACAGAGATAAACCAGGAACTGACAGAAAGAGAGAAGTAAGGGCAGAGAGACAGAGCGCAAGCATGAATGAGGGCTATAGAAACCATGCCTCACATGCACAATGCAAAGGAGCCTACTGGAACCTTCCACATGACAGCCATATTTCAATTATATCATACTTAAGTTGGTGATTTTTAGTCCAATGCTAAAGTTGATACATCATATAAACATCAGATGTTTGATGTTTCTTAGAACAGACAAAATGGCACCGTGGCATTATTAATATATTTCATTCTGTTTCCTCACAGTTGAGGACCAAAGAAAGTATAAAGTTATGTAGAATAAACACTTTAATCATTTCGTTCAATTCACTTTGTGCTAGAATCGATTGAGATATTTATAGTGAAGGCATCTCTTATCATAATACTGGTTTATCACAACGATACTAAATATTACAAATATTTATTGTCCTATTGTCCCTTGCATTAGTCATATAAGTATTTTTTCCCCCAAACTGAATATGATATTAATCAAATTTGGCAGACATGCAAATAAGGAAAAACATCATTCCATAACCTAAGAAGGACCCAATCGGAGAATGCCTACAGCAATGAGCCACTCAATAGGTGATGACTCTATTTGGAATATAAAATTACACTGTTTGAATATTGAATATCATATATATATATATATATATATATATATATAGCTTATAGCTATATATATATATATATATATATATATATATATATATATATATATATATATATATATATATATATATATATATATATATATATATATATATATATATATATATATATATATATATATATATATATATATATATATATATATATATATATATATATATATATATATATATATATATATATATATATATATATATATATATATATATATATATATATATATATATATATATATATATATAGCTATAAGCTAAATAAGTCAGTGCAGTAGTTTAGGAAATGTTAGCAAATGTTTAGGAATTTGTTAATTTCATCTATATATAGGTGCATTGTGAATTAAAGTGAACTGTAAAAATGAACTAGTCAACAGGGCAGCATAAAAAAATGTACAGGTGGTTACATGAGTCTATTTTAACTAATACTTGTATAGTGTAAGTGTGTCAACATCTATATAGAATAACATATATTCTTATGTTTTTATTTCTTATAGCTGTTTGAAGACTGGTATGTCTTTGCTGCTGCATCAAGACAATCCACATATGAATTTAGTAACAGTAAATCACAGCAAAACCTACAAATCATATGTAACATCTACTGGTCTTGTGTGATTTTCTTTTTTCTTGCTGGGTTTATAACAGGCTCTTCTGACCAGGACAGGACCCCGCTGACTCTCTGATGCCCAGAAGAGCTTCACATCACCATGTAATGACCCAAACACATGTTAGTCTTCAGGCGGAAGCCGGACAGACACAGAGGATTCACTGTCCTGAGAGGAGCTCCACACAGAGCAGGCTCTAACACTCTGAGCAGCCTAAACACAAGCCATGCATGCCCTCAGTCTAGCCAGCAGCAACGGATTCAATGTATGCATACACGTAACACATTTACACACACACACACACGTTTGAAAAGAATCTGGGTGTCTATTTTGGAACAACACAAGTATGTGCTTTACTTTTAAACTTGGGTTAACACTTATCCCCCCTCTTGCATGAATAACTAGGGATGTAATAACATTTCACATTAACAATTAATTTTCAGGCCTCTGTGTTTTCAGATATTTAGCACATTTACTATTGTTTTAACTTGTTATAATACAAAGAGTAAGTGTTCACATATCTGTGATGGTTTGTACATTTTTCCCCATTATTTTAAATTCAATTCAGACTGCAGATTTGATACCAAAGACTTGTATAAACAGCTGTATATTATGTTTAAATGTAAATCAAACATTGAAAAAAAGAGATAAAACTGTCTGATTCACTTTGAATGTAGTTACCAATTTATTTTGTTTTAACCCTCCATTGCATGAAATATTACTGAACCATGGTAAAACATGTTTTGAATGTTTTTATTACTTATAATTGCCCAAATAATATATATGTTATAGATGAAGTTGTAAACATAGTCTCAGGATACTTTCATACTATGTAAGTCAATGGCTTCCATTAGCTTGTATACACTAGGAATTTTCCATATTTCCATCAGGCAACAAATCTCTTTTAGCATATTAGAAAAACAAAAAAACTTATAACATCAAAATTGAATTAAAAGTAAAAATTATATTATGTTACCCTAGATAGTGAATTCATTCATTTTATATTTGGTGAATAGGACCAGGATATCCTGGTCATGTGACCTCACAAATTGTATGTCCTTCCAAAATAAAAGCCCCCCTTTTCACACATAACTGTAAAAACATAGATTTTATATCACAGCTTTTTAGAAAAAAAAGATAATGTAATTGTTGCCATATGGCAACACTATGCAATAGAGGGTTAATTAACAATAAATAACATTGAATTGTGACCATGGTGATGTATGTATCTAAATTACATCCCAAGTAGAGACAAATTACATGTAGAGAACTGACAAAAAAGTAAATGTCATCCAACTTTAGACACTCAAAAATGTTGAAACACATCTATTTAATGATTTGTTCATTTCTTCCTCCATCAAACTTTCACTCCATTTTACAAACCACTTAATGACAGCAGAAGCGACATTTCTTCTCGTTGGTACAACACTTCCATGGCGAGACGAGCTTTGCCGCGTCATGCACGACTAATGACATGCCGGCACGTCGCCGATACCCCATCACAGGCCAACAGTCGCACATCAGGCCAGTCCCATGCTTTTATCATACACTGTTGACCTGGTCTGCAGCGATGCAACAGACCACGACATAAACACGGGTACAGAGGAACATACACACACACACACACTCACACATACACTGCATACAAGAACTCCAGGGAAAACCCATCACAGAGGAAACAAACAAGGGAGAAACTGTGACACGAGCAGACGGGAGAGGAAGGGAAAGTGAGAGAGAGAAAGAGGAAAAGGACAGGAGAAAGACAGAAAGAAAGAGACTAGAAGAGCTCAGTGAAAAGCTGATTAGGTAAAAAGACAGAAAAGGTAGATGTAACCATAGTAAATCCCAGTTGAGGCAATTAGGCCATGGTGCTTGATTAACCCTCGATTGTATAGTGTTGCCAAATGGCAACAATTACTTTATCTTAATTTTTCTAAAAAGCTGTGGGTTTTTTTTTATTTTGGAAGGACAGAAAATTTATTGGTCACATGACCAGGATATCCTGTTGGCCATGGACATTTGACATGTGAGCATCACTGTCTCACAACTGAAGGTTGTCTTTTATTCTGAAATTTGAAAAAATGTCACCAAATAAAAAACTCACTATCTGGGGTAAGTAAACTTTATTTATTTTTTTTACATTTAATTCAATTTTGATTCTTTTTCTAATATGCTAAAACTGATTATATTTGGCAATAATATGGACAATTCCTGTTCAGTCCCATTGACTTACATAGCATGAAACCATCCTGAGATGATGTTTACAACTTTTTCTCACATATATATATATATATTTTTAAGGGTTATGGTTATTTAGTCCGTTTTTAAGTAATAAAAACATTTATAACAAGTTTTACCATGTCTAAGTAATTTTTCATGCAATAGAGGGTTAAAAGAGCACCCGATGTGTGGGGTTCACTGCAGCCACATGACTCAGATGATGTCTAGTTAACTAGATTGACTTCCAAGAAGTTTCATGTGAAAAGCTTTTTCAGGTATTAATGTTTAGATGTATTTATTAAGAACTAAAAAACCCAGAAAAAAAGTTATTTACAAATTATACTTGTTGTGTAAGATTAACATAGATCCCGGATCAATGACTGTCCATCAAAGAGAAGATTCTTGTCTGTTATCTGGCTACAGGTAAACAGAGTAAACTGTCAGCTGAAGATCCATCTCATCACTATGTTTGAATAAAGAAGGAACCCTACAAACTATGTGATAATACAGAACTTAAGATCTAAGTGATCTAAAGTGCAATGTCACAAACCACACCACACATTGTTACATGAAGATAAGCAATGCAACAAATATGATATAGGTTAAAATGGCTTGTAACATACATTTATTGAAAAAATAGGTGTTTCAATGTGTCAGTGTCTATAGTATCATTATACATAAAACAACATTGCAAGCAAAAAGTTGATCTGGATCTACTCATCCTCTGTATTATGGCAGCTGTAGGCTATTACATATTTGACATGAATTGTCTCTCATTATCTTATGGAAATGGGTCTTTTGGAAATATAATATTAAGATTTAATTTGGTACAGTGGAATGATACTGATTATTATTAATATTATTATTATCAAAAATCTTATTGATTTTTTAAATGCAATTTTATTTGTCAAATGGAAAAATCTGTACAAATCTGTTTAATTCTCCAGTAACTGATTATTTAAAAAAATCCCAAACAGAAGGTCAGATATTTACAAATAGAAACTCTACTGAATGTAGGCAACAGACAGGCATCAACTTTACTGGCATTTGTTGGGCACAGACTATTATGTATTGTAAATGACTGTGTATACATTTAGCTGGGATATCACACATATGTGAAATGCATCAACACACACTTTTTTTGTGCACAATTAGAATCCCTGCCTGGAAAAGTGCACAGTAAAGAGGCAAATGCTGTACACAGATTTGTATAAAAACGTATAATTATTATAACTTTAAAATGTCCTGAAAGCCAGATGGATGGAACTAACATCACCTGAACAGTCCTACTGCAGTTTAACCCCACTTCACGCCGGCTACAATTTGACGCAGATCAACATGAGAAATAATAGAGAAAGAAGAATAAAAGGGGGGAAGATAGAGAAAGAGGGAGCGAGAGCGGTACATACACTGAGGTTATTTCCGCGAAGCCTGTGTCTTCTCCGCTGCAGAGCAGGCAAACACAGAGATGATACGTAGAGCAGAGCAGTGTAGCACGCACACACACACGCGCATACACACATACATACACACACAGTCAGAGCATAGGCCATATGTAGCACAGTTGCCAGGACCATTAGAAAATAGAGAAAGAGACAGAAAAAAATACATTGATAGAAGGAATTAGAAACAATGACAGAGATATAGAAGGAAAGGGAGTATAATGAGATTATTATAGGGGAGATAAAACGGTTTTTGGAAGAAGGGGAGGTGATAAAAGAGAAAAATGCAGTAAAGTGAGGGTTGTGAGAAAAAGGAGAAATTGAAGAGTAAAAAGTATAAAAAATAATTGATAAAGAAGGTGAAATGACAGAAGAGAAAGAACCAAGTTATTTGAAGGAAGGCCAATGCGCACATATAAGAACAAGGAGGGTGTACAAGAGAGGGAGAGAGGACAGAGGACAATATAAAATGCATGTGTGTCCACACACACACACACCTACAAATCATCACAATCACACACACCGACTCATACACACACTTACCGAAGCAGCGTGAGCTCTCTGTAAGGCAGAGCAGTGTTAGAAGACAGTAAGTAACAGTGTACACACACACACACACACACACACACACACACACACACACATACACACACACACACGCACACTCACTGGACTATTACTACTGTATACTCCCACAGTAGTACACCTTATTATACATACATTAAGTTGATATTAGAATTTCATTATTATATTACATAATGGATGGAGCTTGCAACAATGGGAAAACTGAAAAAAAAATTGGTTCAAAAAAATAAATACAAAAAGAGTCCAGTCAGTGCAGACTTTGAGTATCTGGAGCATGAAATTGTTTTTGTCCTTTCACCTTTTTTTCTTTTTACAGTAGAGAAAATAAAATAAACACACATGCAAATCTTCTGGTAGTAGAATTTTGCACATTGTAGTCCAATTCAGCCATAATTAATTTTTTTTTTTTTTTTTTTTTTTTTTTTTTTAACTGTGTATCAATTAGATGATCATCTTGGTATCTTGGTATGACAGCTCTTCTGCATGTAACTTATTTAAATTAAACAATTTCTACAGTATGCTGCTTCAATTTACGTGCATTTGTATAAACCCTAGGACATTATTTGAGGATAAAAGTTAATATAAACCTTCATAATCTTATAATATGAAAAAAGTGGCTGCTTATCTTTTTAGATTCTAAATGGCCATTGAGCAGAACAAAGCTGCAGTTTACACTTATAGATATTAATTAAATTATTATTAATAATAAACTGACTTTATCTGTACTACAGTCCTCCTTTGCGCTCTCCGTCCTCATCCTCTTAATGTGCATTCAGAAACACACCATAGAGTAACCAAAAGACCAAAGTGAGAGCATCGTGACTTGATGGAGTGACATGTCGGATTATGGCCAGGTTTATTATGCATGAATATATGTGCAACTGCAGCCAGAGGCTTCACAGTACTTCACATTTTCTGTATGTGGCTATCAAAACTTTTAAACACACTGCTTTGTATTTTCAGTAACAGAATCACAAAAAAGGCTGTACAAGTTCATTAGTGAAAGCAAAGAAGAAATCCATCTGGATTTGAAAGCATAGAGCAACTGAAAAATTAAGTCATAGTCTGTGAGATGAAAGCACCGCGGTTTCCTTTTCTCACTTTCTTCATACATGCTATTTCTTTTTTTTTTTGTCTGTACAAAAGATCTGTGTAGAAAAGTTAATCAGAAATTGTTGGCAAGCACCCGATCACATTCTCAGGTGTATAGTGTCAAAACTGCAGGAGAAATTTTCAGCACAAAATCATCTACAGGAACTTCTACCACACACACTGTCTCTCACATGCATGCACACGCACAATGTATCGTATTACTTTATACTTAAATTTCACAATTTGGTCACAAATTGGTTTACATTTATGTTACAGAAACCCTTTATCACGAGGCTTGATAAGTACTATTTTACTTTTTTCTTATTTTCATCCCAGAAGAGTGATTAACTCTGGCCACAGTTTACACAGGACAGACACACCAAGGATTTAATGGAAATGGATTAGGGAAGAGGATAAGGGACAAAATATTCTATAAACATAGATCTTGTTGTATGTATATGTATATATATATATATATATATATATATATATATATATATATATATATATATATATATACATACATACAAGATCTATGTTTTCAGCGTTCCGACACAGTTTGCTTGCTTTAGCTTTCTGTCTGAGCTTTAGCGCTCAGACAGAACTCTTTGAGCTACAAGCAGTAGGTGTTGGGCTGCTGGAGGAGTGGTGGAGGATAAGAGGAATGAGGGAGGAGAGGATGGAGAAGTGGGGGGATGGTGAAGTGGAAGGAAGGAAGACAAACAGGGAGAACGGACGGAGGTGAATTTCCAAAAGTCACTTTGCTCCTTTGCATAAAAACATGCTTTGAATGTAATGTAAATCATGCAGATTTTTATTTCACACATTATAAATAATAAAACCAGATAAAAAATCCATTTAAAAAAGAGTAATACATAATTAATGAAACAAGCTGCATTTTTTGGAAGAAGAAACATGCCCAAATTTTTTTTTTTAAGATGCAAGGAAAGACTTTTTTAAATTCACTCCCACTGTCCTCTCTGCTAACGGGTATAATAATAAAGGACAGGGATGAGGATGACAGTGATGATGGTGGGATGAAGGTGCTCACTTGGTTGTCTGCCGAGAGGCGGGGCATGGAGAGGGTCCGCCCATGCCCATCCATTGGGTGATAGGGCTCAGTGTCGGAGTACCCGTCCCGCCCCATCTCCCTCATCTCTACCGTCTGTAAAACACAACGAGAGGGGGCGTGACCACTGTCTGCTGAGGGGAGGGGCTCTGGTAATGGAGGGGGGGGGGGTCAGCAACTTGTTGAGGTCGGAGGGGGGGCAGGAAATAGATTCTAATAATATAATGTACTAAGAAGTTAATCCAATTTCTTGCATAAATAATGTAATTTATGCAAATTGCTGTTGCATTAATTAACTATTAATGCAACAATTAACTATTACAACTATTAACCCTCTATTGCATGAAGTTGCCATATGACAACAATTACTTTATCTTCATTTTTCTAAAAAAGCTATATATATATATGATGATATAAAATATGTTCATAACCAGGATATCCTGTGTGACAGTCCCTTTTGCTCATGGACGTGTGAGCATCATTGTCTCACAACTTTTTCTTTTATTAAAAATTTTGTAAAATTTTCACCAAATAAAATAAATATTTAGGGTAAGTAAACTTTAGTTTTGTTTTTACCTTTAATTAAATTTTGATGTTATTAGATATTATTCGTTTTTTCCCTAATGTTAAGAACGATTTGTGGCAACAATATGCAAGTAAGTAAAATTTCTAGTGTATACAACCTAATGGAATCCCATTGACTTACATAGCATGAAATTAACCTGAGACCTTTTCCTGCATATGTTTTGTAAGATATTTATTATTTAGGCCATTTTAAGTAGTAAAAACATGCAAAATATTTTTATAATATGTCTAAGTAATACTTTATGCAATAAGGGGTTAACATCCTCAATAGCCACAGGTTTTGGGTTAGTTACCTTATTTATGATTCTGTTATCAGTGTTGGGCTTCTAAAAGTATCACAAAACCAAAACCTGAGCACTGCTGAGAGCTTTGTCCAACATTGGAGCAGGAAAACACCTTCAAAGGCAAACTCACTTCTGGAGACTTCCCAATTCAAATACACCTTTATATGTGTAATCATAGGATTAGAGAGAGAGAGATGAGGGACTGGAGAAGAGGGACGTCCCAACAGACAAGCGAAAATAAAGGGGCAGTGAGGAGGAAAAAAAAGGTGTACATCACGAAACAAAAAGTATGTCTGTATGTCTACCAACTCTAAGCTATTGACTTCAATTCAATTTAGAGGAGAGGAGGTTGGAGAAGGAACAGATGCTCAGAATCAGAACAGAATCAAGGAAACGGGAATAGGAAGATGATAAGATGAGAAGAATACAGGAGACTTGGAGGAGGTATATGGAGAAAGACAAAAAAACAGATATTTGATAAAAGAAAAGAGATCAAAGAAGAAGAATGACACTATGGTCTTGTTCCTGCTGGCAGCGGTGATGTCCGAGCACTCCAGATACAGAAAGGATCATTTCTTTTAATATCTTACAGTTTAGTGGAGATGGCTCGCTACTCAGTGTCAGGGATGACAGAGTGAACTTTTGACTAATTGGCTCAAAAACACTCAAACTGAGCCATTACCTACAAATCATTTTGTAGGTAATTGTCATCAGATGAGAAAGTGGATTTGGATCCAGCCAATTTAGAGTTTATATATGAATCAGAAAAAAAGGCCACTTACCTGTGAAAGTGTGGGAAATCAGGGCGTTTACTGTATTTACAGTAGATTTATTTGTCTCATTGTCTGTGCTCTTGTATTCAAGCTCAGAATTGACAATGACGTGTGTCTGATGCTTTAAAGAGGTTCCTCAGCAGGAATCCTGAGCCGTCTTTTCCAACAGCAACTTTTAGACTTTTTTTTTTTAAAAATGAAATACTTGCTATGACCCTTGACCTCACTGATGACTGATTATGCACATCTACATGTAGTAACCATCTTGAATTTGATGCGCTAAGAGGCTGACAGCATGTGCTCGGCGTACCTGTGGGTTGTGGCGGTTGTCGTGGAGATCGTCGGGGTAGGGTCTGTCAGGGCTCCAGTTTCCCGTCTTCTGGAACATCTCCTGGGCTTTGGCCGTCACCCAAGACTGGCTCTCAGTCATGCCACCTTCTGGAGGTCTGGCACCCACACACACACGTCAGGTATTACAAACAGCAGCAGAGGATAGCTCTGACCAATCAGAATTGAGGCTATTCAAATGTATAAAAGAGCTTCTATTATAGTATGTTTACAGTCTAAAGGACCTCTCTTGTACTTTTTAATGATTCAATTATTTTGATAAAAATAATTGTTCCAGTATGTTAGAGATGAGATTTGCATTTCTAATGAATACCTCAGTAATAGGGTTGCAAAGGGGCAGGAAATTCCTGCTAAATTTCCAGAAACTTTCAATGGGAAGTTAAAATGGGGAATCTTTTTAATATTTATATTTATCTGACTCTGATACACCAAATTTAATTTATCCTGGAGTGAAACTCTTTTCTGCTGAATGTTTTGAGCCTTGAGGAAATTTTTGGCACTTTTGGCAATATGCTGCTTCATGTATGTTTTTCCACAATATTCCCACATATACAAAGACTTTCCCTCAACATTAGCTTATGAGCAATGCTTCCACATATTGCTTCCAATTGAAGCAATATGTGTTGTAATTAATATTGTATGTATTCTAGTATGGTAAAATGAAAAACAGCTGACAATTAGCACCTAACTGACCAACTAGCTACTATATGAATACATTTGTATTTATTTTATTAGTGCTGTCATTTTAATGCGTTAATTCGATTAATTAATTAATTTAACGCGCCCATAGAGGTACAAATGTGCAAACATACTCTACAAGAATAATGTATGACATTTAATGTTTCATATCGTTGATCCTGATCTTAATTACTCATCTTGAGGCATAGTCCATATGAATACAGCCTTTCTAGTATATATAGTACAGAAAAGTATAGTAGTGTGATATCAGGTAAATTGGGCTACTTTTTGGTAAATCGATTGACATAATCGAATAACACAATACCAAAAATGGCTTTTCCATGTATAGTTGTGATTAATAATGACTGTTTCTGATTATTTTGTTTTGGAATTATGTGATAAAATATAATTATTTAGGCCCTATGAATCTTGAAATTTCCGGTGTGCCACTTTCTTTTTACATGAGCGGTTTCAAGTAAAAATGGACCATCTCAACAGGTAAAATGGTTTTAGTGAGACTGGCTCTAATTTCCAGAGGGGCTGGCACCCCCAAACCTTAAATGGCCCATTTTAAAGTGTTTTTTAAGCTTTCATGGATTTCCATGTCCCCTGCACATACGTTACTAGAGGGGGATAGTACGTTACATTACAATCGCTCTCCATTCTACTCACATGCTGTTGACGTTGTCCGGCTGGGTGCTGGGGAGGCCGTTCAGGCCCTGTCCCCCCTGGCCATCCGTGCCCCCTCCCTCAGAGGGCGGCTCCATGCGCTGAAACATTAATGGCGTTCGGTTCTGTGTGAGATACACGACATGGCCTGCAGGCTGGCATCAGGCACACTCAGGGGGGCAGACACAGGACACAAACACAGGGTGCACTCGCATCATGCACCCACATGGGGGCGCCATCGGCAAGCACATGGCTGTGGGTAACCAAAGGTAAAGTTCCCTGCCAGACTACTGATCTGGGATCCGCGATTTGACTACCGTTGAAATGGACAATGTATCATTGCTGACTTCAGGATGCTTTGATTATTTCCTTCATATCAGTTTGGCTTGATGTTCATGGAGGGAAAGCTGATCTCAGATCTGTGTCAGAGGCGAACTTCTACCTTATGCATTTGAGATAAGATTGCTCTTAAATCACAGGTCTTGGACCAGATCACCATACTCATAAAACACATTATTAAAAAGACATTTTACTCAAAAATCATCTTTTTGACAATCCGTGTGAGCCTTCATCTGCCAAAAATGTTTGAGTAATATGCCATTTTGTGGGAAGTGGACTCTGATCCTGAACCGGTTGTAAGAAAAAAGCAACTTCTGCTTCGATCGGACAGGCCAGAGGTCAGTCAGCTGTCCTCCCAGGGGATCCTGGATAATGGAGTCCTCTTAGGAGTAGCTTGGCAGCGACAGTTTATGACTGCGACTGAGTTTGCCATGTCCATCCATAGCCTGGAAGCTAAAGGCTGAATGCTAAATAGATGCAGTATGGATCAAGGCCTGTTCAGAAACAGATACATGACCACACCTCCTCAGACACACAGGACTAATCTGCTGGACAAGAGACTGACTTTTTCTTTAGATAATTGTTACATGTAGATGAAAAGAAATCTTCATAGATTTGTGTTTTGAAGTATTATGTTATTTGTCTGATGTGCCTTTTAATTATTGTAAAATATTATATTATTTATTTTATATTTATTCAGTTCAGTTAATGGTTGTGTGAACAAATTCCAAATGACAGTGCCATTAGGCAACAAACCATGTCATGCTAACGCTAAATGAATAATTAACATAAAATGCTAAGATGCTAAGTTAGCAGTAACCCTTACTTAAACACACCTTTTGATGTGTCGCAGGCTGTGTTATGAAAACTTCTGTTTCCTGTTCAATTATAATTATAGTTTCTGTGCTGAGGAGCGAAATGGTTCAAGTTTGTCTCTGGACAGTCTAGTTTGGCGCAGTTTAGCTTAGCATGGAGCATTTATGTTATATACATTTATATGTATAATGGTGAACACTAAAAGTGAACACCGACTTTAATGGTATAAAGTTGCAGCAGTGGCATACTGTATGTATCAATGAATGGAATAATTGATAACATAAGGAGCCACTGTTCAGGAACCTCCACTCAACATCCCACCAACCACCACAGACAGACAGACAGCGAATGAACATACAGATCAGAGAGAATGGTTTTGGTTAGAGCAACTTGGTGACAATCAAACTGGATTGACCAAATAGGGAGAGCTTGATAGGTCAAGGTCCCGTCTCTTTCCTGGAGGAATAAAGGGAGAGTCAGGACGACAGAGACAACACAGAAGAGAAAAACAAGGGACTACAGACGGCATACTCTAAAATGGAGAGAGTAAACTGGAAAGTGACAGACAGCAGACAAAACATGAACACACCAATAAACAATAGTCACACAATCAGAGATTAACAAACGCTAAAGAAAGTTGAAATAACCACTTGAAGTGGTGATAAGACGATAAAGGGGGGCGCAAAGAGGAAAGAGACAAACACACAGACAAAAAAGAATTAAAGAAAATATCCACCTTCTTCTTAACATGGAAACACAGAACTCTTCTGGATAAAATAGTGACCCAAAAGGTTTATGTTACAGTTTCTAAAAATCATGTTTCGTCCATTATTTTGGCAAAGGGGATGGCTAAAACATATGACTAATACTTCCCTACCGTTGCTATGGAGAAGTCAGACAGTTATAAATAAAATGCAGAGCCATATTTGCTGAATTCACCAAAAAGTGAACAGATTTATGCTGAAGTTATAAAATCTTTTTGTCCACACCATAATCTTTGGATACTTCCTGCTGAAATGTTGTAGTTGGGGTAGTTTTTATGTCCATAGTCAAGCAGATATTTTACAATATAGGATATACAGTTGTTAATCTTAAGTACTAATGATCTTTTGATGCTATTAGCATGAAGGAAAAAAATGCCATTCAGCAAAGTTTCCTTATGTGAGTGCTATACTGTTCTCAGGTGGATTTTTTCTTTAAGGTGGAAGGGAATTAAGACTAAGGAAGGGCATCATTTGAAATGGAGTAAAAGAAAGTGATGGAAGAACAAACAAACAGACACACAGGCTGGTTAAAGTCCCTGTGCACTGCTGATGTTGGGAAAGCCTCTATGGACCAGTCCATTCAGTCCAATGGGATGGCTGCATTCAGGAACATACCAATGCACACTGTATTTATAGGGATGTACTGTCAAAAAAAGACCAAACATACTCTCCATTCACCAATGCATTTCTCACTTCAGCAAAATCCCATCTGAGGAAGCATGTTTTGATTGTAGAATCAACATGGACAAGGTTTTCCCCCCATTACACGAGATTTGGAGATTGTCCTATTGTGTTTTTTTGGTCGTTATGATTAAAAATCAAGGTTTAAAACTAAGGGGATGATATTGCAGCAACAAACAGAAAGCATTGTGTGACTGAACAGATGTTAGAGAGCGAGTGCATCTCAAAGGCATTCACCAACAGGAAGGGAAGAGCACTGACAGAGGCAAAAGGTAAGGCCATGTGGTATCATCATCATTGTTCAGAACATCATTGACAACAAAGGATATAGCTGCGCTTTGGTAACACCATCATAAAACCTCATTCTCCTCACCAAGATCAAACAGCCCATGGTAAGAAGTTAAGGGAAACTTGAAGCAGTGGGGAAGTTGGAGAAAGCAGCTGGCCGAGGGAGCAACAAGGTGCTAGAAACAGGGTGCTGATTTGCAGGTCACATGCTTCTAAAGGTAACAAGCACAGGCTGAGAGGGAGGTTTAGGTTTAGGGAAGGGGGTGATGGGGTCATTCAAATTGAACCTAAGGAAGAAGTTCAGGAGTCTAGCTGGGTGTCTATATGGGATTTAAATGTATAAGACATGATTCTTATGCTTTTAAATCCATATTTGGGAGAGAAAATGCACAATTCAGTTCAAGGGCCAGTAATCAAAAAAGGGGGTCACTAGGAGGAAGAAGAGGGGGGAGGAAAAATATGGTTCTTTCCAGGTTCGGGAATATCTCTGGAACGGAGTCTACCTGTTCCTCTCGCAGGGCCTGCAGCTTTTTCGTCTTGCTCTGCCGGTAGTATTCCATGATCATCATGGCGGCGTAGATTTTTCCCACCGTCAAGTCTGTGGCTGCTGAGAAAATGACAAGTTACCCTGCAAGATTAGACCCGAGCGAGATGGGACCCTGAGCCGTGGGGGGGATGGGAGTGGGGGACAAGACACACAAAAACCACAGAGAGATTCACCACGACATGCAGATTACACCAAGAGCTGCCATGAATTCTGTTTCATTTCCATCCAGTGTGAAGACAGACCTGAGCGCCCAAGTCAAGAATATGAAGGTCTTGATTGGGTGGGTTCAGTTGTTTCCTTCTTCAGATGAAATAGTGAAGCCACAGATTGTTTTGTCAGTGATACCCAATTATTATATAAAAAAAAAACTGTTGGAGGAGTGAAAACCCCAAAAAAGTATAGAAGTATATCTAGAGGCTCCATCTTACACACATTGTCACTTTACCTTTATGGTGTTGTATCTTTAGATATTTAGTTTTACTTAACGTTTCATTATAACATGCATGCAAACATGCTCATGTTCATTCTTTTGCACATTCTTGGGAGTCAACATCCTCATTCTCTAATAGACATTCAGTTTAGCCCATATATGGCATTGACAATGGTTGTTTTGCTGAATATATGTTACTAAGCACTAATGTGGTGAGAAAACATGGAAATTGACAAATTTGTTTTTTTTTTCAGACCACGTTGTGTGGTCTAAACATTCCCCATGAAGCCGCAACTGAAACAGAACCAGGTTCACTCTCTGGTGCAGAATAGACAATCACAATTCAACAACACTGTACAATTATTAACACAAAGCCAGTAGTCTTTTCACAGGCAGATGCTGTACTTGCAACTAATCAATGAACATTCTTTTATTATTCAACTAGCATCTAACCTTATCAAATCTAGAGTAGATTTAATCTTTAATCATAATATTAAGGCTGAGGAATAGGTAGCCACCTCACTAAGAAACACACGGACAACCTCGGGTGAATAATCCCTGAAAAACAGGAGCTCAATTTTTTCTAAAAACTCCAGACTTGTATCCCCAGAGTTTGGATGGAAACACGTAAACATTTAAAATCAGAAAATAATTGAGCTTTGTTTTCGTCGTCAAATAACGTTGCTGTGCAGCTAAAGTGGTGCCCTTTTCAAAGTGGCATGGCTACAAGTCCAGCAGCATTAAAACTGATATTAACATGTGATAAGATATGACCATACATATCTTATCATGATAAAATGCAATAAGACTTAAAAATACATATCTGAACCCTCATCTCAAACCTGCCATGCGCTTATAATAGCCAACAAACTGGCTGCTAAACATGCATCATTTTACATTTTTGCCATTTTGTTGGCAATTAAGTCATTTGATTAAACTCATGCTAGAAAGATTTACCTGTAAGTGGTCATTCGTTCATTCATCCATATCTCTCTTGTCTCTAACTTACTAGCCTGTATCTATTTTACTAGTTTAATAGTTACTGAATTCTTCCTGTAGTGAAAAGACTTCTATAGAGGATCTTCTATAGCAGGCACTCCCTGATACCAGGACTTAGTGAATGGGTGGAGAGCTGTGTAGTGCTTGTGTGTGCTGCTGTTTGCTTCCTGATGTGATATACAGTATGTGTCCAGGTATGTGAGTGTCCTAATGTGCAAATCCAACACATGTGCAGTGCATTCATCCTGAATGAGATCTTTAGTGCAGTGTCAGATCATTGTCAGACCACTAGTGCAATTATGTTGTTTTACATTGATTAAAATGTTGACTTTTAATTATAGTATCCCTACTGTACCCATTTGTTTAAAAAATGTAGGTATTCATTAGGCTGGAGAGTCACCAAAATAATTGTAAATAAATTCCAACTTTGATGTCTGGCCAGTAGTTGCAGAAATGTTTTTCTCTTAAACAAACTGTTCAAAAGACAAATGTTGTTGTACATGATTTAAATGGATGCATGTACAGTATGTATGTGTACAGGTATGTGTGTTTCTGTTGTAGTGGCCTGATCAGGAGATGCAGAGCTGTGAATGACACTGACTGGTAGAAGCTGTCCTCTTGGTGAGTTGGTGATCGGACACACACACACACCACTATGCCTCATTGTCCTGCAACTTACCCTTGTGGGGTGTGACCAGTAAGTCCAGCGTCTTCTGCGATAAGTTCGGCCAGATCGCCATCATCTCCTTTCTCAGCTCTGCATCCATTTGGTGCTTGTCTGCACCACCTGGGTGGCGCCACAACCCCAACAAGCACACACACATTTATCATCCATACACACACACACACACACACACACACACACACACACACACACACACACACACACACACACACACACACACACACATACACACACACACACACACACACACACACACACACACACACACACACACACACACACACACACACACACACACATATGCATAGATCCATACATGGGCAAACATTCCACAACACAAACACAGGGCAAAGGAGGTACAGACCAAAAGGGAGGCACAATGGCACAATGGCAGAAAATCCCAAAAGAAATATATTTATCCATTCACCCACATACACATTCATCCAAAACAAAAAAAAGTCATTTTAGTGACAGAATTTACAATTGTGAGTTTTGAAACATTTGCTATGATACAAAACATTCTAGTTGAAGAGAAATGAACAAGATAGGGAGAGGAGAGAAGTCATACCCATAAATTAGCCAGGAATTTCAGACAGGAACTGAACTGTGATTAACATACAGAGTGAAGGGATGATAGTACTTAAGAGCCGTACCCTTGGCAATCTTTATATCCAGGGCAGTCCTGATCAGGGCCATGAGGGTGGAGTTAAAATGTACCGTGTTGTCATCGGCAACCGGCAGATCCATGCGCAGCAGCCTCTGTGGAGAGCCAGTCAAGGATGACAGGATGAGAAAGGGATGCGTCCTTGCTAAAAGGTGGCATGCCTGAACCTCCGGGGAGGGGAGGGGATGAGGGGATGGGGTCGGGGTTGAGAGAGCTCCATAGACAACAGCCAATTAGAGATGGACTGTGCTTGTCCAGCTATCCGTAACATTCCCTGAGACTGACTAGAGTTAATGTGAAGGATAATAATGTACCAGCATAACACCCTAACATCTGATCAGTTTAACCTGATGAAATTAATCATTGAATTTAAACAGCTGGCACTATATTAGCAGAGTTCGACAAACATGCTTAATTTAGGGACTACTGAGCGTTGTGTGTTTAGTCTGATTCAATTAGTGCATGCAACTGCAAATTGCCAGAGCGTTTTCTTAAAAAAGGAAAATTTAACAGACAAGTTCCTGCATCTCCTGATTTTCCAGTGATACTCAACAAAACAGCACAGCTATCCAATGAGGGCCATCTGCTGCTAAGCAACTGTGAGAGCCGAGAACCACAAGGAAGAACAATCAGAGCCAAAATGGCCTCCGACCCAACCTGTGCCCATGTTCCCTAAATGTGTGAATGCAATGGCACATTTACACATCTATGTTGTTACGTACACATATATATATATATATACATATATATATACACACACATATATATATATATATATAACAGTACACATACACCAACCCGCCTCCCCCCTCCAATACCAACATCCCTCCTAGCCCACTTACACACAATTATTTGCACAGACTGCAATTAAGGGCACTTAATTGGAGTCCTTTGGAGACAAAATAGGTTGACTGGAGAACAATAACAGTATCACTGGTGTAATTCTGCTATTTTTCAGGAGACTGCTTCGTTCAACTGAGGCTTCTTCTATAGAGCTCTGTCTACCAGTAAGGAGGTTCCCTGTCTTTACGTGTCTCTCTACCAGGTAAAACCAATGGAGAAACCTGCGGATAAAACGAAACAAGCTGGGCCAGCGAGGGTGGCTTGTCGTTCCTATCCGGACAAGTTGACGTCCATCGGATTTACCTACGAACATGAGCGTTGGGCACCCATAATGGCAAGCACGGTAGTACGATGGCGGTGGGTTTGTGTACGTGCTGGTGTAGACCTGAGCGTGTGCGAGTGTCAGTCATGCCCAGAGCCAAGTGTGCGGCAGGCGGAGGGCATCGGCCAACATCCACAGCACTCGGCAGGCAGCAGGCAGGCTCGATGTCGCCCATAGCCATGCGACAGAGAGTGCAAGGATTGCATGCAACACCCCCCAAGAAAAAGTCCCACAAACCCGGACACACAGAGCATGCAACATGCCTTCACTTCACTACCATTATCTAACCCCCCAAACTCTGCAAACCTATCCAGCTTACTAACCCCCACAGCTTCCCTCAAAACCCATTTTCACAATGCAAGCAGCCGTGCATCCGCGCAAAGAGAGTATCCTCAATCCAACCGGATTGATCCTAATGATTGACAGATTTTTTTTTTTCTTTAAATTCTCTCTCTATATTCATCGGTCCCTTATTCAGAGTCAAATTGGACAGCAATAGTTATATTTCCATAGCAAGTCAAGATCTCTCTCAATGCCAAACGGGTGCAGTGTCTTAAGGGGGTTTCAGAGTTAGAGGATTAGAGTTGTGGCATTCCCTGAAAGAAGAAAAAAAATCATAGAGAAGATCAAAAAGAGATGATTGATGTTCTTTCTGTTTGTTGTTTTGGACCAACCAGACTTTGTAGTAGTGGTACTATAGGGTAAAGGGAAGGGGGGGTCTACCAAAGGGGACACATGGTGGGGGCAGCAGTTAGTTGAGTTAAACTAAGCGACTCTAAGCTTGGTCATGAGATGTGGTTACAGATAAAAAGGGGAGGGCGAGAATGAGGAGGGAGAGGAGGATTGTGAAAACATCGAAAGAGCAAAAGAGGAACCGAGACATGGTTCAACTGGAAGAAACAGAGAGAAGAAGTAAGCGTGTGTGTGTTTGTGTAGAGAGGTAAGAGGAAAGATTAAGGAGGCTGAGAATTACAGAACAAGACGAGAGAAAAAGACGAGGACTAGAAACGACACTGACATAAGTTCACTGGAAAGAGGTCAAGCTCAAAAAACAAGCTGTAAGAGCAATACACAGTTATCGAACCTACTTTTTCGACAAGTGTGAGGCGTAATGTCCACTAAATCGAAGATGCCTCGACATTTAGAGTGATCAGTGTCAAGAAACCAAAGGTTCAAGATGTCTGACATACACTTCTCCCTTCTGGCAAAGCACCATGTGCACTCCTTGATTTCAAAAGGTCCTTTAATGCACATCTGTGAAATTTTATCAATGAATACTGGAAGTCTTTGATGGCTGAAGTATGTGATGGGGGCCACTGCCAAGACAAGTTGACATACTGGAGAGAAAGAAGAAAGATCAAAGTAGAGAGAAGGTAGAGACAGAACGGGCTCAGATGGACGGATGGAGAGGAAGACAATGAAGGGATGAAGATGGATGCTGACTGCTGACAGACAAGTGGATATAGAGTAAGAAGGACAGAAGAATGACAGAGAGAGAGAAAGAAAAGCACGCGTGAGAGAGAAAGAAGACACATTTTCCAACAGAGAAAAGACTGAACAAAAATGAATAAAGTAAGGACGCGAAACTTAGGGAAAAAAAGAGAGGAGAGCGACAGAGGCTGAACAGGAGAAACACCCAGATTCACTAATGTTTGTCATAGAGAAGAATTTGAATTAAACAGAATGTGTAGCTAGTCTGCATACAAGTGTTTATGAAGTCTTGTGAGTATAATAGGCAAATTAATACAGTTTTTGCATAAAGTATTTAACCTTTGAGAATAGATGCAACAACTTAAGTAAATAAAGGGATTTTCCATCAAATAGAGAAGGTACCGATTACAAACAATTTAAGATGCAAATGTAACGATGTCTTGTCTAGACAGTTTAGCTTTGAGAGTGAAACACTCTCATTACAGTACTTGTTACTATTAGATTAGGTTATAATTATTATTATAACAGTTGTAGTTATTGTAGTTATTATGTAGTTATTGTACAACTGGCTTACTGTAATATCATCATTAATATTATCAGTTACACCTGTCTGCTTGTCAGTCAGTCAGTCAGTCATTTTCTATACCTGCTTATTCCTCATTAGGGTCGCAGGGGTCTGCTGGAGCCTATCCCAGCATGTTACGGCGAGAGGCAGGGATACACCCCAGATGGTCGCCAGCCAATCGTGGGGCACACACACCATTCACTCACACATTCACACCTATGGGGAATTTAGAGTTGCCAATTAACCTCAGCATGTTTTTGGACTGTGGGAGGAAGCCGGAGTACCCGGTGAAAACCCACGCAGACACGGGGAGAACATGCAAACTCCACACAGAAAGGTCCCAGACCCCGGACCAAGGAGGTCTTGAACCTGCGACCTTCTTGCTGTGAGGCAACAGCGCTAACCCCTGCGCCACCGTGTCGCCCGCTGTCTGCTTGTTGCTATGACAAATAATAATAATAATAATAATAAATATGAAAAGATCTGCAGTAGAAAGAGCAGACTTTCACCTCTAACTTGGTCAGTAAGTATTTCTTATCTCTTAGCTGAAGCACTTCAGGCACCAAATCATCTGAGTGAATCTGGATGTCAATAAGAAAGAGAAGGAGAATGGATAAGAATAGCACTGTACTGAGGTGAAGAGAAAGCATGGACGAGACAGCGAGTGCTGAAATGCTAAACCCAAATCTTTACCCTGGTGGTCTGAAGCTCAAAGAGAAGCCAAAGACTCAAATGTCCTTGGGTATCGGGAAAAAAAAGCATCTTAAAAAGAAAAGACAAAAAAAAGAAAAATCCAAGGGCCAGAACTTGTCCTACTCATTTTCTTGTGTGGTATGTGGACAGCGTGTCTGTGTGCGGGGATGTGTATGTGAGCACTAAAATACCGTCCACAGGAATAAGAGATGCGGAGGACTGAAGACAGACACCCTTGCCGGTCCTTCTGTACCTGCATCGTAAGCGAATAGTTGCACTGTGTCAATATGATTGAAAATAAACTCACTACATTTCCAGAGTGTAACTGTTGTCTTGTGAATACTTTACTTATTTTATTGTAAAAACAATGGTTCTTGTGAGATTTTAACATTCAGCAAATATTCCCATTTCATCAATGTTTATGGAGAATATAAATAATATCCACAATAAGTCCTGGGGTGCACTGGACACCAATGAATTTACAGGATTATATTTGTTTCCTAAATAATCACACCTGTAACACACAATGAAGCCAGATAATTGACTTTTTTTGCCATAAAGAATTTATTGTAAATATGAGAAAAAACAAAACAAGCTGTAGAGACTATTGAGCTGGAGTTAAACACTCCTAAAACTACCTAAAAAATACCCTTTTTTAAGATCTTGTCTCTATATCTGTTTCTGCATTGCATGCAGTTTCTGATTGTAGTTGAAATGTGTGAGCGTGTGTGCGTGCAAGCGTCCGTGCAGGTTGCAGAAGGACTGGCAAAGCCTCCTCCGTTCCCTCACTCCTGCGGCCTGACGGGGGAAAGACATAAAAGGAAGAGGACCGACTATCACTCCACTATCACTTCACTTCACGACAAAAGCCCATCCCTCCATCCCCGCGGTCGGAGAGAGAGAAGAGAGGACAGCGCTCACCACCACCACAACCACCACTAACAGACAATGAGGAGAACACCGCTGGGAGGGAGGGAGGAAGGAGAGAAGGAGAGGGAAGGGGGGGGGTAGGGTTGGTGGTCTCAGCGGCTCTCCTCCCCAGCGATGGGGAGGCGTAAGGACGGAGGTGGGCGGAACAGGGAGGGAAGAAGAGGAGTGACAGGAGGGAGGGGAGAAAGGTGGGGGGTGGTGGCTGAGGGGGGTGGAGGGGTAAAGTGGGGGGCGAGTCTACCTTATAGGCGACCCGGGCGGGACACCTCTTCCCGAGGCCTAGCGGCGGACACATGTGTCTTAGCATCTGATACATGTCTGTGTAACTGATCCGGCCGCTGGGGTGGCCACAAACACCACACACACACACACACATGCATCCAAACACCCGCACGCCAACACACACACGCACACACGGGACAGACAGAACAAACGAAGACGGACGACGTGAACACGAAAGAAATAAAAAAACAATGGGGAGGGGGGTTTATCAGGGAGGGGGGTACCCAGACGCACAGAGGTGTGTTGGGGAGAGGAGACGTGAGGGGAAAAAAAGAAAGAAACCGACAAAGGAAAGGAAGAAGGGGGAAACAAATACACAGAGGTTATTGTTTTGATCACTGTGGAGATGTGGTTGCTGTGGTGAGAGAAGGAGAGAAAGAGAGAGCGAGAGCAAAAGAACGAGGGAGGGAGCGTTCTAGTCTGGTTTATCATAAAAGTGGAAGGAAAAGAGAGGAATGAGGGAGAGAGGGAGAAAGGTTTGGGGAGGACAGGAAGGTTGAGGGAGGAGGAGGTGTTATTTAGTTTCGTTAGTTGTTGAGATACCGTTCTATGCGAGGTGAAAAGGGGGATTTTTTTTTTCCGTCTTTGCCCTCTTTCGCTGCTCGGATAGAACTGGCAGCGGGGCTTCTAGCAGGCAAAGAAAAGCACCGCTGCAGAGGTCGGAGTGAGTCACAATGACAAGTCAATGCAGTCCGTTACTGAGGCTGCGTGTCCACCAGGAGCCTCCACTCACTGCTGGGCCTTCAGCTGTTTGTGGGAGACCTCCATTATTGATGGAGAGAATGCTTAGGATTGTGTTTTTAAAGGGTCACTTCACCCAAATCACATAAGAAAGAAAACATAATTTTCACATAGTTATTAGTTTGGGTTGTATCTGCTGAGGTTCAGAGATATTCACCTTAAAAACTTTCTACTCTACTTCTACTCTACTACATTTGTCTGACAGCTACTGTTACAGTTATTACCTTGTTTGCAGATTAGAATTTTTATTTTTTTTTTATTTTCCACCTCAACGACCTGAACATTTAAGCAATAATAATATATCATCTAATAATACAACACCCTTTAAGGAGCAATTGTGCATAATGATTTGTTTCCCCCTTTAATACCTAACTGCACAAAATGTAATTCTCTCAAAGAAGAGGTCCCACTCTTCGGACTCAGTGATTAAAACCAAAAAAAATGAATGAGTAAAGCAGTTTCATGTTAAAAATAAGTTTTTCATGGACATGGTTCAGTGGACATAGGACCTCTGGAGCTCAGATTCTTTCTCTCATAGCTTAAGAGTTAAGCTATCACTGAATAAAGCAGTTTCACATAAAAAAAAAAAAATGGTGTTAGGTCACTTGAACCCTTGTTGCTCCCAAGGGCCAGCACCTTGTAAGCTCGCTGGCATCATTCTGAGTGTGTGCGTGAGAATGGGAGACTGAGAACAAAAGCACTTTACAAGTACTAAATACTGCAATTGCAGCCATTTACCAAGAACAAGTTACTTAATTTGACATTGCTGTGAACTCCACATATGACAATCCATTCCCCTCAATTGCATTAAGATTGAAACACAAATCTTAAAGACTGATATATAACTTTACATGAAACTAAAAATATCCAAATATGACTAAATATTATAATTCAGGTTAAGTGAAAATATGTTTTGCTGTGAAGTGTGTGAACTGACCCTTTAATACAAATATTACACCTGCACAATCAGGTGTGCTGATGCTTCTTCCCACAAGCATCTTTGCAGCAAAGAGAGTTTAGGAGGTACTTGGTGGACACTAAACCTAAATATGAGTCCCTGCACCAAACCACACACACACCCTCCCCTTTTCCTTCTTTCCCCAAAAAACAGAGCCACAAACAGAGCGGGTTTGGCCGCGTTTTTGCTTTTCAGCAAACAGCGAACAGGCCTGTTACTCTCTCCACTTCAGGTGTGCCAACATGGACACAAGCAGTTGGGGTAGGCAAGCTCTCTGGTTACATAACAACCATGTATAAATCATCTTCTCTGGGACCAGTGTGAGGTCATGAAGAAATCATCCATACAAGAGAAGTAAAGACAACGTAGTCTGTGACTGTAAAAATGAGGAATATACTATACTAAACCTTATAAAACAGATTTGCTATGTGATCTGCATAGGTTGAAAAGGTTTAACCCTCTATTGCATGAAATATTACTCAGACATGGTAAAAAATGTTTTGAATGTTTTTTATTACTGAAAAATAGCCTAAATAATAGATATATTAAAAAAATATGTAAAAAAAAGAGTTGTAAATACTGTCTCATTTCAAGCTATGTAAGTCAAAGGGACTCCATTAGGTTGTATCCACTAGGAATTTTCCATATTTGCATATTGTTGCCATATTTTTTTTAACATATCAGAAAAAAAAACATATAACAAAAAAAGTTAAAGGTAAAGTTTACCTACCCTAGATAGTGAGTTATTTTTTTTATTTGGTGAAAAATTTCCAAAATTCAGAATAAAAGACAACCTTCAGTTGTGAGACATTGATGCTCACATGTCAAATGTCCATGAGCAAACAGGATATCCTGGTCATGTGACCTCATGAATTGTATGTCCTTCAAAAATAAAAGCCCCTTTTTCACACCTAACTGTAAACACCTAGATTTTATATCACAGCTTTTTAGAAAAATGAAGATAAAGTAATTGTTGCCATATGGCAACACTGTGCAATAGAGGATTAAAGAAATCATTCTCTCATTTTATCAAGATGCTGGTGAATTTAATCTATAATGACATCTTCATTGCTTTTAAGTAGCATGTAGTAGGATATTTAAATGAGGCATCACATATGCTCAGCTGCACATTTTTCTGTGCGAGGAAAAAACTTTGCATTGCCCTTTAACACTGCTGTGCGTTTCCTTACATAGAGGATGTAACAGGTTTAAAAATACTTTGGATTATTTGAAAACCTAAAGCTGCTATGTGTAGGATTATAAAAAATAAATACTACCAACTGTTGGAGGTATTAAGTAAAACACAGTTGCACTGGGATTGATTCAATCTTATAACATCTCAAGAATTTTAAATATGCTATTATCGGATACAATTTATACACATACGCAGCTTTAAAATTTGAAAATTAAATTTCATGGACTTCTCAGTACAGTGGTTCAGACATGTGCCATGAAAACTGTCTGCAATTTTTCATTTCAAATATGTTTAAAACCTGCAGACTCTTAAAGCCTTGATGTCACACGGCTGGAAAACACTGACTCAGCAAACAGTTCCAAAGTTAAGCGTGATGAAAGTATTGAGGCCAAGCCCTCGCTGTGTTTGTCTCTGCACTAGCCCCGCCTCCCTCACCCAAAACCCCAACTCAAACAAGAACAATGCACATTGCTCGATCATTTTCTGCCCAGGCAAAATTAGACAGCAAGCAGAAATAAAAGATGATGGCTAAATGGAGTCTAGCCTCTATTTTTTTTAACATACTGCTAAAGTAATAGTGGACACAATAGTGTAATTTCCCCAGCGTTCAGTCAGAAGACAACAGCGAGTGTGGTGGACCACCTCATGCTTCACACACCACTATCGGTGTGTGTGTGTGAGTGAGTGTGTACAAGGGTGTGTGCGTGTGTGTGTGTGTGTGTGCACATTTCTGCATTGTCCCAAACATTTTCATTGTCAGAATGCATATACAACAGAAACCCCTCTCCCCGAAAAAAAAGGTGATTCAATGGTGAAATGAGATTAAAAAAAACTGAATAATGCAAATCCGAACAAAAATAATCAAACCAAATGAAATTTAAAAAAAGGCTGAAGTAGGAAAGAATTTGTTTTAAAAGTGATAAAGAGCGACATTCATTCCAGTCTCTTAAAGGCGAGCAGGTTGCGTTTAAGTTTGTGCTTTAGGGGTTTGGTCCAAACCTTGCAGGCCACCCTATGTGGGCATTTCTTGCCAAGGCCCAGGGGAGGGGAGATAACTCGCAATAAACTGTACATATCCTTATAATGTATGCGCCCACTGCAAGAAAAATACAAGGAGGGGAGATTAGGTGAAGCAACTCACAGATCACAGAGAGAAAGAGAGAGAGAAATCAAGAGAGAAAGGAGAGAAAGGAGACAAAGAGAAAAAGATGGAAATTGGGAGATGAAAAGGGAGTAAAGAAAGAAGATAGAACATTTATTTACACTGAGAAAACGAGCTGAGGAGAGTGTTCGTTCACCTCAACCGTGCACATATTGTGCAACTTTGAAAATAAAGAAAAAACAGATAATTCCTCGTTTAGACGGGGCCAGGATTAACTGTCACACTTTTTATGCTCATCCTCCCATGACGTAGATCCTGCATCATCATTACACTTTGGGGATGGGATCGTGACACCAGTCCTTTTCCCTCCTTGAGAGAACGTCAAGGGTTAAGAGTTATTTTACAATCAGCATGAGACAAAACAGCGTGTAGACACAATTATTTCGCTTGCTTGTTGTTTCTTCAGGTTTTTATTGCATAGAGTAGCAGTTCGTTTTTTTAAAAGTCTTTATTTACTGCACGTGTGTGAGTGTGTATGCATGTGTGCATGTGTGTGTGTGCATGCCACTCACCAGGCAGCAGGGTCGTACTCGGCCCATATCCTTACATACTCGTCCAGGTGATGCGGCCCCAGGATAGAAGAGTCTCTGGTCAGGTACTCAAAGTTGTCCATGATGACAGCCACGAACAGATTCAGCATCTGGGTCAGGACACAACAAACAAATGAGGGATCAGTTGTATGGGGCTAATATTGGGTAAAATGTTTTGTACTTGAAAAAATAAAACTTGAAATTTTGAGTTTTGCTCTTGAATTATGAGAAATTATAGTAAAAACAAGCATACACTTCTTTTTTCATGTTAAATATAATTAATAATATTAATTAATAATAATGATTCACTCTGCTTTATTTTCATTTTTCACTTTCATATATTTTAATATTTGGGATCCCTTTTCTCTCAGTTGCATGGTTTGTCTTTTCAGATTCAGATCTTACACAATCACAGTTTCAATTATTATGATTTTTTTTAGACCTCTGACCCTGATCTAGCGTGGGGGGTGTGGTATCAACTGAAAGGGCCGTAGAATCATGATTGACAGCTTAAGTAAAAAACTACAGACCTGCCCCTATCATGTTGCCTTCAGGGAATGCAGTATTTGACATGAATGGGAGTGAAAAAAGCTGCTTTCAGAGACAAACTTTGTTTGCATTTAGTTTCCAGGACTGTTTAGTGGCAGCTGAAAAAGCAAGATCTAAAACTGTAAAAAGAAGGACATATGATTTTTGAGGTCACATGACCACGATCTCCTGTTTGCTCATGGACATTTGACATGTGAGCATCATTGTCTCATAACTGAAGGTTGTCTTTTATTCAGAATTTTGGAAAATTGTCACCAAATAAAATATTGAATGTACTATCTAGGGTAGGTAAACCTCATTTATATATTTATTTAATTTAATTTTGATGTTATAAGTTTTGTTTTATAATATGCTAAAAAAGATTTGTTATATGGCAACAATATGCAAATATGTAAAATTCCTAGTGCATACAACCTAATGGGTCCTATTGACTTACAAAGCATGAATTTATCCTGAGACTATTATTTATTGTTTATGACTCTTTCTTACATATTTTTTATATCTATAATTTAGGCCAGTTTAGGTAATAAAAAAATTCTAAACATTTTTTTTTACCAGATCTAAGCAATAATTAACGCAACAGAGGGATAAAAGGGACATTCTGTGTTTTTTTTCTTCACCAGGAAAGAGCATAGGAAGATGAAGGAGACAAAGTAGGTGTAGGCAAAGACGCTGCCACACTCGGGTTCCGTGTTCCCAGAAGCCGGGTCGCATTCCTTGCCACCCAGGCACGCCAGCATGATGTCATGCCACGCTTCACCTGTAGCGCTCCTGCATGACGGGAAACATGAAACAGGGTTAAATGTCAGCAAGGACACGTATCCTGCTATGGCATAGTTTAGAAAATGTGTTCATGAATCAAAAATATATTAACTTTCTGAACTAAACAAATTAGTAAACAACTGATTAATTCAGTTTTTCACTATGGTTCCAGGGGCAGTTTTCATAAATATACATAGATCACAGTGCATTCCCCATCTGCCATACAGTACCATATACAGTAGTAGTATAAGGGTCAGTGACAAAACTGCCATGTTACCAAATTTGGTACCAGATAGTTTGACACATGCTATCAGCAAAAATTTATCATTTATCATCAGACCTGATCAATGTTTCTTAAAACTGTATTTTAAAAAGTTTTTGAATTTCTCATCTTGCCAAACGTTATTTGGCACTGACTCAGACATTGTATAAAGTATATGAACACAATGTCCTATTTATCTTCACTGTTCAGTGAAATATCAGCCCCTCATTCCATCCCATAATTCCTGTGTATTTCAGTGTATAGTGACTGTACCTGAACAGCAGCATTAGAGCCATGATGAAGGTTCTGAAGTTATTGTGCTCGTTGATGGCACTTTCATCATCATCTATTAGTGCCAGGTTCCCAAACAACTAAGCACAAAAACAGTGGAGGAAAAACAAAATTAAATAACAGAAAAAAAAAAATTCCCATAGTATATGGAACATCTTGTATAGAACTTATTTTAATTGTGCTATAACGTGGCATTCATTACTCCTGTTCCCAGTCAAATCTGAGTGTTTTAAAGTTTTTGTCATGTCAAATGTGGTTAACTTGCTTAGATTCACCTAAGATTCAATGACTTTATATGGTGTTAATTGTATTAAAATTAAACATGGTGTTAATTTAATTTACATACATACAGGCCATAAATAACAAATAGAAGTTCAAAACTTGTAATGTTCACAAGAGGTTATGTTGATAAAAAATTATAATATATGTATAATACATATATTATTATTTTTTAGCAACATAACTTCAACAGTTTTTATGGTGAGTCTTAATGGAACGGTCAAATTTGACCGGTAACACAAAATTATTTAACATGAAACGAACACAACATGAGGGTTAAAAAAAATGCACACTGATCCAATCTGAATTAAAATGATTATTTCTGGTACAATAATGGCAACGCATGTTTCTTCCGATATATGCAGAGAAAAATCCACATCCTGCACGGGCATTAGCCTGGAACATTATAGTAATTACTCACCTGCATGCCAATGATGGCATAGATGAAGAAGAGCATAGCAATGAGCAGACACACGTATGGCAGAGCCTATTAGAGCAGATGAAGAGAAGGAATATTTGTCAGCACTGCAGACTGTGTAGTGACTGTATTCATGGATGCATCTGTTAATGACTGAATACCTTGAAGGACTGGACGAACGTCCACAGCAAAATGCGGATGGTCTCTCCCTGTCTCAGCAGCTTGATGAGACGAGCTGCTCTGAACAGCCTCAGGAAGCTGAGGTTGATGAAGTTATTCTACAGCACAGAAGAAGAACACTGTCATTTTCACTACACACGCAACACCCGCACAATCTCCATTTACCATAACATAAAAGCAAAAACAATAGCGGAAGAAAGACAACAAGAAGTACAGAAAGAGAGAGAGGGAAGGTGGGACTCAAAACCAACAAATCATAACCAAACATAATGCCACCGAGTAGACACAAAGGTAAATGAGAGAAAGACAGAGAAAAAAATTTTTAAAAAAGAAAAGAGAGAGGAAAAAAGGAAAATCATAGTTCAAAGAGTCTAAAGGTCATCATCCAATCTGGTAACAGCAGAATGCTTTTTTTTATAGAACCAAATGCACTGATCTCAGAGGGGCAAGCAGGCCACACATAATGGAGCACAGTGCACTGTGCCTGTCAACCACACACACACACACACACACACACACACACACACACACACACACACACACACACACACACACACACACACACAGACACACAGACAAAAGAGCATGGCTGGGAGTCGTCTGTGAAACTCTGAATATGACACTTCTAATTTTGGACATGTTTTTTTTTAAACCAGTCAAAACTTTGCATCTCTACAAAAAACAGATTAATTTAACACAAGGCACAAGCCATGGCTTCTGATCCATGAATCACTTATTTTCATTTTCATTCAAATTGGCTAATCTTAAAGGGAATTACCAGTACACTTGAGCTACTTAAATTAAAATGATGAATATACTGTAATATGTATACTACACATTTTTCAGGCCACTATAAAAACACAAGCTACAGTATACAGGTTTAGACTCTTTGCTGCCATTCTGGGATTTAGTTTATATTCATATTTCATATTCCACACTCTATATAAATCATTTAGCGGAACGAACATCCAGTTTGGTTTATTTTTTGTCAAAGTCACATCGTTCGTGCAGTGAAAGTGCATATTGATTTTAGTGGATTGATTTCCATATGTCAGAGGCACAGCCTTCTAGTAGCTGCATGGCCATTGTTCTCTCTATTATACCCTTAAATTCTTAGAGTGAGAACAGATTAATCAAAATCAGTGATCCTTGGGCTGGAATCCAGGCGAGTAGTCTTGTCTTTTTGAAACCACAGTCTGGTTCCTTACAGTTTCACAGAGAGGAATTTTAAAGTTACAACAGCCAAACTCCCTGGTGAGACTCTGGCATTTTGTGGTTGACAGGCGAGGGAGGAAGGGGGTGATATGAGGAGGAAGAGGAGGAGGAGGAGGTGGGAAGGACTAGCGCGCAGCCTCAGTGCAGGCATGTCTTGGCATGGCATGGTTTAGCATGGCAGCATACTTCTTTGGGGAAAGAACTGGCCTACATGCAGACCGTTTGGGGACCAGAAGGGGCTGAGCAAATCAGAAACTCACATTTGACTCAAACATTCACTCGAGAGAGAATTGATTTAGTTCTAGTGTGCATGAGATGGTGTGCAGGAAATTAAACAGGTGCCAAATACTGTTGAATATTGGCTTCTAGTGGTGTCATGAATTCAAAGTAAAATTATGCCTATTGAATCAGATTTCAGCTTCAACTCAACACAGAAACTGAGATAAAAGATGGCGATGGCATAAAAGTGTGGACCCCATCTTGAGTCAGATCCGGTCTATGTATTTGTTGCATCAATTTGTTGTCAGGAGCCAAATGTGGAACATAGTTTAACTGAAACTGTGTTAATTACTATTCTATGACTAACAAATATGCATCATGACAACACCAGCAACCATTCGTCTACTCAATTAGACTGACTACAGTTAATGCATCTGTTCTTAAACAGTTGTGTTCAATATAATAGCAGTGTGTTAAAATGGGAGTAAAACCAAAATCCTTATAATAATTTTCATTTCTGTGAATTGGGAACACTGCATTTATTTTCCTAAAGCAAATCAAAATCAAAACGTGAAAAAAATGTGTCAATTTTTTAACTATTTTACAAAAATGAAGAAAAATTAACATTAATCTGTTCAAAGAAATAGCAGTCTGAGATTTTCTTTACAAAATCAAATATTTATTGTATGAACTGAAAAATCTTCAGGATTTAACATTCCTGTGCATCACTAAAGTAATCTTTTGTAATTGTATGTCCAAGGTTTCTACACGTATCAACTGCATTTCCTCTTTGGCATAAGGAAACATGACCTCTTCAAGTATTTTGATATAGGCAAACTGATCCATGATTCCTCATCTTCATGCCGAAGACAAGGGATAAGAAGAAACACTGCTATTTAACGGCCTAATACCGTTAAATAGCAGTAAAGTATCACTTTACTATCTGTAAAGTAATAGAAAGACTGACGCATTTTGATTTAGGAAATAAAATGCATAGTTCCCAGTGCATAGAAAAAAAATATTATAAGGATTTTGGCTTTACTCACATTTTTAAAAATACTGCTATTATATTGAACACAACTGTGTAACAGTTCTCCTGACTGTGACATTAATAAAAGTATGAGAAAATTGTGGGATAAATGAGTTGACTTGAACAGAAGTAAAAAAATAATGAATACAAATGTATACTATCCCTACTGTATGTGTGTAAACTGAGAGCAAAATGTTCTATGGAATTTCAGGTGCATGAAAGTATGTAAATTGTTATGTGACAATGTATTAAGTAACCTCTCGAAAATAATCAAGTTCAAAAAGTTGAAAGGTCATCATCCAAAAAGCGCATGCACTTCAAAGAATTGTGAAGGTTAGGACATCATGGGGAAGGGGGTGGAGTGGGGATAAGAAATGGGCTGAGGTACGCATGACCAATGAGGATGCAGCAGAAAGCTTTGAGAGATAAATTACAAACCAACCAGATTCTACATGTGCGAAGATGTAGAAAGATGAATGGGAAGGGAGTGTTTTTTTTTTTTTTTTGTAAATTGTAGAACATAGTGAGTGGGTGCGAGTTGGTTGGTCGTGTGTTTGTGATTAGGCAGGGGGGCATGGGGCGAAACGCACACCACCACCACCATCATTATCATCATCATCATCACAGCACCACCACCACATGTCATGGCGCAGCACGGATGGAGAACACAATGAAGGATTTCATAGTGCATTTTTGATTGGATGTATTTTTTTTTTTTTTATCAGAGGAGGAGGGAACGGGAGGGGGCGTAGGGCGCCAACAAAGTAGAGAGGTTTAAAGAAAGCATGTAAAGAGATAGAAGAGGAAGACGGAATCATTATGGGTGTCCTTAAAAAGGAAGTGAAACACAACTTCAAGTCAACAAAAGCAGTTAGTGAGCAATTTGAGAAACAGTTGGTTCAGCCCGTCTTTGATGTCACTGCTATTAGGGTCAGTGACAAATAATGTTTGACAAGATGAGAAAGTCAAAATACAGTTTTAAGAAGCATTCATCAGGTCTCTCAAAATATACATTCATGTTGGTTTCTTGTTATTATTTATTATATATTTTTTTTTACAAAAAACACAAATTTGTGATAAAATTTCATTTAAGAATGATAAATTATAAATTTGTGCATGCATGTGTTTTTAATTTATAAAACATTTTTAAGAGAATTTAACTTCCAGGTACCAACTTTTCAGGGTTACACCACATGACAGTTGTCACTGACCCATTAGACAATCATTTACTCTTTATTGTGCATATTTAGATTAACATTAGCACTGGATAGCCAAGTCCAAGTCTCCAAACCTAATGTCATGTGAGTGAAAAAGTAAAATAGTTGTGAAGCTCTTTACAATATCAAACAATTATTTTTTAATTATTACAAATTGTAACTAAAAGGAAGCCAGTTTTTTATTTTTATATAATGAATGTTGTGATACTTGGGATAACTTGCTACCATTACATTACTTGTTACAGCTAAGTAATGTCAATGTCAACATGACATGCCATTTCTAACACTAGCACTTACTCACTGTGAAGGCTTGTGTTCAGATCGGATGTGTTCAACCGGCAGTTTAGCTGCTACGAGCTGACATTATATTGACAGAAAATCAATCGGACGTCTGAAATGATCAGTCCACTGTTGAAAAAAAGCCCTAATGTCAATTAGTGTCAGAGACAGACATCTGAGATGTAAATTGAGCACCTGCGAGATGGCCAGAAGGTGTCTTTAATCATCTGAAAACGCAGTTGTTTTGCAGTAATTCTCACAGTTCCTGCTAATCTATTCAGTGTGAAAGAGAGGAAGACTTGTCCATGTCTGAAACCCGGACACCAAGTTAAAAAAATCCATGTTTAATGGAAGCAGAGACAACAGAGATGGGCTGAAATTGCTAATGAATTGCACAAATATTAAGCCTTATAGCTGTGACTACATTAAACTGTAAGTAGATTATAATGCACAGATAGACATATTGATATACACATACAAACAAAGCACAGATAACAGTGAAATAAACATTAGCTTGCATGGACACAGCAGCACATTAGGTACAATCTATTACTGGTGCAAGTTGCTGTTTCCACCACAAACATGGTCTGTTTTCTACAATTCTAAAGTGGCCCATGAAGATTTTAGCATTGAGAGGGCACTGCATCTTAATACAGGACTGGACCCCAAGTTGTCTGGCAAGTTTCACTCCAAAATGAAAAATTAAAATAAAAATAAACTAGAAAACAATATTAATTATACAGCATACATATACAGGTACAGCTATGATAACTGGATTACAATTTGCTCAACTTTATATGATGCTTGAACCTTAGCACTTAGCATAATTGGCTTGATATTAGATGTTATTGTTTGTCCTCGACACACACTAAGTACAAATAATGATTTTATGTCTAAAAATTGTGGGTTTTTTTATAGTTTCAGTTAGAAATTAGTGCAGCATTTTTATGATTGAAGCAAAACTAGGTATTGCACACACTGAGTCACTTTAAAGTTCCATAAAGGATGGTCAAGTACATATACAGTTTAGTTCAAAGTAACTTATTTGAATTAGTTAAAAATGAACTAAAATAAACCAAGACTGATCATAATGTTTTTTCCTTTGAGTCCAATAAACCAGCATCATGTGACAAATCATCAGCTCGTGATCAGCTTCAACTAGACTGAATTGGTCCAAACTCTCCAAAGCACTTACCCCTAGTTCTGTAACTAATATGTCAGTGATGCTTCCAAGGACAGAGACAAAATCAAAAATGTTCCAGGCATCTCTGAAGTAATTCTGTTGGGAAAGAGAGGAAAAAAGTGAGAGAATGTAAAAACTTAACCAATCGCATCCCCCTATATCTGAAGGTAGGGGGCAGTAAGAGTTGTTGTTACCATGGAGACAGACTGGAAAGAGGCTGATAGCGTGACTGCTGTGCGACACTGTTATGCTCTGGGTGTTTCAGGGACAGGAAGAACATGCTCTAGATCTGTCTACCAAAATAACCTGCTTTATAAATGAATCATAGGATGAAACGCTGAAGCATATAGAGTGGGTCGACCTAGATGAGGAGGTAGGTGCTGCGTGTTTGTGCATCTTTTTCATGTTTGTTCTTTTTTCTCAGTCTTACCAGAGGGCCAAAGGCGATGATCTTGAGGATCGATTCCATGAAGAAGAAAGTAGTAAACACAATGTTGAGGTTCTTCAGGACCTCATCGTAGGTTAATGATGCACCATCAAACTACAGACACAGAAATGTAGAAAGAGAGGGAAGGTGAATGATTAAAACTGACTGCAAAACTGGATTTTGCTGATAACGCTTCTTTACTTTTACTTGAGTAACATTTTGAAGTCAAGTCTTTTACTTGTAAAGGATTATGTTTAAATAAAACTACTACTACTTACTAGGCTTCTAGTCAAGACCACCTAAACCAAGACCAAGACACTACCAGGACCAGTTGAGCTCAAGATCGAGACCAAAAAAGAAAACACCATCATATTTTCCTTTTTCTCATGAGTTGCAGCTGTTTAGGATAAATATCAGATTTTATTTTGCCAACTACAGGCACAACAACACAGAGACAGTTCATGTCTGTGTCTGAACTTACTACAAATGTTTTATCAATTAACTGAGATCAAACATGTGTGATAATTACATGACCACTATGACATTTCTACACTATTAGAGAGTGCTGAGTGCTGTTAAAGTAGAACTAGCTCATATGCACCAGTAATAGCAATAAAGAAAACTGTAATATGCAATAAATAGGTTGAGTGGAGTATGTACACAAAATTAAGGGTGGGCGATATGGCCTGAAATTTATTTTGCAGTATAATTTCAATGGAATATATCATTGTATACTTTGGTATGTAAATTACAGAATAAAAGTTTCTTAATAATTACCATAGCACATGGTAAAAGGATTTAAGCAAGAAAGTAATTACAGAGTAATGTATTTCAATAAATGAAAACAAAAACATTTAGAAACTCCAATATATTTCCATTTCAACAAGGTGCACTTGAATGCACCATGAAGTTGCATTATGTAATAAAGATGTAAATGGACACTCGATTTTTGAAGTGCAGATAGTGTAGATAAAATCACAGCAAACCAGACAAACGCCTACTTTGAAAGAAAAAAGTAAATGTGTATCTGTGGTGAGTTCTCGTTACACAGCTCCAGTAGTACGTGACTTTGGTATAATGACTATGTTATAAAAATACACAAAATTACATTGTTTTGAATAAACTCTAGATGTTACACATTCAAGACATGTGGATTGCAGTGGACAGGAAGCATGGAGAAATATTACAAAGTTTTTGTGTACTTTTATGGACCTTTTCTTACCAGGTGAGAATGACTCTCGTTAAATGGATTTCAGTGGACAGAAGAACCGCTTCCTTCCATAAGTGTAAGATGAACCAAACTTATCTCTTCATTCCTCACCATAGATGTCTGTGACACAACGAACTACTGATACCGCCACCAATAATGATATCCATGGAAAAAAAAGCAAGACCGCTCTGCCAGTCTGGGACGAAGACCAAAGACTGTTGAGACCACTACAAGATCAAAACCACAAAAAAGTGGTCTCCAGACTGGTCTTGAGAACTTGAGTCTACTACTTACTACACAATGCACAACAGGCAGAGCTGTACACCACAAAAACATTAAGAGTTGGACGCTGACCTTCATCATGAGGACGATGGTATTTAGCGCAATCAGAGCCATGATGCTGTACTCGAAAGGCGGAGACACCACAAACTGCCACATTCGATACTGGAAGCTCAGTTTGTTCTTCGGCATGTGGCGAGTCAGAGGTTTGGCGTTGATGGCGAAATCTATACAGGCTCTCTGCAGGAGAGCAGAGGAAGGGTGGAAAAGAGGTTACTTTTTTGCCTTTATCCCTGTATACACACACTAATAAGCTTTAACTCTCCTCCTTACCTCATTCTTTTCGAGACTATAGTCCTCCATCATCTTATCCCCCTGTTCCTGGAAGGTGATGATGATGAGAGCCACGAAGATGTTGACGAAGAAGAAGGGGAAGACAACGAAGTACACCACGTAAAAGATGGACATTTCCATTCTGTAACCTGGGCTCGGACCCTGATTCTCATAGGTGGAGTCCACTGAGTGCTTTAACACCCTGGAAAAAAACAATTGGAAAAAAAATGAGAAAAGAAAAAAACAGTCATGAAAAAAATCCAATAAATGGGTTATGCACTCAGGGATTAAAGCAAAAACAAATCCTGAGCCTCAGCTTTTTTATGTGGGTGGGGGTGGTAATCTGTGGCGTGGATACATTCACATGCTCAAAATTATTGGATGTCTAAACAAATTTTAGGTGACGTACTTGTTATTTGTAATTTTTGTCAATTGAGTGATTAGGTTGGTTATTTAGACCTGTTTCATATGAGGTGCTGCGAATGTAGCTAGAGCATTTTTGTGAATTCAACACTCATTTGACTTGTGATGTATATCACTGATTCTTTTCAAACAACTAGTGATGTCTTCATAATCATCCAGGGTAACAAGAGAAAAAAAAGTCATACTATGAGGTGCTTTAATGCATTTTTGTAATTAAAACACTCATTTACCACATGATGTGTAACAATTACTTACTCTTGTGTCATATACCTTGAATCATCATGGAGACGTCATAAGTTATTTGAAAAGAATCAGTAATACACATCCCAAGTGTTTTAACAAAAGCAATAAAGGTTCAAAATTAGCTGTCGCCAGTGGTTTGACTCTGGTGGTGAAACAAGTCGATGTAGGATAACCAGCTACTCTGCCTAGTCCCATTAACTGAGCTGAACTATTCAACACACCATGTGGCTTAGATCTGATGTGAAAATGACCGCTTTTGATTCATTATTCAGCTCTATGGTTCACATTAACATACGTGTACTATCTCATGTTTTATATGTAGCCTATATTTTCGAGAGGGAGTTGATTTTTTTCACGGTCAAGCACTGCATGCTGGAAATTCCGGCATGGCACCAGAATACTTTAATCCCTGCACTTTGTGGAATTGGACTATTATTTATAATAATACAAAATTCCAATTAAGTCTATGGCAAAGTGGGTTAGGGTTAAATTTATTATCAGTGTTCACTAGTATTGACATTTATGAGGAGGATTTCTGATTTCTAGTATATATTCAAAGGGTGCGTGTGTGTGTATTTTTGTGTGTGTGTGTCAGAGATAGAATGTCACACTCACTGCGGCCACCCCTCTCCAGTGGAGACCGTGAAGAGCGTGAGCAGGGCCCAAGCCACGTTGTCGTAGTGGAACTCGTACTTCTTCCACTCCCGCTTCTGAGCTTTAACCTCATCCCTCTCATACACCAAGTACTCGCCCCTGAGGAAACACAAACACGGCTGATAATGAGATCACTCTGTAAAACTAAACATATCTAAACATTTTGTATAATGGTTTATTAAAAACACTTTGGAGTGGAACTGGAAGTGTACAAAAGCACAAACATTTCTAGGGACCCTAGATATATTTTTTAAATATAGTTTGTAAAGACAATCATGTATATAAAGAGTGAACAATGAAATACAGTATTTAGAACTTTAGACTTCCCAGAAAACTCTCTAGGTGGCAGCATCTGCATTACTTATATATAAAATGAAGCACTGTAGGTTACGAAAGTATCTAAAATACATGTATGGAAAAAAAATCTACTATAGTACTTAATCAAAAGTAGTGGAATGTAATGGAGGAAAAACATTTTGTTACTGTGTAAAAAAAAAACAAAACATTGTGACAGTGAAAGAAATGTGGTGAAGATTTAAAATCATGTGTAACACTGATTGAACATTAAACTGTGTGATATTTTTCTTGAAAGAAAAATGAATTGAAGTGCTCAAGATGGTGTTTTCTGAACCGACCGGCAGTCGCGCTCGAACTCTTTGGACTCGTCCGTGCAGAAGAAGAAGCGGCCCTTGAAGAGTTGCACGGCCACCACGGCAAAGATGAACATGAAGAGCATGTAGACGATCAGGATGTTGAGCACGTTCTTCAGCGAGTTGACCACACAGTCAAACACAGCCTGCAGGCCAGAGCAGGAGACACACATTTACAGCTACATTCAGCTGTAAGACTGATCATCTGAACCAGTGGGACATCAATGCTTTTAACCTTTGTGTAATGTAACGAAAACGCAAATAAATTTAGTACAAGTACAACATTTCCCTCTGAGATATAGTGTATTGGAAGTATAAAGTAGAATCTAGTAGAAATACCAGTACAAATACTTAGTATAAGTACCTCAAAAGGTAAATATAGTAGTTGAATTAATAATACTTAGTTACTTTCCACCACTGCCTGTATGTCCATATCTTTCAATAGCTTCCAAAGAAAGAGAGCTCTGGCTTGTCTCATCCTTCCACTTAACAGACACACACACACACACACACACACACACACACACACACACACACACACACACACACACACACACACACACACACACACACACACACACACACACACACACACACACACACACACACACACACACACAATGCTGAAAAGCAGAATTGCACTTCACTAGCACACCTACAGGTACAGGTTGAAATGGTGCAAGTTCCGTTTACGATTTCAACATGTCAGTGCAAAATGGTGGCTCTACATATACAGACATGAACTTCTGATTTTTACAGCTGGTGTTTTAGGTAAGAAACAATTTCCTGATATATGTGTTGAAGGTCTTTAAAATCTTTCCTGGAATTCCCTTTCCTGGTGAAAATCAAAGCAGAGAAGGACACAAACCTTTAGCTTGGGGAGACGTTTGATGGTCTTAAGAGGACGCAGCACCCTCAGCACACGAAGGGACTTGATGGTACTGGTTGTACTGGTCATACTCATGTCTTTGCCCTTGCTGCTCCCCCTAGAGCGCATCCAGGGAACAACAAAATGTCAGGAAAACATTAGACGGTGCTAATGACATGAAACTTTTCTTCAAAAAAGGGGAGTGATGTGGGGTGAGGGGTATATCTTCATAGTTTATCTTAAATATTAACAGTCTAGGTGAGAACAACACACAATATGACACTTGCAGTTGTCCCATATAAGACAGTACATTGCATCAGTGTGAACAGTCTTTTCTTCTGCAGGAAAAAAGAAACTTTCAAGTGTGCGTCAAACATGAAACCGGTGGGATGGTAAGCGACCAGTCGCCCAACCGTTCGGTTTCATGGACATAAGGAAGCAACAATATTGTCATCATCATTTTTTTTTTAAATCATCACTATGACACAATAAACATTCATACACATTCCATATCGACAGGCATCTCCCGGCAGAGTGCCCAGCCAAACCTCTTTCTTTCTTTTTCAGTGAATCGCTGTTCGGTTCTTCGGGAGAAAATGGGAGTTTTTTTAGATGTGGAACATGAGGCGTGGGGGCTTTAAGGGATTACATGGCGGAGGTCGCGTCATTGTAATCCTGAAGTTGGAAACAACACTGGGATGGGACCGAATCTGATACGTATCAGATTCGCCTGCAGAACGCGACACCAAACGTCATAAACACACAAACAAAACGTCGCATCAATAGCGTCAAACGAGCCGTGAGAGGAGACGATTCGGGGCCAAAAAGACAAACTCCTTTGGTCGTGTATTTTAATGCGTTTACTTCCTCCATGAACCCATAACTGAACATACTGCTCATGATTTGTATGTCCATAAAACAATATCAGTTAGAAAAAAATTGGGGTGTCAAGGGAGTAAATAGCCATGTTGATCTTTACTGTAAGTGGATGGCCCGTTTTCAAAAAAATCAAGGCAAGGAGGTGCCTGGACGCCTGCCAACACTGAGCAGAGGAGAGGTCGTCCATCAGGGCTCGCTCCTTAACTATGAATTCAGTTCCCGTGGCAGAAAATGTGAGACGATTCAATTCAAGGCTGATTGATTGAGTCTGAGCATAGGCTCTTCTATGTGTATGCATGTGTGGAAGAGTGAGATTCAATCAATAATCAATAGGCCTTCCTCTTTTGAAGGTGAATGGGACTGAGGTCTCTCAATCAGAGCAGCTTCAGAGTATTAGAGTAAAGCCCAGTAAGGCCATGGGTATTAGGAATTAATACCAACCCTAAACACACACACACAGACACACACACACAGACACACACACACACACACACACACACACGCACACACACACACACTCTAGCATAATGATAAGGGCTGTTTGAGTCTCACGATTGATGTATGAGTGTGTACAGTGCACTCATTTAGCATTCTGTCACCCTTACTAAAAAGATGATTGAAATGGGATGTTCCCTAAATGTCACATTTTCTTTTTGTTTATGAAATACTCAGCGCCCAGAGGACTGGAAGTTGGCAGTAAACAGCGCCTGGTTTCATCCTTGACGAAGCGAAGCAGGTGCTGTAGGTTTAGAATTCATGTCTGCTGTATAATGGAACAAATGTTCCCATAAAGCTCTCCAACCACTCCAGAGGAAGGAAGCTCCGGTCCATGCTGCACTCTGCTGCTGTCCATCCATCCGCTGTTGAAACCATGGGTATATTATAGACCTGGATAGAGTACCATCTTTCAGCAGCACTCTGTTTTTTTTCAGTGGCCACTCGTGGTACTGCAACAAAAAATTCCAAGTGACCCAAAAAGCATTTTTCCTATAGACCAACATACTAAAAGAGAAGCCTGTAAAACTGTTGACAGGACACCCCCAACTATAACCCAGTTAATTAGTAATATCTTTGTATTACGTATTTTAAATATTTTATTTTATTTTAATAGACTTTTTATCCATCAAAAACCTTTATAATGACCAAAAAAGCTCTTGAAAAGTCTCTATTCCCATTTTCCACAATTTACACGTTCTCATCACCCCAGGGCATGATGGGAGGCCTCAGAGCATCATGGGAGGTGACTCTGCTGATCAGTCTCTATGGGTCACATAACACAGAAATAAACCCGAAAGTCAGGAACTTTTTCACCGTATGCGCCAGAAACAACTCCCATTGAAATAAATGGCAGCCATTTTTCACTCCAGTATCCAATTTGATAATACATCCATGGTTGAAACAAAACTAAAATATCACTGCTGTGGTTACTTTCCAAAGGTGTAAAAACCTCCCTCCAGAGTGCAAAACTAATTTTTTAAATGGCTCATGAATGTTAAATTTCTACCAATAGATTGCCATTGTTATTTTAGCTGGTGAGTGAAGAAAATCGACCAGCCTCTTGCATATTTTACCAGAATTTGGCTGGTTGCCAGTGATCATTTTTCTGCCCCGCTTCATAGCATTAGTTTACACTTAAAGTCGCCCTACTCTCTAAAATTTTATTGTTGTTCCTTCTTAGCTTCATCCTGCAGAATGACGTCCACTCACTGGCCATTATTTTAGGTCACCTGTCACCTGTCCAACTGCTCGTTAACGCAAATGTCTAATCCAATGCCAATCACATGGCAGCAACTCAATGTATCTAGGCATGTAGACATGGTCAAGATGATCTGCTGCAGTTCAAACCAAGCATCAGAATAGGGAATAAAGGTGATTTAAGTGACTTTGAAAGTGGAATGGTTGTTGGTGCCAGAAGGGCTGGTCTGAGTATTTCAGAAACTGCTGATCTACTGGGATTTTCACACACAGCCATCTCTAAGGTTTACAGAGAACGGTCCGAAAAAGAGAAAATATCCAGTGAGCGGCAGTTCTATAGGCACAAATGCCTTGTTGATGCCAGAGGTCAGAGGAGAATGGCTAGACTGGTTTGAGCTGATAGAAAGGCAACAGTAACTCAAATAAGCACTTGGACTTCACAGTGAAGTAGACATCTTGTATCCAGCAGTTAAACTTCTCAAATTAAATATATTTAAATATTTATTAATGGTGTATTTTTAACGGAGTAGGTGTCGTTTAAGGATTATAACAAAATAAATCTTTTTGTGGAAAAACCCCCACAGACTGAAGTTTTTTGACTATTTTAGATATCTGGGGGGGACCTTGTAATGTTATGTGTTGATGTGAGCGAGTCCACTTTTACATTTTAAACCGATACAGGATTTTTGGCTGAAAATGTATGAACATATTAAAGCTAAAGATGGACAGCAGAGGCATGGATATTGCAGGAGTGGTTTGCAAAATCTATTTGGATATTTTGGTGTTGATGTTTTAAAAACGTATCACTTTTGGAATCCAGTATTACAGCATGAACTCAAGCTTGGTCACAGACAAAACTACAGCGTTTTTACAGCCATGCTTCTATATGGGGTGGGTGTTTGATACGGTCATGCTATTTTACAGAAATGTGTATTTTTGTAATTTCATTACTTCCAGTAAACCGGTGGGCACCAAGTCAAACCCTCTAAATCCAAATTACCAGTAAAGCTGCTGAGATGCTTGGATGATTTCCTGTGGTATGTGGGCGTGGTGGTGAATAAGAAGAAGGGGGCAACGATACGGCGAGAATGAGTACGAACGATCAGAAGAACAAAGAAAGAAAGAGAGAGAAGCCAATTTTGATCCGGTGGTGGAGAGCAAGGGAAAGAGCGGAGGAGGAGGACAGAGGAAGAACTTTACCGGGTGCTGCTCCTGTCCAGTTTCACCGAAGATGGAGACAGCGAGAGTCAGTGACAGCGACAGAAAGACAGAGACAGAGGAGACAGAATAGGAAGTGGAGGAAAGGACGGAGAGGAAAAAACACACAGGCGGACACACATTGATAGAGAGACCGACACAGACAAACACAAGACAAGAGAGAGGGGGTTTGGTAGAAACAGGAAAAACACATTTATATGAGAGACAGACAAAGAAGGAAGGACAGCAAGATGGCCATACCTGCTCAGAAAACCCCTCCCACCCACCACACACACTGACACACACTCACATACACACATCTCTCTCTCTCATTCCCTCCCCTCACCCATCTCTTGTCTCCATGACGACGGGATGGGATGCCTACATACTGTACCTGTCTCCTAAATTTGTTATTCGATAATGTGAAGATTATATATTGTATGTATGCTGTACAATAAACTACTTTGGAAGGGCTTATTATATTAGAGTTTGTGGTTGGATGGTTTTGTTACAGAGTAAAAGGACACAATTATGTCACATTACATTGATCAGGCAAAAATGTCTCTCTAAATATCAATGCGTTTTGTGAGCATTATTGCCTTCAAACCACTATGTGGTCACTAAAGAAGCATAGAAAAGCTGTGATCTTATACGTTTGGTAATTTGATTATTTAATCCAATACATGAAAACTTTTCATCTTCACCACCTCAATCAACTGAAGAGGAAGAAATATTCTATATATATATATATATATATATATATATATATATATATATATATTTTTATATATATATATTTTTATATATATATATATTTATATATATATATAATGTAGACATAGTCTCAGTATAGTGTTATGTTGTAATAAAAAGAACCTTCAAAATTCAAAAAGTAAAGTTAAAGTTAGCATAAAGTTTACTTATCTAGATAACGAGTTCAATCTTATTTGGTAAAAAAAATCCTGAATAAAAGACAATCTTTGGTTTTGAGTTATTGATGCTCACATATCAAATGTCTATGACCAAAAGGGACTGACAAACAGGATATCCTGGTCATGTGACCGCATAAATTGTGTCCTTCAAAAATAAACGTATCCTTTTCATGCTTAGCTGTAAAAACATATTTTATATCACAGCTTGTTAGAAAAATTAAGATAAAGTAATAGTTACCATATGGCAACACTATGCAATAGAGGGTTAGAGGAAGCAATGTTCATGGATAGATTTTTATGATTAGATTTTTGTTATATTATTTGTCCTGATTAGATATTATTTGTTCAATTTTGAGTTTATATGTTTTTTTTTTTTGTTTTTTTTTGCATTGCTCTGTCTGGTTTAACACTGTTCGGTGACAAGTGAATAACAGAGAGGGGCAGGGCAGAGTCTTATATCACTACACAAGAAGTGTCACCAATGATTAATACATGTTTGGAAACCAGGACTTCAGAATCTATGATTTTTTAGAATCCAACAATGAACCTAACAATTACAGTCTTCCATCATTTTATGTTTTTCTTTATGATAGTTTGCGTTTGTTTTGTTATATTTGTCAAATTGTTCATGCTTTAGAGAGCAGGTTAAAGTATTTAGTGTTTTACAGTAACATACAATATATATTGTATGTTTTACTGTTGCAATGCATGCATGTGATAAAATGTGCTTTTTTCTGCATAATTTAATCTCATTAAAGGAAAAACTCTAAACTAAGTGAATATAAGTAATAGTGTAATAGTGAATAATAAAATGTTGATCATGAGCTTTACTGGTTTTTACATATGTGAGTGTTATACATAGTAGCTTTGTTACTCTCTAGGTCTAACTACATTTTAGGTTTCGGCCTTTCCTCCATCTGAATATAATAATCTTCAAAAACATCCCAACAATAATTCTTAGGTAAAACTCACTTCTGCGAATGTATGTGCAAACCCTCCTCCCCTCCCGCCTGTTTCTGCCGTGGACTGATGTGCTACCGGCCCTATGAAGAATTACCTTCATGGTTGGAAAGGGAAACTTGATTTCTGCATCCATTTACACCGATTCTTATCTTATCGCACCATAATGATCAATTAGACCAGGCCTACAGGACAAATTTGCCTCATTAGATCTGTGATCATCTACTGGGATTTTATCAAGCTCTTCTGCATGCACATCTGTGTCGGGGGGAAGAAAAAAGTGTTAAATCATTAGAAGTGGCTGGCTGCAGGTTTTCTTGACATGTGAGAGCACATAGGCATAGATGCAAGACATCTATTATGAGTGGAGGCTCAATAAACCAAGATTTGCGTGTATTACCCCTCCAACACTCACACCCACACACACACACCATCAATAGAATGAAAAGGCATTCTCGCAGAGTACTGCGACAGCATGCAGTACATGAAAGTGTATCATTCAATATTTTTTTGGAGGATGAAAAGTGCCAGAAGCGCAAATGTTTAGTTTATAACCCAAAGCTTTGTTTAAAAAATGAAGCCATTGCACTCTGACCATGCTGGAAATCCTGTGTGCAATGGATCTGTGACGTACCTGCGGTAAAAAACAGTGTCATGCCGGTACACAAAGAGAAATTTTCTTTAGGTGTGCATGTGTGTGTAAGAGAGTGAAGTCTTCACCCCTTAAGCAACACTGGACTGAGAGCTCAGCCCCTGGAGCAGATGGTTTAGAGCAAGGAAGCCAAGGAGGAGATGGTAGAGGAGGTAGGAGAGGAAGGAAGGGTGAAAGGGGCACGTGGTGGGAGAAAATCCTCAAAGGGTGATTCAACAACTGGGTAATAGGAAGGGAAGGAGGAGAAAAATCCACTGAAGGGAAGGAGGAAGCATCCTTTTTTGTGGGGGTGGGGGAGGGAGGGGTCATGCTGTGGAGGTGGAGTAGTGGAGTGATTTCTGAGTTGCTGTAACAAACCTATCTTTTGATAGGTTCTTGCTTCTTCTTTTTGCATTACTGCTCATCTTCCTAGCTAAAGTGATATTTTACTTTGCTGTTAAATTTTCACTAGTTTTGTGTTGGAGTACATGACCTGTCCACCATGATTAGTTGCCTTCTTTGGAACCTGTGGCTGGTGCTTTTGATTTGAAAACCAAGTCACTGTGTACTGGACTGGACTGATACTTTTAATTTCTTAGGACTTAGGTACAGTAGAATAAAACTTCAACACAGTCAGGTGTGAAAGGTTTTACCAAAGTAATATATCACTTTAACTTCATACCACCTGTATTCTGAAATCTGGGTGTTAAAACACTTGTGTGTGCACCTTCCTTATTCTGCTCACTCCATGATTTACTTTTGCTGCTGTTGGTTTCCTTAAACCATATTCACTCCGCAGTTAGACTGCAAGCAACAGACATTTAGACAGCCATAACTGTAGTTGCAAAATGTTGTAAAATTTGGCTGCGGTTCCTAGATGCTGGTATTGTGAACACATAGTGATAATGGAGGCTTACTGCAGGAGTTGTGTGTTCAGATTCAATGCAAAGTGAATTTAGAAGTTGTTTATTGCCTCAAACAGCCACACAAGCAACAGGGATAAGAGGAAACAGAACTAACCAACGGCATGAGAACATATGTAAGGGTTAGAGTAACACTTGCTATGCTTGCGAGTCTTGATGAAACCACAGCAGCATTCGCAAAGTTGCATTATCTTTTTGATTCCTGTGTTTTTCTGCATAGATATTAGCTAATGTGTGAGGACTATGTCTGTCTGTGTGTTTTTGATTCTTGCAACTCAGACTCTTGCTGATCTCAAATATTTTCTGTAAGTCTTCTTCTTTCTGTTATGTTCCCCAGGGGCTCTCTCCCTTTTCCTATTTTATCTCAACCCTAAATGATATGGCTATAAATGTTCAATGTTGTTTTTTATTGTCAACAAATCTTAGATACAGCATGTGTGTATCCAAAAACTCAATAATATCATATTCCTCTGTGCTACAGACATCCTATTGTTTACTAAATACCAAAACCATTAGCCCTCTATTGCATGAACTATTACTTAGACATGGTAAAATGTTTTGAATGTTTTTATTACTTAAAATGGCCTAAATAATATATATATTTTAGAATTTGAAAATTTGAAAAAAAGTTGTAAACATAGTCTCACATAGTTTTATATGTTAGTCAATGGGACTCCATTAGGTTGCATGCACTAAGAAATTTCCATATTTGCATATTTGCAAATCTATTTCATCATTTTAGGAAAAAAAAGTATAACGCCATAATCAAATTAATTTGGAGAAAATGTTCCCAAATTCTGAATAAAAGACAACCTTCAGTCATGAGACAATGATGCTGACATGTCAAATGTCCATGAGGGACCATAAGGGACTGGCACATAGGTCATGTGGCATCATAAATGGTATATTTTCTTCAAAAGCAAAAACACCCTTTCCACACCTGTCTGTAAAAATCTAGATTTTATATTAAAGCTTAAAAAAAAATAAAGTAATTGTTGCCATATGGCAACACTAAGCAGTAGAGGGTTAGAAACAATATGATTTCAGCTTCACTGGCTTGTTGTGCTACATATCACAACAGCCTTTGCACTAGATTTGTAGTTCAGGTTATGTTATGTTGCACAACAAGCTGCACATGGACAGTGTTTGCCTTACACAGAGCAATATATAGTTGGGTCTGGACAAGATGAGATTTGTCAACAATAAGAACAAATTAGAAACGTGAAAGCCATATCTGTTAATGATATCATTGCATGAAGCTGCAGGGCATGCACTGTTTTTTTTTTTATTTATTTATTTTTTTATTTTTGTTCAAGTGTAAGCATTTTCGGCCTTGTATGCAATGGCACCACCTCTAAAATTTCCTCTGCGTTCAATCTGAACACACCTTTCAGGTTATTAGCGCTAACATTTACATTAGCACACTTTACCGGAACATTTTCTTTGCCTGGGACTGCACATCATTAACAAACTTTTCAGTGATGACGATCTCCTTGTGTTCAGGTTCATGCGGCCACCAAGGCGAGACATGCACTGCTCATCCACAGAACGGAGGAGGATGCACACACAAGCTGTCTTTCTCTCTCACTCGCTTGTCTGTTTTTCCCCATCACACGCAAACACACACTCGGACCCTCTCGGGTGCATATATCATACATATTTCATGTATATGTATTTGTCTATATACCTCAGCATCGTAACAAATCATTCCACCCACCACACTCTGCCCCAGCATGCCCCCCTCTGCCCCCTCCCACGCTCAGTCTGACTTCCCAGGGTCGTGCAGAGGAAGGAGAGTTAAATACCTGTGCCTCCGGGTACGTTAACATGGCGGATGAATATGTGTGTTTGCGTTTGAGTGTGTGTGGGTAAAAGAGAGTGGGGGGGGGAAGAGGCGATGAGTAGCTGTGCCCCGGCGGTGTTCCTCCCCGTGGCGAACGGATAGCCTGGGCACTTAAAGGGTTAAAGGTGTCTGGGGTGCCCTCACCCCCACGGACTGACCGAACCGGGACCTCCGGCACGGAGGGTGGGGGGGGATGAGGAAGCAGGATTTTTGTGGGTTTGGTCAGGTTGCAGGGGAAAGAATGTTGGCTTTTAATGGTTGTTGGAATGGTGAGAAAAAAGGGGGAGTTGAAAGGTGCGTGTTGGTGGAGTTTGGTGGGGCCGCAGGGTGAATTAGGGACTAGACGAGGGTGCAAGTCAGAGGTTGGGGGGCGGGGATAAAGGGTCAGCAAGAAACAGGTACACCTCCTCCTAATATACAGCAAGTTGAATGAAGGCAAAAATATGCAACAAATGAATGTGACATTATCAAATTGATGTGGAGCAACTTCTTTTCTAGTTTTACCAAAATATAAACATAATCAATTTATTGACTCTGATTAAATCTCGTTAGGTCATTTACTATGATGTTAACCCTCTATTGCACAGTGTTGCCATATGGCAACAATTACTTCATCTTCATTTTTTCTATGAAGCTGTGATATGGAATCTATGCTTTCACAGTTAGGTATAAAAAGGGGGCTTTTCTTTTTGAAGGACATACAATTTATGAGGTCACATGACCAGGATATCCTGTTTGCCAGTCCCTTTTGTTCATGGACATTTGACATGTAAGCGTCATTGCCTCAGAACTGAAGGTTGTCTTTTATTTAGAATTTTGGAAAAAATTTCACGAAAAAAAAAAAAAAAAAACTCACTGTCTCGGAAAAGAAAACTCTGTTTATTCAATTTTTACTAATATGTTAAAATTGATTTGTCACCATATGGCCACAATATGCAAATATGGAAAAATCCTGAATTCCTAGTGCATACAACCTAATGAATTCCTATTCCTTACATAGCACAAAACTATTCTGAAACTATCTTTACAACTAACTCCTTAACTATATATATATATATATATATATATATATATATATATATATATATATATATATATATATATATATATATATATATATATATATATATATAATTTAGGCAATTTTATGTCGTAAAAGTAGATTCAAAACATTTTTACCGCTTATTTGGACTCTAGGATAAAAGTAATATTTAATTCAACAGAGGGTTAATTCATATATAAGTAGGGTGACCGCCAACAAATTTGTTTCTAGCATCATTCTCACTTGCTTTGCTTTATGTTAGGAACAAGGAGGGTGTGGGGGGGTGTACATGAGGCACATGAATTGGATAGAAGTGCAACATTTTATGACAGATAGGGGGAAGCTCTCATATGAGGGAAGGATTCAAAGGTATGGAAGGTAGAGACATCAGCAGGAACCAAAGCTATGAAGGGTCTGGGTGGGGTGGGGACAGGGGTTTAGTCAGGGTTTTAGATGCAAGTACAGAGGAAGGGATGACTCACGGCCTGGTTGGAGGAAATATCAGAGTGGCATGGATCGGTAAACAGGGGGCAAAGAAGAAGGGGAAGGAGGAAGGAGGAAAATTGGGAGGAAAAAATCGGAGAATGAGCAGGCAGTGCTTTATAGTGGTCACACAGCAGTAAGGGGGAAGGGATGCTTGGGAAATTTTTAGGAGATTATTTCAGGCAAGGTTTGGGGTTTTGTGGAGGGTGGAAGGTGGAATGAGGACAGTGCTACTACACTCTAAAAACTTTCAGCACTTGAGGCTCACTGCTTTAAAGGTAACTGGCCAAAACGTTAAATATTGGTGGACGTGCCATTATAGTTCTTTTGAAAGAGCTACTCAGGATACTCACTTAGGGTCCACAAAGAATACAGCAAAAGGATACAAGGAGCCTCTTTTCCTTTTTAGAGTGTAGGTCAGAGGTTGGTGATGGTTGTTAAGAACAGTTAGGAAAGGAATTTTGTTAAGGATCATAGATGATCATCTTGATGAATATGGTGAAACACAGAGACAGACTTGTTGATACAGTGGTGAGGGTCGATAAGGACGTAGACTGCTGAAGGGACAGAGAAAAAAGACCTGAGAAAGACCTGCTGATACAATGCTACATAATGATGGCCACTGGGGAAATAGAGAGGGATATGGGGAAAGTGTAGACTGCATAAGAGAGAGAGAAAAAGAGACAATGATAAGAATGTAGGAAAGTGAGATGGAGAAAGAAGGAGAGGGCTAAGACAGACAGAAACAGGACAGTGGACAGGAAGAAGAGACAAGTGCAAGTGTAAAGACAACAAAAGAGAGAGTTAATTAAGATTAAGAAAAAGAGAAAGAGAGAGAAAGGATAGACAAAAAGACAAAATGGGGTGATGTATGAAGTCCATCAGGTGGCCGTAGTGAACGATCAACATTGCTTATCAGCGTAAGAGACAACGAGGGTCTTTCTGTAGATGGGGGAATGTGTGTGTGAGTGTGTGTGGTGGAAATGAGGAAGAGGAGGGTCGGGGGACGGGGTGGGAGGGCACTTACGTGAAGGCGAAGGCCACCAGCGCACCACTAACCACTATAAAGTCCAGAATGTTCCACAAGTCGCGAAAGTAGGAGCCCTGGTGAAGAAACAAGCCCAGAACCACCATCTGGAAGACATGGAGCAAGCTCAGTACAGATCAGTACAGATCACAGATGTATACACAACATACACATACAGTCACGCAAAATCACCCATACCTGCACAATTACATGGACATAACAGAAATACAAAACAAAATACATGCAGATACAAATACACACACACCAATAATAACTGGAACTGAAATGTGCATAAATATACACACACACACACGATACTTTGTTACCTTGATCAACATTTCAAAAGTGAAGACGCCTGTGAAAACGTAGTCAAAATAACGCAGCACCTGCAGAGCAACAGAACACCGGTAGATATAATTATCAAAGCAGAAGAAAGATGAATCTGAAGATGACAAAAACTAAAACAGAGCAGGACAGATTAACACAGAGAATTCAGTTTCCTTTTTCATTTGACTTTTAATTATAGCCCAGTTATCCATAGTAAGTAATATTTCTGTATAACGGCGACTGGGTTTACTTTTGGAAATCAATTTTCTTGTAAGTATAATCTGCTGAACATTTTCAAATATGCTGGTGTACGACAACAGAATCTGACCCAGCCTCAGTGCAAGATGAAATATTAATGACCATATAATTAACAACCCATTCACTAACTTAATCCTAATTTGACGATAATCTGATTAAAATCATAAAACTGAAACGTAATCCAAACCAAAACTCTCTGTGGGAAACGGGGCCTCACATTAGAGGATTCTGCTTTTCTTTTTTTCCATTTTATCCTCAGAAGAAGGAATATACACTGGCAGACAGGCAGAAACACACACACACACACACACAGCGATGTCTCACATTGTTTCGCGGTGACTCAGGCGAGACAGGGTCCTCTGCAGCGAGGGCGATGCTGCTCATAGCGATGACAGACAGGATGCTGAACTCAAAATACTTCAGAGTCAAGATGTAGTGACAGCACTTCCGAAACCTGGTAAAAATACACAGATGAACACTCACAGGTTGACAGGAAAAAGAGCACAAAAACACATCTCTAGCCCTGGAGAGAAAAAAATATTCTTAACTTTATCAGGTGCTGTTTAGACAGGCTTCAAGTTGCAGCACTTCTAGGCTAATTTCTATATTACAATCACGTTTGACTGAGGTTTTACAGGAGCAAACGAATGCTCACGGGTTGGTGGTGGACATGATGAAGCAGGAGCTGTAGGGGGGCATGGGTTTAGGGCCGTCTTCGTCTCCTCCCTCGTCCTCGTCCTCCTTCTTCTCTTCGCTCTTCTTCTGGTCGGTGTTGGCGTTCTTGTTCACTGAGCGAAACAAGGAGAGAAAAATAAGACAGCAGGAAAGGACAGAAAGAGGTCAGCTTGAGTCGAGCGAGACAGCAAACACATGAAAAACTTCAGCCAACATTGCTTTAAGAATAGACTTGAATAAGGCTGGATCCTTTTTTTTCTTTTAGGAGGGGTGGCCAGTAAACAGATGTTTCTAAAGTCCACCAAGTTCACATGCTAGAGTCCAGAGTGGCCAGATGTTGCTTGTCCTGACATCTACACATATTTAATGAAGTCACCAGGCAGCATTAGTATAAGTATTGTCTGTCCCAAAATCCCAATATTTTTTTGCTACTGGTGAATAAATTGCATACTGCAAATTTACAAGGAAATGCTACATGAACCAGCCCCTTTGATCCAAAATATGCATGAAAAATGCAGAGGTAGGATTGCACAGTAGGGTTGCAGTGTTGGAATGGCTGTGGTTTAAATAATGTGACTTGTTTAACCCTCATGTTGTGTTTGTTCCATGTTCATCAATTTGGTGTTCCTTGGTTCCATTAAGACTCATCATAAAAACTGTAATAATACATATATCATCACCTCTTGTTGTGTTTTTTTAATCAACATAACTTCTTGTGAACATTACACATTTTGAATTTCTATTTGTTATTTATAGCCTGTATGTCTCATTGACCTGAACTCATGCATCTTGAATTCAAGATCTAATTATTTTGGAATTTTTTGACTATAAGAAATAATCAGATGAAACATAGTCTACTGTTTATTACAGACTACTTTGGGTCAAAGTTACCAAAGACATTTGTTTTGAAACCATTTCAAATGTGGTGTGTGTGTGTGTGTGTGTGTGTGTGTGTGTGTGTGTGTGTGTGTGCGTCCATCTGACAAATGTAGCTGTACCTGGGTTCAATTTCTTACATTAATTCTGGTTTCTCCTATTCATTCATAGTGATCTGCCATTTTAGCCCAGGAACACCAAGAATGTAAAAAAGTTGAATAAAACACACAAAATTGTATTATGTCTGCTGAAATCCTCTTGGTCCTCTGTGGTCAAAGTCATGAAATCGTAGGTAAATCTGAATCAAATTAACCACATTTTTCAGAGACAAAAACTTTGAAATGGTCAGATTTGACCGGGTACACAACATGCGGGTTAATAGTTTTTTGACATAATTTTTTTGTAGAGGCCTACCTTGCAGGATGGCGTTGGTGGAGGGGTAGGGGTAAACCGGGGGCATGTCTATGCTGGTGTAATCGGCCTTGGCCATGCTGGTCAGGATGAGGCTGTCCATGCTGTGCAGCAGGGTGTGTGTGTCCGCGTCGCGGCAGTTCAGCAGGTTGTTGATGTGGTCAGGGTGATCCGGGTGGTCCGGCGGGAGGGCATATGGGTGCTCGTGAGCGCCAGCCAGCTTGCTGTTGTTGCGGAAGTTGTCCAGGTCCTCGTTGTACTGCTGTATGGGACGCGTGGTGGAGAGACTGGGACCGGTGCTGTGGTGCTCCCTGATGATGGAGAAAAGACACCCAGGAGAAGAACCAGGAATGAAAACAAGGATCAGGATGGAAAGGAATTAGGTGATGGAAGGTGTATCTCATCAAAAAAAAAACGGAAACAGATGTAGCACCGTATGTCACAAGACGTGCACTGTGTCTCCTGTACTGTTAGAACTAACACATACAGAACACACTGTTTAACAATTAATTAGAGCACAGAAATAGACAGCTTCCTTTTTTTGGATCAACTACCACAAATTAAAAATAGGCTTTACACTTTTCACCTGACGAAGCATTTAACACATTTTCCTGAAATATGTGAAAGTTGGTGTAAATGCTGGGATCAGACTACAAGAGATCAGCCTGAGAACCTGCTGAGTTGCTGTTTGTTGTGTGTCAGAGAGGTTTAGAATCCCACACCAGGCCTCTAAAAAAGACCAGCTTCTCAGCTGCTTTTGTTGCAAAAACAAAACTCCCAATAGGTAAAGATATCTTCTACAATTAGTCCAATATTGAGTAGAATTATCTCATTCCACTGGCAGATTATTGAGCTTATTTCATTTTTTTCCTGATTTGGGTCAGTTTGTTTTTGTTGTTTATCTTGGTAGGTTTCCTTAACCATGAAAACATTGGTTTTAATATTGTTGGTGTGGGTCTCTTGTTTTTGTTATTTTACCCCTCGATTTCAATTTGAAAAAATCATATGAATAAATAAAAGGTTGTTGTGTGATCTGACTATTCCTGAGGTATATTAGAGCACATCTCTTGAATACATTTATTTATTTTATTTTTTATTTTAATATTATTATATTTAATAACATCTATGGTGTTAAAACCGACTCTAATAACACCAAGGTCATAATCTCCACCAGAGCAGTTTATAATTTAATGAAAACACTTTTTTTTGTTTTATTTTGTTGACCTAGAGGTGCCTGACAAAGTCAAAATCCTGGATATAAATAAAAAAAATGTAAGTGTTTTTTATGCATTTAAAATCTAAAATGGGACAGTGACCCTATCAACTTAATTTTTGAACCCTGTGGTTGAGACATTCTATTGTCAAATCTTTGCAAATGTTTACCAAATAGTGCTGAGCTGCCAGACAGCCAATCACAAACCGTTACTACAGAGCCATTACTTTGCAATCTTCCTGAATTCTGAAGCCAAGGCTTAAAATTCACTTAAAATTGTATTTGGTACTCATCAGGTAGTAAAATAAGTCACACACAGAGAAAAAGACCCTTCTCTCACTCACTTTCGTGTACGGTGCCCTCTGCTTCTTTCCTGGTTGCCGTGGCGATGCCGCCTAGACTTCCTCGCCTCCCCGTCTTCGCCCTTCTCCCCTTCTCCCTCCGTCCCCCTGGACCTGTGTCTTCTGCCCTCCTCCCCCTCTCTGGCGGCCCGGCGGTGCTGCCTGGATCTCCTGTGCTCGCCGCTGCCCTCCGGCCTGTCGCCGTGGCGAGGGGACACGCTGCGGGTCTCCCTGCCCTCTCTGTTCCTGTGCCGGTGGCCCCGGTGGCTCCTGTGGCCGTGCCTCTCCTCCCCCTGCTGGCCCTCGACGTTGCCCAGCGATGTGCAGCTGAAGCCGCGCTCCATGTGCGTCTCCACCGGCTGTCCCGGCTGCTCGCCGGCCTTCTGGTGGTGGTGGTGGTGGTGGTGGTAGCGGTAGTAGTGGGCGGCGCGGCGGCAGTGGTCCACGTCCTGCTGCCGGTATTCCTGATCCAGGGGCAGCTCCCCGGGTTGGGTCTTGTTGGTGTTGTTGTTGCGGTTGTCCTGCGGGTTGACCACCAGCGGCCGGTCCAGGTGGGTCTTCATGTCTCCACGTCCTGTCCTCGGGTAGGACACCTGGGTCACAAGTAACAAGTAGCAAATGGGAGAAGAAGATGTGTTATTACTGTTGTTACACCATCGTGCTGCCTGATCGTGTTAACTACAGTCACATGACCTTGAAACTCTAAACTCGCTGATCTATCACCACTGAACAGACTGATGGTTAAAAGGCTAAAGTGTCAGTGACAAAAATATGAACCCTAAAAACTTGCTACTAGATAGTTTAACTCTCGTTTTAATTAATTAACGTTTTAATTCACTAAAAACACATGCTATCAACAATTTCTATTTTAGGTGCATCATATATTTAAAATTTATCATTCTTTTTCGGTTACACTATTTGACATTTTGTGTCAAAAAAATCTCACAAAATCGTTAAATTTGTAAAAAAAATAAATGGACTATAAAATACCAATGAACCAACATGAACACACAATGTACATTTTGAGAGACCTGATAAATGCTTCTTAAAACTTACTTACTTACTTACTTAACAACTTTCTAATCTTGCCAAACATTATTGGTCACTGAGCCTAAAATAGGTGGATGATGTATTGACTTTAATGTGTCTTTCAAACTTAAATTTACTGCTTAAAGACACTTATACACAAATAATGACTGGAAGGGTGAAGATGGAGAAGAAGGGAGGAATTCCCCCCCAAAAAATTCACAATATACACGAGTCAGTGACAAATGGCAAGATGAGAAAGTCAAACACTTTTTAAAATAAAAGCATTCATCAGGTCTCTCAAAATGTACATTTTGTGTATATGTTGCTGAAAAAGAATGATAAATTTTAAATATTTTATCCCCCCACAATATAAAACTTGTTGATAGCATGTGTTTAACTTTTTTTAAACCTTTTCAAGAGAGTTAAACTCTCGGGTAACAGGTTTTTATGGTTACACCACATGCAGTTTTGTCACAGACTGAGAGTTTTTAAGGAATAAGCTGTATTTACATTTTTTTGTTGTTTTTTATAGAATGCAGTAGCACAGCAGACCTACTTTGACCTTCATTCAGTTAATACCTGACAGTTTATCAACCGTGCTAAACATACTGTTTGCTGAGCCATATCTGGACGATTCCTGACCTTTTTAAAAAACAAAAAAACATTTTTTTTTAAGTGCGTTACACTTCGCCCTGCTCCAGTTTTGATACAGCTGACTTCTTTGGGTACAAGCTCTGAATTTCTCTGCATGCCCCACTTTAATAATGCATCTCTACCAAGCACGCAGCATCAAGTCGTCCCATATAGCAGTGGTTAGCGCAATAATAGCACTCTTTCACAGGCTTAAAGGGACATTACACCCTGGAATCAAAACATCTGAGTGCAGCATGACCCAAAATAAACAGAAGTAAAAAAGCAGGTCAGGTCCTTGTTTTAGTCCGACGTTTTCACTGCAACACTTTACATACAGACGCCCTGAAATGTGATGTAGTTCAAAAAACAGATTACTTCAACAGTTTCACAACTACATGGTAAAGCGCTGGGAACACGGCAGACTGCCGGTTTCACTATTTGATTGGAAGGGCATTTTCTTAGAAAAGCAGAGAAATATTAAGTACTGGTATGTTATCTGCCACATTAAAAGGAAATGCTGTTCATAGACAAACACATACCTGTATGATAACTTCAATTAAGTTGTCTCAATGTCATTGATTTTATGTGAATTTTTGGAGAAAAGTCCATCTCACTTGTTTATTTACAATCAGTCAAGATTAAACAACTCCTCAGAGTTTTGGTAAAGCATCGATTTACTGTTTTTTTGTTATTTGTTTTCATTTGTTTTTGGAGGAGACATTTTGTCCTTCAAATGCCAGAACCTGAATGTTGAATGCAATATTAAAACATTGTAGATACAGTCATTTAGGGTCACTAGACATGGCAAGATATCAGTCATTTAATCTTTTTGAATCAAACCTTTCTCGGTTATCATTACATTTTTGGTAAACTTATAAAAAGGTTTAAAAGTACTAAAGTAAAAGTACTAAGTGTGGATAATAATGTCCCTTTAAGATTTTAAAATATCTTATCCCTGTAACAAATATCCACCGTATATATGTATATTTATTATCTATAAATCATATATAGTACAAGCCAAACGTTTGGGCACACTCAAAATAGCCACCCTTTACTCTGATTACTGCTTTGTACGCTCTTGGCATTCTCTTGATGAACTACCATTTCAGGTAGTCACCTGAAATCAGGGTTAATTAGTGGGGTTAATTATCAGGGTTAATTAGTGGAATTTCTTCCTTTATCAATCAGAGCAAAGGGTGGCTATTTTGAAGATAGAATATAAAACATGTTTTCAGTTATTTCACCTTTTTTTGTTGAGTACATAACACCATAAACATGTGTTCATTCATAGTTTTGATGCCTTCAGTGAGAATCTACAATGTAAATAGTCATGAAAATAAAGAAAACATTGAATGAGAAGGTGTGTCCAAGCCATGTGGTCTGACCTTAAAATACTTGGTACCAGATAGTTTAACTCTCTTAAAAAGGTTTAAAAAATAAAAACACATGCTACTGGCACATTTTACATTGTAGGTGGATTAAATATTTAAAATTTATCATTCATTTTTTTCTTTTTCAGTTAGACCATTTGACATTTTGTGTCAAAAAAAATCACACATCATGATTTTTGTAAAACTTTTAAATAAGATTTAGACTTTCTCATCTTGCCAAACATGATTTGTGTATGTTGTGTGTTTTTTGGGGTGATTCTTCACCTCCTCTCCATCTCCGCCCTTCCAGTCATCATGTTCCAGCTCGTTGTAAAGCGCTTCGCGGCTCGTCATCAGGTTCTGTCGGCGGATCTCGCTCGTTCTCTGCTCCCACACCGACTTGTTGCCTTTGATGTGGTTCTTCTGCTGCTCCTTACTGTTGGAGGAGGTGGTGGAGAAGTCAAAGCGAAGGATGGAAGAGGCAGGAGGAACCGGTGACAGTGAGACAGAAGAAGTGATGAAGGGAACAGAGATATTAGGATTAGGCCATAATAATTCTTGTGGGAAAATCAGCATAGAGCAACTGTATCTCCTTGAAGAAATTTACATAAATAGGAGTAAAATAAATTAAGTTATCAAAGTATATATAGTCTGTAATTTCAATGTGTGAATAAAAGGACTCAACAACATCAATACAGGAGATGAGTAACAACTAAAACACTTCACATACATTATGAAATATACATAAACACTAAAATAAGAGTTCCTCGAGGCCCTGCTTCACAGTTAAACTCTAAATGAACCAAAACGGTGTAATTTTGTGAGTGGCTGATATCTCCATGTTTATTCTTCCTTTTGTCTTGCTCAAGTTTATGTTTATGTAAGAACGCAAAGTTGACATTCTTAATTGAATTTGTAATTATTGTATTGTTTAATAAAGTTTGGGGAAAAAGGCAAAAGTTCTTTTTCTACTGCAGTTATTGACTTTTGACATATATCACTTGCATCCTACAAAATATGACCTGATGTAGAAAACCATCCAGGTACCATTACTTTACATACTTGAGGTTTATATTGAGGTTTGGATGTACTAGATAGTGGATTCCTCATTTTTTCTGACAATGTAGGTGGGAAGTAGACGGTTTCTGATGCAGCCTATGACAGGATTTTATACGTGTTAAAAAGATGGATGACACAAAAACACATGCTATCAATCACAGAAATAAAAAGCTTTCAAGAGCTTGACAGGTGTGTAAGTACATGACTAAAAAAAATCAATGATGTCACTTACTGTTTTTCAATATTGAAACTCTGACTGCTACAATGGCTACTACTAACGCTCACTACCTTATGTTATTGATGCCAGATGTTTGTATAAGCTAGCTACAGGTCGATTTACTTGAGCTTATTTGATAATTTTCCACAATCATGTTACAGTAAATGACTGATGAGCTAGAGTCTAATTGACAAATTGTCATTGTGCCATGAAAAACCACCACCTTAACGACTGAGTCGTCAAAGGCTCAGTTCGCCACAGAGACTCAAGAGTCCTGCGACTTCTAAAAGAGCAGTGGGTGTTTTTGAACATGCTTTTGATGTGTCCTATTGTCAGCGTTTCTGCTGCCAGGACCAGATTTTCCTGCCTCTCGCTCTTCTTCACTTCACAAAGCCCAGAATCTGTCCCTTTCACTTCCAGAACAATCGCTTAATCATGATTTAGAGGACGATAACAGGGACAGTGTGGTTATGTGCATGTGTGAGAGAGTGTGAGTGTGTGCATCACGCGTACATGAATGCCTGCCAATCATAAATGGTTGGAAAAGAGCTTTCAACGGTGTGTTTGTGAGACTGTTTGTGTACAATTTAACAAAAAGTCTGAAAAAAATTCTGTGTCTGTGCACATGTATAGGAATAAGATGTTTTAATGTCTATGTTTCTATGCTTTGTTTTGCACTGTGCATGTTCCTGTGTGTTGAGGCATGTGTGAGACAGTGTGTGTGTGTGTGTGTGTACTCACGCAGCAATAGACAGGTTGGCTGCTGACAAGGGGCTGACTTCAGCCACCTCCTTGGCTTTCTGTAGCGCCGTCTTCTGATTGGCCGCCTCCTCCTGTTCCTCCTCATCCTGGAGTAGAAAAAGAAAATCATCTCAGTTTAAGACTTTGCCTTGAAATTTCAATCCCCTGCACCATAAAATGATTGATAATACGATAAGTGAAGAAACAAGATAAAAATACACTGTCACATGCTTAATATTAACAACATTTTTAAGAAGCAAATAAGGGGGGGGGAAATAAGATGCAAATTAACATGTCTGTCACTTGTTACAGTACATGTACACACACATACACATATGATTCATATAATCATATCATTAACAATAAAACAAAATGAACAATAAAAAACTAATTTTAAAAAATCAAATAAAGTAAATAGATAAAAGAATTTAACACACAACATCTGCACATTTCATAACCCTTATCTGTGCCTAACCCAACCCCCCGCCACAGATCTTTCTCCAATCTTCATAAACATGAACATTTCAAGTTAAAACAAAACATACAAATAATCATTAATAAAAGGCTAAATGGGTTTTTTTGTTCCATATGTTTCCTGACAGCTTCTCACATTTGAGGCTTTCATGTGTCATACGTGATAGTAAGGTGAATATCTTTATTCTGGACCGTAGACAAAACACAACAGCTTTACCTCTTTTATTGGTTCTTCTTAAAAAAATAGGGGCAGAATGTATTTTTTACAGTTTGATGCTGTACCTTGGTGAGCTCCTGGGCGTTGGCCAGGTTGTCGACAGCGATGGCCAAGAAGACGTTAAGCAGAGTGTCTGAGGTGGCAGAAGTTAAGAAGAAGAATATTGATGCCAGGGCAACCAGAGTGGTAAAACTGATGGTTTCCTCCGTCCGAAAGAAGGAAGTGGAGCAGAAACGGTTAGAGGAGGGAAGGTGTTGGGTTGCAGGAGTCAACAACAAGAGGAAAAGGTATTTCCCTTCACATAAAAAAGACACTTATGTAGAGGAATGAACCCAACAAACTGGAAGACATAAGTCATATTCTACATCTCATTATTGTTATAACATTTATGATCCCGGGCTAAGGATACAGTTGCCAAAGAGGGTGAGGACGATGAAGAAAATAGAGAAAATCATCCCTTTGTCGTTCACGCCTCCCTGGGACTTGATGCCATCGTACATTACCATGTTCCAATCCTCTCCAGTAAGGATCTACAGAGAGTGGCAGGAAGGAAAACGGGTAAGAATTCAAGGAAAAAAAGGTGTGTAATATGCAGAGTGGGTTTATTTTGAGTGGAATTGTATTGCATTGCAACATTTTTCAACATATGAGTCCATTTACTAACTTTGAGTGTCTATTGGAGTGATCTGAGAAAGTAAATTTCTAAATTTGGTCCGATATTGAGGAAGAACCACCTGCCCACTCCACTGCCAACATGCTATAATGGAGGCGGACTGGGCACGCTTCTATAAGAAATATTTTTCCCATATGTCCATCTCAGATGGTTATCATAAGTGTACGAGGCTCGCAAAAGTCCTGTGAAAGCTGTCTTGCTACAGGAAGTGCTGCGTTTGGAGGAAGCCAAGCATTGGACCCGATTTGCTGATAAACGGGGCTAGAGGAATTTATTTCAAGTGCTTTGAATGAAGTTATAATTCTGTGTTTGTAACTTTGGGATTCTCCTCTTCTTTCCCCTTTGCTTCTCAACTGTGCCGCGGAGAATAGGAGCCACATTCTTCATGTGTCTTTTGGTGGGAAAGCAACATTATGATAACAAACTCAGTGGGTCAACGGTACCCCAACCACCTTCATTATTACATATAGCTGTGAAGGGGGCTGCTGTTTTTTTTTACAATACTGGACCAAATTTAGAAATAGACCATGTCCTTTAAATACCATAAATATAAAGCCTGAACACAGACATACATACAACTACGCACGCACATCTGGCCTCTGAGTCATTTCGTGACAACCGAGTAACACAAATGGGTTTTAACAGCAGTTGTCTCTCTAACTCAGTGCAGAGAACACAGCAACATGGAGGCTGCAGTCAGAGCTGAACAAGTCATCTGACAAACTCATGACATGACAACAATGGGCATCATTAAATTTCCCTCTTAAAAAGAGCTTCAGCTGTGCTGAAAATGCTCCTGAGTGTTTATGAGTGTACTTACAGCTGAAGTTTGGGACGTACAGTAACTCACTGCTGCTAAATATTTTAAAGGACAGAGCTTTCATTTGCAGTGTAGAAGTGTTTTTTTTTTCCTTCACATGAACAGTTAAAGGAACTGGAAATCGATTTTAACAGGTGCTCATGTTGGTTTCTTGTTATTTAAAAGTCCATTTGTATAATTTGTTCTTACAAAAATCATAATTTTGTGTACATTTTTTTTACATGAAATGTCAAAAAGTATAAATGAAAAAGAATGATACATTTTAAATATATAATCCACAACACATATAAAGTACATATGATTTCCAAAAAGGGATAGTTTAACGTTAAGGGAATTGAACCTGTTGTCCCACTGATAAAAGATCAAATATATGCAAATTCTGTGAAAGTAACTTCTCAAAAAAATAACCTCTATTGTAAAGGGGGACATTGTGTCATTTTCTCTTTGTATTGAAGCTCTTTCTCACCTGAAACACTGTCATGATTGCTGCTGCAAATGTGTCAAAGTTAGTGGGCGGAGTTCCTGTTTCAAAGTTGAATCTGAAATAAAAAAAAGAAAGAAAAGAAAAAAGTGAAATACCACAGCAAGCATATAGACGAAACAGAAACATGAAGCTGATATAGGGACCTGAGGTTGTTTATGTGTTGATACTCACTGTCCACCAAACAGCTGCATCCCCAACAAGGCAAACACCACGATGAAGAGGAAGAGGAGGAAGAGCAAGCTGACGATGGACTTCATGGAGTTCAGCAACGAAACCACCAGGTTACGAAGAGGAGCCCAGTACCTGAGGATGAGAGGGACGAGAAGGAACCGGACAAACGTAAAAGAAGAGGGAAGATGGACCAAGGAAAGAAATTATGAGTTGGAGGATTAATGTAAGAAGAGGAAAAGTGGGAAAGGTGGGAGAGAGGCATGGGAGGACAGAGGTAGAGAAGAAGAGAAAGGAGATGAAAGGAGAGAGGAAGACATGAAAGAAAGGGAGGAGATAGAACAAAAACAAGACATTATGATTTGGACTAAACTTATTTCACCAAATTGAACTACTAACCAGTCTTTAAACCATTAAACATATATTTTATGAAGGATTCCAAATAGTATTAACATTTCCTCATCTTTTCAGATACTTCTATCAGAAAATACTATTTGAAGTATGGTAGATCAAAGTCAGAGCTCTACTAGTAATACACAAAAAAATAATTATTGCTGGATGGAACTTAACGATTTAAAACTCCAAAACTATATTTTTGTTTGAGATGTCAGGATGAGTGGGGAAGCTCCACAAAACAAAACTGAACAATGTGCATGAGCCAAAACTAATTCAAATCTGTGCTGAAGGCAGCGCCAAATAAGTGTCAGAGTCACAAAACCTCAAAACACTGAAAATGGAAATGACAACATCTGATGTATCAGAGTACAGTAGAACCACATTAGCTTATCATTATCATTATTATATCAGCAGCGTCTCACCTGGGCCTTGAACAGTCTGAGTCCACCACTGTGTGTGTGTGTGTGTGTGTGTGTTTATCTATCTTGGAGATGAAACTATGTCTATCTCATTTAGAAAGGATGGTCTCCAGAGTGTAGGTATTTGACAGAGTATGACAGAGTATTTGACAGAGATAAACAACTATACAAGCATGTGTGTGTGTGTGTGTGTATGTGTGTGTGTGTGTGTGTGAGAGAGACTTACTTAGTTACTTTGAAGATGCGGAGCAGTCGCAGAGCTCGTAACACACTGATCCCAAAGGATGTGCCTGGTTTGATTGTTGCCCACACTACCTCAAAAATACTGCCCACAATTACCTGCAGAAAGACACACACACACACACACACACACACACACACACACACACACACACACACACACACACACACACACTTTAACAATGATAAGGGCCTAAATTCTAAATTAAAGTGATTGTCCTGTTGCTCACAGGATTTAATAAGAGGTGTGTTAGGACTACAAGCTAATAAACACTGTATTTTACCAACTTGGGTCCAGGTCTACAACAACACACTAGTATTTAATGCTTCAGTAGGAGCTGCAATCATCTCAATTTTAACTCTAAACCCTAAATAGAAACAAACAACAGTAATTAGCAGACTGCTAATGTCGTCTGTAGCCCCACCTGCAGCTAGGCTGCTGAACACATTATTACATGGTGTCATTTTACTATATACTGTATGTCAGCATGTAAAATGATGTAACCTGCCAATAAGCACCCGCAACATTGTCAGCATGACAAATTAATGCACAGTAATTGCACATGTATTGGTGATAGATGTGATCCTGAATCTGTTCTGCACCATTGCTCGTTTGTCACTGGGCAACATGAGAAAAATGTTCTTTTTTTCCAAATCTGTTGATTAAATGGAGTGTTTCATTTGTCATCAAAACCTGATAGTTTTTGAGATGAACATTATTTTGTCACTGTGTGTGTGTGTATGTGTGTGAGCGCTCACCACACAGTCGAAGCAGTTGAATGAGGAGTGGAAGTAGGGCTGAATGCCCAGACCATACATCTTGATCCCCATCTCAGACATGAACAAACCGAGGAAGATAAACTCTGCATAGTCTGGAGGGGGAAAAAAGGGAGAAAGAGAGAAGGAAAAGAAAGAAAAAAGGATTTTAGTAAAGAAGATCAAGGATTATAGAAAGAAGGAGAAATCATGGATGAATAGATGAGATGAAATAGGGTCACTGAAAGAGAAAACAGGAGAAAAATTAAGATATTGAAGTGGACTAGAATCGAATGAGATAAAAGAGGAGAAACTAAAGAAAAGGTGAGATTGTGTGAGAGAGAGAAAGAGAGAGTGACAGAGTTAGATCAGGGGAAGTGAATAGTGGTGCAGGCCCAGGTCCATTTGTATCCACACCGAATCTCTTCTAACTGTGACTATCCAAAACTAAAACCAAAAATGTAGAAACTAAACAAACTGACATAACAAAAGCATTAATTCACTTAACTGAATCCCCTGAGAAAGAGCTTAAATTTTGGCATTTTCACTGCCGTATCCACAATGAATATGTGATCAGGCTGGAAACAGTACATGAGAGCAATAATGCACTTCAGGTCCATATTTGATAACATCTAATTTTTGCACCGTTTTTTTTAGTTGCTATGGGCAAAAATGTCCAGTTATTTCATTTTCAAACAGAAGCTGAATCAAAGGAAGAGAGACATTCTCAAATTCATCAGTCACACACACACACACACACACACACACACACACACACACACACACACACACACACACACACACACATATACAGTATATATATATATATATATATATATATATACATATATATGTTTGTATTCCATTTGGAGCACTCCGTATCATTTTTCAGAATATTCTCAGAAAGGCTTTTGTGGTAAAGGAGATAGTTTACAGGAGTCTATTCCTATAACGTACACACTGAGAAAAATAAAACCTTAAGAAAAAATATATATATATTGTTTGGTACAATTAGTTCAATATTAAGTAGAATTATCTTTGAAAATCTTATCCTGTTGGCAGATCATTTTGATTATTTTAAGTTTTTTTCCCTTGATTTTGGTCAAATTATTGTTGTTTTCTTGAAATTAGATTAAATTGTTCGACACTTATCTTAATGTTATCTATCTATCTGATAAACTTTTTGTCTCATAATTCTGACTTTTTGTCACATTCTTTGAAAAACCTGAAATAAATCAAGATAATTCTGATAAATTGTATTAGAATTAAAAATTACAAATTAAATTAAGAAATGAAAATGAAAATTTTAAATAAGAATTATTGAAATACTTTTTACCTCATAATTCTGACTTTTTTTTATCTCAAATCATATGAAAAAAATTTAAATAAATCAAAATGAGATAATTCAAGATAATCCTAGTAAATTGTGCCAAATAAAAGATATTACTCCTGATAAGACTGAATTTTTTGCAGTGCAGTAGGTGAGCATGTCTGTGTAGGATGTGTGTGTGTGTGTGTGTGTGTGTGTGTGTGTGTGTGTGTGTACTCACACAGGAAGTCAGACAGCAGCTCTGGCTGGTTGTAATGCACCGCAGCCACACACATGGTGTTGAGTCCCACCAGGCAGAGCACGGTCCAGTAGAACGCCTGCGTCTTCACTATCTTGCGGATGAAGAATCGCAGTCGTCGCTCGTTCTTACTGTAGTTGGAGCCCTCTTTACCACTTTTTATACTGGAGCGGGCGAAACCTGCAGGATGAGGAGGTGTAAGTAGGAATCATGTCTGTTTATAGTTTTACCTGGACTCTTTTTTTAAACAAAATATCAACCACTCAGCATCTCCAAAACCTTTATTGTGAAATCTGTGATACAAATTTCAGCTTCTTAGCAGATTTTATGTATTCAGCTCAATATTCGACAAGTAAACATGTCACTTTCCCTGAGTAATGTAGGCATCTCTTTGGCCAGGAAGCAGCAAAACAAATCATCCTAATATTTATCCTTAAAGATTACAGTGTCAAAGCAATTATAGAGTGTTCCGTGTTTTTCAGATGTGACGTGAAATGGAAGAATTTGCCGCTTTACACCCACATGATGTACAAATCAGAGCATTAGTTTGATCTGAGGAGAACTCAAACCTGAATTTTGTACCTGAAAAAGCGAAGTCATCACACGATAAAACAGTTTTCACATGTCTCCATCCACATGAGTGCTGTTCTTACCTACTGCATCTCCCATGTTGTCCTCTCCTTCCTCTGGGTTCAGAAGTTCAGTCTTGTTGTTTTTGGTTTTGATGGTCGGCCTCCGCCTCGAACCTAGTGTGAGAGTGAAAAAAGAATCGATTCCTAAAAAAATTGTCAATTAAATATTGTACTTTGCTAATTTTGCACCTAGAGGGTCCAGCAAAGCTCAGCTGGAGGTGCCTCACCCAAAGACAAATACCTTGTCACAATCTTTTATACACAGAGCAATACTCTATGGAATAATCTGCCTTATTATCTCTGTTGTGCTAAAAGTAAACAGGTGTTGAAAATGAAACTTACATCTTATTTTAAATGTGGACTTGCGCGTAAATTTTTAGATTAAATGTTTGTTTTAACGGTCATAACATCATTTATGCATATTACAGTTGTTTTGTTGTAAAGGTATGAAATATTTTAGATTAAGTAACTAACCCTCGATTGCATGAAATATTACTTAGACATGGTAAAAAATGATTGAATGTTTTTTATTACTTAAAATGGCCTAAATATTAGATACATTTAAGAAAAAGTTGTGAACATAGTCTCAGGATAGTCTCATGTTGTGTAAGTCAATGGGACTCTATTAGGTTGTATACACTAGGAATTTCCCATATTTGCATATTGCCATATGGAAAAAAAAGTTGTGAGACAATGATGCTCACGTCAAATGTCCAGAAGTAGACAGGATATCCTGGTCATGTGACCTCATAAATTGTATGTCCTTCAAAAATAAAAGCCCCCTTTTCACACCTAACTGTAAAAATATAGATTTTTAGAAATTGAAGATGAATTGTTGCTGTATGGCAACACTATGCAATAGAGTGTTGTTTGTATGTTGTTATTTATGTTTGGACCCCAGGAAGACAAGTTTGTTACTACGGCACCAACTAAAGTGGATCCAAATAAGTAAATAAACAAATGAACACAGATACATAAAAGAGAAGACGCTAAGTCAGTTACCATCAAAGTTTCCTGTGCCATCTTCCTCAGCAAGAATCACCTCCTCTGTGAAAATAAATAAATAAACAAAAAATAAGACGTTGGCACTCTGAGTGTGTTTAGATGGTTTTGCCATATACCGAGTATCCATGGGAACAGGCGGTGTGTGAGTGTGTGCTAACCTGCTTTGCAGATCCACTCCAGGTATCCGTTGAGCTCCCTCTCAATCTGCTGCTGTCGCCTCAGCTTGAGGAACTCGCTCCTGTTTTCCACTCGCTCTCTCTCTTTGGCAAACTCACTGTGGGGCCATTTGTCAATTTTATATTCAATTATGATCAGATTGTAGAAAATCCACAATATAAACATTTTTTGACATGAAATGGTCAGTGATATATATATATTCTTTAAAATGTTTGGGAGTAAAGTAAAAACATAAAATAAAGGAAAAACAAATTCAACTCCTAAGAGCATAATAATAATATTTAACCATCTATTGCATTAAATATTACTCAGACATGGAAAAACACAATTTTAATGTTATTACTTATTACTTAAATGGCCGAAATAATGGATATATTTTAGAAATATAAGAAAAAGTTGTGAACATAGCCTCATGATAGATTTATGCTAGGTAAGTCAATGAGACATCATTAGGTTGTATGCACTAGGGATTTTACATATTTGCATATTGTTGCAAAAAAAAATCCATTTTAGCATATTAGAAAAAAACTTTTTTGAAAAAATTGAATTAAATGTAAATAATAATAATAAAGTTTACTTAGCCCATATAGTGAGTTCATTTTTTTATTTGGTGAAATTTTTCACCAAATAAAAGACAACGTGAGACAATGGTGCTCACATGTCAAATGTCCATGAGCAAACAGGATATCCTGGTCATGTGACCTCATGAATTGTATGTCCTTCAAAATAAAAGCCTCCTTTTCACATCTAACTGTAAAAATATATATCTTGTATCACAGCTTTTTAGAAAAATGAAGATAAAATAATTGTTGCCATATGGCAACGCTATGCAATAGAGGGTTAATAAAAGGAACAGTTTTTACCCTGAGAGTACACCCAGCACCAAGTTGAGCATGAAGAAGGAGCCGATGATGATGAGGGGGATGTAGTACATCCAGTTCCAGGCACTGCCCTCCACATCGTTACTCTACAGGCAGAGACACATACAGACAGATACAGTCACTTACAGGCTGAATAGTTATTATCATTTCACAGCATGTTCCTATCTTGTGAAACTTTATTACAATCTACCTTCAGTATGCATTATATATGTTTGGTTTCAGTTTCACCTGTTTTCTTTTTCTTTGTCACATAACAGATATTATTAGTTGGATCTGATGTAAAACTTTATCACTAATTTTTGCAGAACTGCTTTCAAATTTTTAAATAGAATACACTCCAAACTTATTATGAATTCACTTCGCTGAGCAGCCAATCACAGAACGGGGGAAGGTGCATCAAGAAGGTCACACAGAAGCACACAGAAGTGACTTTGTTGACTGTGGATCCAACATAGTGTAATTTACCTTTCAATGCAGCCTAGAAAGTGTTCTACATAGTTTAGACCACAAGTTTATTTTGAAAAATTAACAGCCTTTAGCGCTAGAGTATTTAATTGTCATCCGGTATAGAGTACATTATAGGGTACAGCATAGGGTTTGCTATGATTGGCTATAAGCTACATACAGACATATTTGATAGACTCACAATTTTAAATGGCTCTAAATTTTCATAAACCACACCTCCAATAGAAACAAATGACAAATTAATTCCCAGACTGGATTTCAATGTACATTGATATGTATGGTAAAACCTGGATAGGGTGCCACCTCTCAGCAGCAAGCCAATTTTTCCTAGTGGCCACCCATGGTACTGCAACAAAAATCCCATGTGACCCAAAAAGCATTTTTACCATAGATCACAATAGTAAAAGAGAAGCCGATAAAACTGTTGACAGGACATACCCAACTATGACACTGATAATTACTGACCTTTCTATTCTATATTTTTAAATCATGGTCTTTTTATCTGTCAAAATGGCCAGAACAGCTCTTAAAAAGTCTCTATTCTCAGCATGACGTCACAGCTGTGTGACGCAGCAGTGTCTTGTGAGTGAGGACGTTTTTTAATGTCTTAATGTGGTCAGCAAGTGAATTAAATGACTCAAATGTGAGTTTTTTTATTTTATTTTTTTTTGCAATTTACACATTCTCATTGGACCAGGGCATGATGGGAGGCCCCAGAGCATCATGTGAGGTGACTCTAGTGATCAGTCTCTATGGGTCACATAATGTGGAAATAAACCCAAAAGTCAGGAACTTTTTTGCGTCTGGAGAGAAACTTCCATTCAAATGATTGGCGGCCATTTTTCAGCTTGTTAGCCGTTATTTTTTATAGCACATCCATGATTGATATCCAGTCTGGTGTTAGCCAGGCTACTGCAAACTGCCCTCAAACTTGGTTATTTCTATCTACTTGGGAGATATTACAACTGGATTATCTTATGACTCTTAAAACTGTGTTTATTAATTGTTGATTGTGGTTGTCTGGCCTTATTTATGTTGTTTCTGTTTCTTCACTAGTTGTGTTACTGACTAATTAATTCATGTTTTTTTCTTTTCTTTTTTTTTCAACAGAAAAAGAGATCTCAATCTCAATGTGAAATTTAAATGAAATTATATTATAAAATATGTAATCAGTTTTAGATAGTGTGTTAGTGTTTGCAAACTGAACAATTTTTATGATTTGTTATTACATAACAAAGGCTGTGTTGTATGTATGAAAGCTATTCTGAGCTGTTTGAAAAAAAGACCTTAATCCCATTCAAAATCTTGCAAGTAAACGTACAACTATCTAACCAGAGCAACTTTTTCTGCACTACACAAGTACTGAGAGGAGCTAAAGGATGCATATATGCTGCTCAGAAGTGACCCATTTTCTTCCTTAAAGCCTGACCAGGGTGCAGAGATGGTACGCTACGTGTGCTGTCACAGACATCAGTCATTCTGAGGTGAGCACATCAGCGGCAAAAAAAAATGTCACATCCCACTTTCACTAAACAAACCTAACTGACAATCAGAGAAATTAGATTACTGTAGGAGATTGTGTTTTTGTGACCCCTGTTAATGGAACTATCAGCTGATCATTATCTGCAGCTGGAGTGCTGCATGCATGCGTTTGGTTATATGCTGCTCAGTACAGTCGGGCAGCCCGTTCTCTATTAAACTTTCATCGGTTTCCTCCTGACTGCCTATGTGAGTGTGGAAGTCAGCCTCCATCCATCAGAAAAGATGTTAAATATAGAGCGAGACGGACCAGAATAGGGAGAGGAAGAGAGGGAGGCGGTGAGAGAGGGAGAGTGACTCCAAGGGAAAAGAACAGGACAGATGAGAAGATGGATAAAGGAAGTCAAACAGAGAATGATAAAGAGGGAGGAGGGCGGAAAATGGGCCGTTGGACAAATAAATTGGGATTTTCAAAGCAAATCTCAAACTACTTTGTGCCTCATTTAGCTGAATGAAATTCGAGCCAATCACCAACCTCCGCCCCCACGAGTCCTTCAGTGTACTGAAACACATACAGTACAGTACAAACCTAATCACACATCAAACAGAACCCAGATACACTGCATGGAGAGATTTCACAAATTTGATGAGGGAAGTTTGAATAAATCTGAGGTGATGGAAGATTTGTCTTCAAGCACTAACACCCGAGATAAGTGAGACCTTTTACAATTAAGCATATGGCTGTGTTTAGACAATCAATAACATTCTTCTGCATCAATTGGGACAGCCTCCTCAATGCTATTGAAAAAAAGCTGCATCTGGATCAGTTTTTGCTGAAAAGCAACAGAATGTCATCAGGCAAAGTACCATGATGCCTTGAAAACCACAGATCACTCCAAAATAGGTGAGGATATCTTGCTTGTTTTTTTCCTGATCTGGGTCAATTTGGTACATTTTTTAAAAGAAAGATTAAATTGACTAAAATCAAGGAAAAACGTTAAATGAGATAAATTACCTTCCAGTGGAATAAGATAATTTTACTCAATATTGGACTAATTGTAAGAAACAAAAGAGATTTCCACCTGTTAAGATTTCAGTTTTTGCAGTGATGCAGTTTTCAAAGAAGACATCCTATAATCGGGCGACATGGTGGCGCAGGGGTTAGTGCTGTTGCCTCACAGCAAGAAGGTCGCAGGTTCAAGACCTCCTTGGTCCAGGGTCTGGGACCTTTCTGTGTGGAGTTTGCATGTTCTCCCCGTGTGTGTGCATGGGTTTTCAACGGGTACTCTGGCTTCCTCCCACAGTCCAAAAGCTCAAGTTAATTGGCAACTCTAAATTGCCCATAGGTGTGAGTGTGTGAATGAATGGTGGTGTGTGATTGGCTGGCGACCATCTGGGGTGTATCCCTGCCTCTCGCCGTAACGCGCTGAGATAGGCTCCGGCAGACCCCTGTGACCCTAATGAGGAATAAGCAGGTATAGAAAATGACTGACTGACTGACATCCTATAATCCTAAACGTATAAGTTAGGAGTGCAGAGTTTTGCATTTCCTGCAGTCTGGACTTCTCTCCATTGCAAACCCTTTCAGTGGGTGGGACTACTTGCTTTGCTCAGCCAATCAGTGGAGCAAGTTATTTAATCAAGCTTCTGTCAAATCCAGTCAGGAGAATGGCAAAAACAGCTTTTTGTCCAAGAAATTCTGCTAATGCAATCACTTGTTCTTGTGTAGCTGTTTTTATGGAGTCTATTTGTGCAATAAGTAGACTCATGGCTGTGTTTACTCTGCTATTGTTAGCACTTGTTGCTTCGAAAGTCTGCATTAATGTTTTTCAAGAGACCAGAACACAGTCCCTGATTGGCCAGTTACGTTGTCAACTACAGTATGCAGTCTGTCTCTGATGGGCCTGGATACTTTGCAATTCTTGAAATTGTTTTCAATGGAAAGAAGTCCAGACTGAGAGAGTAGAGAGAACAGAAAGGTCTCATGATCGGGATGGTTGGAACCAGGCTAACTCGAACTCCTGTGACATCATTGGCCAGCTCCCTGAAACATCTTTCACATCACAGTTTAAATGAAAATATATCAACATCTTACGAAGTAGAGCATGTCTGTCCATCCCTCCATGGTGATGCACTGGAAGACGGTGAGCACGGCGAACAGGATGTTGTCGAACTGGGTGATGCCGTAGTTGGGTCCGAGCCAGCCACCTCTACACTCCGAGGTATTAGAACACAACCGGGACGGCAGCTCTGTGCCACACGGCAAATTATTCACTATCTCTCCTGATCAGACAGAGAGGGACATAAAAGAGACCTGCTATTAGCACAAAATCTTTGGATCAGCAGGCAAACGGCTTAACAATCTCCTCAAAGGTCTGCTAGAGACGCCCCAACAACAATGTGCTCTACCTGTGACTTTATCGTAGCAGGTGGTGTGGAACTTCCCCATGTAGAACTCCAGGCCAATGATGGCGAACATGAGGATGGCCACGAACAGCAGCAGGCCAATCTGCAGCAGGGGGATCATAGCCTTCATAATGGACTTGAGCACCACCTGCAGGCCTGGAGGACACAAAAATCAATTACGAGAGGGAACTTCCTTCTTTATGCAGTGGAGTGGAGTTAATTTCAGCGGAGTAGAGTGTATAAGCTGTTGTGTTGTTGTGCACTGTGTTTTCCTGCCAGAGCTTTGAACCTTTTTGAGGTATTTAGCTACATTTAGTAACTGAAGTCTGTTATTGATTGGCAACTGTATATCTTGCCAAAGTGACGGCCAACTGTTTGCATCAACAAAGCAAATATTTGCCACCATTTCTATGGTCGTAGTGAGTAACTGCATTGGTTTGACAAATTAGTTCCTTGACGGCGTGTCAGATGGTGACTTCTTTTTCATCCGCACATCAAGAGACAAAAGATTTTCAAGGGATATATTTGACACTATTCGCAGTTGGGGACAGAATTATGTGAACCAGTTTGTATGAAAGGATTGTAATTAGCCAGTGTGCACACAGGGAAACACGTGGCGCAAAACTTACTGGGAATCCCAGACACCAGTTTTAGCGGTCGAAGCACTCTGACAGCTCGTAGTGTCCTCAGGTCAAGCTGAGATCCTACCGACGACAAGATACTGCAGAGACAGCAGAAGAAGGAGAGAGAAGAGGACAAAAAAAGAGAGCAAGAAAGTCAGTCTGACAGGGAATGCTAAATCAAATTACGTACAGCTGCCGAATTAATAGGAACCACGCTGCTTCAACACAGAACTGAAACTGACTGGCCGACCAGTTGACACTGACTCGTTTAATCTGATGGGAGAAAAACGAAAGTGACCACCACACCCAAACCATTTCACAGAATACTTTTCTCTACTCCGAGAGAGGCTCGCTCGCTGTAAAATCACAACAATTCAGATGAAACACAGAGCATTATTGTGCAGTCAGATTCACCAAATCTGATCATGGTACATGAAATGCAAAGATTTTTGTTTTTTGTCCAAGTTAAAATCTATCAAATGAATAAGAACAAAATTAGAACAAATTAACATAAAAATATGGAACGATATATCTTAAAGCTGTGTTTGTGTATGTGAACAGTTGATGGAGTGAGTATATTGGCTTTAACCGCTACTGCTACAATCTCTGTCTCTGTCATGACTTGGCTTCAGAGACACACCTCCTGTTCTGACGGCTTTGCATGCGTCTGTGGTGTGTGTGTGTGTGTCTGTGTGTGTGTGAAGCTCTGATGTAAAGTCAGCCGGAGACAGATTGGAAAATTCCATGCTCTGTCTTTTATGGGGGCGGACGGCAGGGTTTGTCTAACAGGAGAGGGAGGGGGGAGTGCGGGGGCGTAGAAAGGGGATGCTCTGAGCAGGAGGAGAAGAGAGAAGGGCAGGGGAGGGGCACGATATGTGGGCAGACATCATTAGAGGATAAAACAATCAATAATTATAATTATGCATATGTATATTTTTCAGAATAGTTTTTATTTTTGCACTCATTTATTAAGAATGTTGACAGCTATAAGAGGAACAAAAAAGAGAGGAATATTTTAATTTAGATGCCCAGAAATGCTTTGAAAGTTAAATCGGATACTGGAGGGAGTTAAAGTAAAATTTTGCCTCTTTAGTTCCCTACATACCTTCAACCACCTACCATGCATCTACCATTACCATGCAATCAATTTCCATACTTAGGTCACATGATGACTTGAGTCATCTCTGTTTATCACCTCTTGCTGTGTTAGATTTTTTTAATCAATATAACTTCTAGTGAACATTATTAGTTTTGAACTTCTATTTGTTATTTATGGCCTGTATGTCTTATTGATCTGAACTTATATATATGGAATTTGAGTTCTAATTATTTTGGATTATTTCGACTATAAGAAATAATCAGAGGAAATAGAGTCATAATCAAACTGTTCATCTGACAAATTTAGCTGTACCTGAGTTCAATTTCTTACATTAATTCTGGTCTCCTCCATTTATTTCTAATGATCGGTCATTTTTGACCGGAAACACCAAGAGTGTACAAAAGTTGAATAAAATTGTCTATAAATGAATACAATTTATTCTGTGTGCTGAAATCCTCTTTGTTGATAAAGTCATGGAATCTTAGATGAATCTGATCAAATTAACCACATTTTTCACAGACAAAATCTTTGAAATGGTCAGATTTGAACACAACATGAGGGTTAAACGCACTGGGAAATTCTCCTAGATGGGCTTAAGTTAAAGTTACTCACCGAAAGACTTCACTAATTGCAGCTTCACTTCACTCCGACTTATCTCTTAACTTATGTGCTTTAATGTTTCTGGTTAATCTGCACCATATTCTACGAATTAAATAGTGTTTAAACCGTGTAAGGGTGTGTAAACTCTCCACTGCCTGCATGAAAAGATCGGCTGACATAAAAGCACAAGGAAGTGTTCTCTGCACTTTATTTCCCACAGCAGCAGTAGCTTGTTAGGCAGCCAGTGAGTGAAGTGAGAGTGAAGAAGAGCTTTGTAGATTCAGTTTTAATGGTTGTAATTAATTATTCTTCCCTGCACCACATTCTTCCAAAGACACCTGTGATATCACTGCACATCTCCTACAGAAGAGAAGAATGCATCAGGAACAAGGTACAAACAGTTTAGTTACTATATATATTTATATTTTTATATCAGTCATCAGTAATTTATATATATATATATATATATATATATATATATATATATATATATATATATATATATATATATATATATATATATATATATATATATATATATATATATATATATATATATAAATTACTGATGGCTAATGAGGAATGTGAAGATATATCAATTGAAAAAGAAGAAATACTCAAGAAACAGGGATACTCAAGCTAACTGGAAGCAAAAGGTGCACAGAAACCAAATCTGAATCTGCCTAAATTTTTCTTCTCCCTCCAACACTCCCTCCTTCCTCCTTTTTCTCGCCTCCCCTCCTCCTCCTTCACTCCAGGTTGGTTGCTAATTCCAGTAAGAGGTCATTTATTAACGGCCACAGTGCAGGCAGCCAAGCCCTCATTCCCTCAATGGCTATTTAACTGCCACGGCTAAAGGCCATGCTGCTACAGGCCTGAAAACACTGGATCTCAGCAGAATAAGCAAACAGCCTGAGGCCCAGTAAAGATCCAACAGGACATGTATTGAGTAAATGAGAGCACACAACAGGGTATGAAACTAAAACTGCGTACGGCCTACAGGTATAATTTGAGGTGTTATGTAAAACTCATATGTAGCCTAGTTGCTTTTAAACAGCACCTGGCACATTTTATGCATATTTGTATTTATAACCTGACTTTTTTCTTTTCTCATATTGTCTCTGCTACTATTTCTGTTTTGAACTAAATGTCTCACTTCACTCTGTAGTCCGATCATGATCATGCTTTACAAGAAAAGCATTATTTAATACATTTTTCTTGTCATTTCCTGTGTTTTATCCTGTTGCTCCAACTGCTACTTTTCCATCTGGATCAGTTCCAGGCATTTTTGGTGTTTAGAGAGTTGGAGTCATGCACGGATGAGACCAAAGATTTTGTTTTGATATCTCACTTTTCTGCCTCTCCTTCTCTGTGGTTTTGTGTCCCAACTCACTGCATCTTTTTTTGTCTTTTTTTTTTCTCCTGTACATCTCATCCGAAGGCGAATACAGAGCTGCAAGCTGCAAGATGCAGTCACCCCTGGCAACGGCTGAACCTGCCGTTACCGTACCACAGTGCGTCAGGGCGGCCAGTAGAGGGACCAGCAACTGTGCTGCTGGTTGTGATGGCGATGGGGTGAGGAGGGGAGGGGCTTGGTGGGGAAGGAAAGAGGGAAACAATGGAACAACAACATGAGTGTAAAGGAGGTACAGGAAAGAGTTATAGAGGACCAAACCAACAAAAAGGAGCAGAGGAGGAAGAGAAAGGAGCTAAATGATGATATGGAATGATTTATGATTACTGCTACGATTATTATGAGTCTAATTTATATATTTTACTTGTTTCACTATTCTTTTCTTTTTTAACTACTTCTTTCATTTTCCAAGAGTGCTGAGGTACCATTCTTGAATAGGAGGAAAAGAAAGCACCAATTAGTGTTACTGTATTCATAATACACACAATTTCATAATCTTAAAATGCCCAAATTTACCACAGAATGAGCACCTTAAATAAATTCATGATATAGTGACAGCCTTGTGTCAATGTTGAAGAAAAACCTTCAATGATGTGGAATGGGAATTCGGTTAATTATGAGGACCATGTCATTTTTGTACAAAGAAAATGAACATATATACCACAATGATTCCTCATAATCACTGAGTAATGAGAAAGGGAGTAGGGACGTCTACATGGCTGTGTGGAATGAATAGTAATATTATATTAACAATTAAGCTACAGCTACATCCATATATTTGTGCTTAGGGTAAAAAATACATGTAATTGTCATCTGGATATGAGTGTTAATTTTGTCAGAATAGACGAAATATATTCAACATCAACAATGTTTTTTCAACAAGACAAAGAGGAAAGACAAAATCAATGCTCTTAACCACTGACTGTGATAAAATTAACGCACATTATATTGTTGACGAAAAAAGATGAGTCAAAATATATTTCCTCCATATGCCGCTACTTTAAATTTTTGTCGAGGCAAAAGGGGGATTGTTACAAGCATAGATATACAACATAAGAAAGGCTAGATGGACAATGGAGTCCACACCGGCAGCCATCTTGTCACAGGTACCCCACTCACTCACAACAGTGTATTTTAATGGTACATGTTCTTTTAAATGGCCCAAAACTTGCTCAATTTTCAAGTGATTTTTAAAGGGTTTGATTTGTTATAAACTTCAGAGATGTACATATAACACTGCAAACTCATAGTTTATAGTCATAGTATATATATTATATAGTTATAAAATTACAGCCATATTGACAACATTTGTAAGAAACAAAACTATGCAAATTTAGTTTCCAGTGGCTATTTGAGTTTGTTCAGATCACTCACCTTCACTTACTTTCAATACATCAGGTCAGACTGTAGAGTTAGATTAGGTAGAGGTAGAGTTAAGTTATGAGCTTGAGATAACTTGACATAGAAGTCAGACAGACGTCCTCGATATAATGGTTAGCTAACGTTACGTAATATATCCGTGGCTTAACTTAATTTGGCCCCGGTGCCGACGTAGTGTTGCTAACATGAGTAAACAAACTGATAGCATTAAGCTAACGTTAATATCTACACACCATTATGTTAACTGCTGACTGCATTTTTAAATAAATTCATTGTAAAAGTACAATCTGCAGTCGTGTTATTTGTTTACACCTCTCAGCCCGCTGCTATTTTTCCATCACAGACTTCTAAAATTACAACCAAAAAAGTGCCTTCACTGGATACTGAATGAAGACAAAGACTAAAATTCATTTATTGGTTTGACTATGATTCATTTTGATTAACATTACTATCAACCTGCTGTCAAAGACTAAAGATAGACTAAAACTTAACTTAAATACTTATAATACTAAAATGTCAGGACTTTTCGTAGACTGTAACTAAATAAAAAAAATACAAGTTGACTAAATATGATTAAAACTGATAGGTAATTTGACACAAGACTAAGACTAAAACTAAACTGAAAAATAGCCAGCAAAATGAACACTGTTGAATATACAGTACTTCGACTTCCTGCTGTTAACCTTTAATTTTCTGTTTAAATGCTAATCCTTACACTGAATTGCCTTCCACAATCTTGCTGTCCTTTATCCACAGTTCACCCATAATACTGTATTCAAACTTACCAAATTATCCCTTTGAATGACAGAAATTCAAGCTCATATGGGAGATTTGTCATTATTAAATAAACAATAGAGACGGAGCGTCCCTGATGATGTACAGACTGGGGAAGGAGGGGATGCGACATCCCTTCAGAGACGAGGATCGAGAGAAAAGAGTGAGCAGATTGAAACTGAGTGATGGTCCTGTGTGTCAGAAGTGTGAGATTCAGAGAGAGAGAAAGAGATAGACAGAGAAAGAGAGATAGAGAGAGATAGATATAGACAGATAGAGAGAGACAAATACTTCTCTCTGGAGAGAAACGGCAGAATGAGAAGGTGTTTGGGCAGTGATGACAGAGGCTCTCACTGCTGGGAAACACCTAAAAATCAACCTGTAAAGCATACACACACACACACACACACACACACACACACAGTTTAAATGGTGCTAACACTTGTTCTGTGCTACCATGGAGGAACTCTTTTTTTTTGCAGTGATGTACGTTACAGTACAGCGAGTGGATAACAATTAAGCAATAATGGGTAATTCCATCTGATAATTAGCGTAAATTAGCGATAGAATATAGTCAGTTATTAGTTTATGCAGTAACAGGTAAGTACAGGTAAGTTATGGTAATGGTTTATTGATAAGTAAACACTACAGTAATGTTAGAGGTAACATTATAAACATTAGCTAATCCCAGTTCTGCTTTTATTTTACCTTCTGATGAAGCATAAGTCCTATCTTTTTGTTTCACAGCTACATTTGTTGGTTCATTTCCGCCCCATGTGGCTGTTGAGGAGAAATACACCCGCTACAACTGCAGCTCTGCTGCTCACTACTCTATAATATGATGACGTTGATGATGATCCCAGTAATGTTACAGCTTGGAGCAGGGAAATCAGTTAGAGAAGATGTTGTTTCAGTCCATAGGAAAACAATACTTTTTAAAGGAGTAAAATATGGGGGTAAAGGGTACAGTGTTAATGCGTATTGTTTAGCCTATGTGATTAAAATGTTATTTGCCCCACACTGGTAATACATTAAGAATAATAAATAAATAACTCCCTTCGATCCACAAATTTCTTCCTAGTTCACCCGTTCTTAAGGAGAACTGTGAACTAGAACTTTAAGTTCCAGACATCAACACAGAAAATGTTTGCGAAGGAGAAAAGAACGCTGACGTCAGTGATGCTGACGACTGACGGCCGCGGTGATGAAGATCTCGGAGGTCGCTCGCCACCCTCGCTTTGCCTGGTCTCTCCCCGTTCACATGGCATTGCCATGGCAACCAGCGATTCCTCTCTTTGCAGAGTCTCCACGGTTACCGACCTGCTCTCATTCATAAGCGTTGCTAGGGCAACGTAGCTCTGGCTCATTGATGGAATCTCGACATTGCCGCAGCAACGGGGATGGGAAGTTCGTCTCCTAGCGATTGATTTTCAACCCCTCCATCCAAACCTCCCACATCCCACTCTCCCACCTCACACACCCACACACCCACACACACTATCCTTACTTACCCCTTCACACCCTGTTCTAACAGCACCTCCTGTGCATTGTGCAAACATGTACACATGCGCATAAATTCCCTTTGGATGCATACACACACACACACACCAATCCAAACCAAGCTACAAACATAGATACACGCACATCAAATATATTATGTGTGTGTGTTCACTCTCCACACACTCAGTACGATTTGATGACAGTGACGAATACAGCGCAGCCCAGGTAGTATGGATGACCCACTTTCTCTGCTGCTGCTGCTGTGTTCAACACTAAAACTGTGTTGTTTTACACCATGAACACACACATACATCCCTCATACATTCACATATTGATTCTACTCTTTGAATGCTCAGACACTAACGTAGGTTATGGAGGATTTTCACACTGTTGGATTTGTTTGCTTTGTGGATTTGAAGATTTTCCTGATCACCATTAAAAAATGGCAAACCTACAGCATAGGTTACAATCTATTATTCAGTGTCACATTGCACCTGTTGACATCACTACCACAACATTAAGCAGGCCATATCGCAAATTATATTATATATTTTTTCAACTCATGTTATGTTTCACTCTCAACTTTATCTAACAGTATTAGGAACCTGGAGGAGAAAACATACATACAGAGTCATAGTCGCCACAGCCTCAACATATGTTTTAGTAGATGTACATCAGGCAAATTTGATACCAGCTTTAACCACTGCAGCGACCTATACCTGAATAAGGTAATAATAATCGATAGCTGGGTCACATATAGTGTTAAAGAAGATTATAATTAACTTTCATGTTGTGCTCATTTCATGTTTATTAACTTGGTGTTCCTGATCAAATTTGACCGTTCCGTTAAGACTCATAGCATAACTTTGTGTGCGACAAGTTTTGAACTTGAACTATTTGTTATTTATAGCCTGTATGTATGAAACATTCTACTGTTTATCATAGAATACTTTGGGTCAAAGTTACCAAGGACATTTGTTTTGAAACCATTCCAATTTTTTATTTTTATTTTTCACAAACAGTAAAACATGCTGGCTGTTCGTGGTTCATAAGTGACCGGAAAGATTTTATGTTTACAAAGAAAATTATCCCAAAACTACACCTGACAATTTCACAATATTCCAAGTCATGTCTTAATACATTAAACAACAACTAACAAGAACAATAAAATTACAACGTTCATCAAGTTCAACTGATCAAGTTTATATTCCAGAGCCTCACTATGAAGACAAATGTAGATGTAGATGAGTTCAGTTTCTTAAATTAATTCTGGTCTCTCAGAAATAATGTTTTAATGAATATAATGAAATAATTTTATTTGATAAAATACTCTGTGGGCAAAGTTATGGAATCTTAGGTGAATCTGATCAAAATAACCAGATTTTCAGAGATAAAAATGTTGAAATGGTCAGATTTGACCGGGAATGCAACATGGGGATTAAACTTAATAGTATATGATGTCATAAGCTCCTCCATATCATACATGTGCTTGTGTCAGAAGCCATGTGTGCATGTGTTTGATGGTAAAATACGGTACAAACACACACTCACAACATGCATGACCAGCTCCAGTTAGTGACATGTGCATGAGGTGTGTGTGTGTGTGTTAGTGTATGTGTATGTATGAGTATGTGAACATGGTTTATGTATATGTGTGTATTGTGTGGAAATAGTGTGGGAGTGCCATGTGTCATCACAGTGTGAGCGCCTGTTCCCTTAGTGTCTCCCATTGAGCACTCACCCCCCCACCCCCCATATACACACAAACACACACACACTCACACAAACACACACACGTGATAAACAATGTTCCAGTATGATATGGTGCACAGTGTCACACAAGGAGTCTGAACAGCATGTTCAAACATAGTATGAGGCATAAACAAATTGCCTCAGGCATGTTGAAAGAAACAGTCAGGGTTTTGGTGTAGCTTTGGGTTGTGGTGTTCACATCTGCCCGAGCGTTTTATACCGAGGGGGAAATGAACCTCGTTCACCCGCTCTACATCGCAGGTTTGAAAATGACAGAATTAGGTTGTGCTCCTGTGGAGCCTGATCTAGAGTAAATGTTTGCCAGTGTTGCTGGTGAGTGAAGCCATGTTATAATTAATAAAAATGGTGGCAAACACTAAAACCTAGTTCATATTTCTGTGTATGTAGCTACACCATTGACGTGACGCAGCCATTGGAGCATTGTTCTGCGTTGAGGGAAAAAAAAAGTCTAGCACAAGACAGAATAAAACCTATATCCCCTAAGTGACATATATTCCAGACTCTATGTACCAGACTTTTTTTTTCTTTTGCTGGTTTGGTTTGTTTTTCTTTCTTGCATTGTGATGTAGCGTGTGTGTTTGGAGCTCATAGATATGAAAGAGCAAATGCTTTTATTGAAATTTTTTTTTATTGAAATGCAGGCGACAGAGAAGCCGTGGCTGAGCTGACCAATCACAGCCCTTGCAGTTTGCATCGACGTGACGCGTAGTCAGGATTTTTTGTAGGCGTAGCTAAATACCCAGAACTATAAACTAGGCTTCAGAAGCCAAGATGGATAATTGTATTAAAACAATAATTTTGCATTGAATTTCTTTGATTAGAGTGAAAGGAACAAAGTGACATCTTTGCAAATTTGTTTCACAGATAGTCTAGTGAGTGAAAAGAGGTCCAGTTGAAGTATTAATGGATAATCTGCTTCATCGGGGGCCATTGCTGCAAATTTTTTAGTTTTGGTAGTTGATGTACATGAGCCTTTCCAAAAGCAGGTGAATATAGACTAATATCCATCTCGGGCCATGATCAGATTAACCTGCTAAATAACACTGGGGCAAAAGTTAACTGTAAATGTGTGTGGAGCTGAATAAATGAACCCATCCTGGTAAGACAAGAAAACAAAATTATTTTGCTCTCCGAAATGTGTCACACAGGGCAGGAATGTCAGGAGGGCCATGAGGGCCATGGCTCTTGTGCCCTCTCAATATGGCCTTGACACCCCTAGAGGGTCAGAGGTCAAACCATCATAGTACCCATGTTTTTTGTGAAACTGGTGTAATAGTGGTTGTGTTCTGAAAATTTACTTTGAATGTAATTTACATTGAAGTCAGATATCTGACATGGGTGCTATTTTTGAAATTAAAAGTCATCTCTTTAGTTCATTTTATTTTCTCAATAATTTGACTTTATCAAGAATTAATGTAAAATCATTACAGTATATTATGGCCTTGTTGCCCTGGCTTTTGGCCTTTGTGCCCTCGAAAAAGTGACAACACAAAAGGCCAAGTGGCCAAAGTGATGATGACATTCCAGGTCTGGTGTCACACCAGCCCTGCTCTCTCTCCCTCTCCCCTTATAGACACGAGACATTAAGCAGCATTTTATGACTGTTAAATCAAAGCTTGCCCCCCAACCATCAACATCAAGGTGGTACGCCCCAATCCCGTTCCCTTATTGGGAGAGTCCACTTGCGGTGAACGTGGGGAAGTAGCTCATAAAGACTTCTTTCCATCAGCTGTTGTCATCCTGTCATCAGGCCCCTCCCCTCACACTTCATCAAAGACACCATTTGCTCTCCTCTCTGCATCTGAACATCTCCTCTCATCGCCAGCTCTCTTTCCGGCTGCTCGCTGCTGAAGCTTTCGCTGGCAGAGGCAGGATGGAAGCACTCTCATTCTGACCACATTTCTCCATCCTCATCCCCTCCTTCCTCTTCCGTTCCCCCCACTCTCTTCATTTTCTCGCTCTCGCATAATTGCTGAGCTCAGCAGAGTGCTAACACTCAGCTGATGGACTCCCTCTCTCCACCTGCACCCCCACTCAAATTCTGCTTCTTCCCACCATCTCTGGATTTTTTCCCTCTCCCTCTCTCTCCCCCTCTGTCTCTCTTGGAGCTTCATATATGATCAAGTGAACTCTCCTTCTCCTTCAGATCTGTCCTTCCCATGCACCCTTCTGTCCTTTAATCATATGGATGTTTTATTAACCTTTATTTATCTAAGGGAAGGTTTGCGGAACATGCGCGCTCTTCTGCAAACACTCTCTTTTATGCACAGAAGCACATGGCATTTTTCTTAATGTAATAATATGGACATTGTTTAAAAGTGTTGAGATCAGTGGACTGTAATTTATTTAATTTAATCGATGAGGACATTTTCTCTTTTCAATTTGGTGTTGAAGGACGGGAACAGTTTGAAGCAGAAGGTGGATTATAGTGTAGGTGTAATCTGTCTTCGCTTTGCATTCCCATATTTTCTTAGTTAGCGTTGAACATCAAACAAGTGAACTTTGATCTACTCAGGGGTGAAAATCCCATTTCATTGATGGGGGGGACAATAAACAATACATTACAATACAATACTTTCAGAGAATAATTTCTTGAGGGGACAAAAAAATAGGGTACGACTATAATAATCTGGCCATATATTCTTCTCTCTCTCTCTCTCTCTCTCTCTCTCTCTCCTTTGCAACTTGTCTTGCAGGTTTGAGCCCTCAGCTTGTTCATGTTTTAATCAATGGAATTAAAAGTAATAATAGTAGTTATAGCAATGTTACACATTTATTTATGTTTATATGAAGACAAATGAGATCATGAATATGTGAGGTAAAAACTAGTAAAATCCCTGATGGACCCACGTCCTCCTCTCTCTTCTCTTCTCCATCATTAGAGCTGGTTAACGATCATTAGCTCTGATCTTAACCAGCAGACTGTGGATTGGATACATTTTAAACAAGTTGTGTGATAAACGGCTTATGGGCTTCTACATATTAGTTTCTTATGCCTAGCTACTATCTGACTGTTAAAATTAGCCGTTAACCAATGACCCCGTCCACTGGAAAACAGCATCTGGACCAAACCACTTTGAGGAAGAGGGGGAGGGTGTCATAATTTTTCCACAATTAGGAAACACATTGTTTAACATTTAGCAGCGCTTGTGTTGTGTCTATTTAACACTTCTACAACATTCAAAATTATTCACTTGTGTTCACAGATATTTTTGGGGGAGACAATTTTGTGGAGAGGGAGGGGTGGGGGGGTCATGTCCCCCCCCCCCCCCCCCCAGGATTTACGCCTATGCATCCAAAAATAAATGATCCCAGTCTGAGACCATCTGTGGTGTGCTGAGCTTCCTTCAGCGAAGAGCATAACAGCATAACACCAAGATTTAAGCTCTTTCTCAGGGGATTCAGTTAAGTGAATTAATGTTTGTGTTGAGTTAATTCATTTAACTTCTACATTTTTGGTTTTAGATTTAGATGCTCACAGTTAAAAGAGATTTGGTGTGGACACAAATGGACATGGGCCTGCACCACTATTGACTTCCCCTGATCTAACTCTATCACTCTCTCTTCAACATCTGGACAAAACCACTTTGAGGAATTTTTTAACAATTAAGGGGGGACTACTTTGTGAAAGAAAGATCATGTCCCCTGCGGCCCCCCTGGGTTTTCCACCTATGAATGTACTTCTTGCATAAATTAGCTGTCTGTCATTCCTGGTTCATTCCTCTGTCCATCCAGACGTCCTTTAATTAAATCTCCTCTCCATTCGGACACCGTTTCCTGTCTCCTGCTCAGCATGTCACTCTTTCCTGTGCCTATAATCTTTCCTCCGGTTTTTCCATTCACCTCTCTCCTTCTTCCTCTGCTGATTGGTCCACCTGTTCCTCTGTCTCCTGCCAGCGTGACTCCTGGACCTCACGAGAGCTCAACGTCTGGACCACCACGTCCTTGCTTGCGTGCTTCTTTCCTCTCAGTGTGTTGGTGGAGGTGTTTTTGTGCATGTGACATGTCTTGGTGTGTGCAGCATGCGTGTGCTCCCTGTGATGCTTAATAAGAGGCTTTGCAGCTTGCTTTGGGAAACAAATTCCCTGACAGGTGCTGCAAGCTACAAACTCTAGCATATAGAAGATGGACAAATCAGTATTTTAACATCAAACACTGATGAGAAATGTGTAACCACAAGTCATACTAAAGCATCCAAATGAAGAACAGATCCTGAAATCACACATCCAAACATTTTGGATGTGGTTGGGTATCAATGTTGTATCTCTGACTTCCAAAACATATCAGTTAATCATTATTACACTAAATGAAGGCAGGTGTTTTTCACCTTCTTATGGAACAATTTAACTCCTGCACACATTTAAAATCAGTGATACTTTCACTACTTTCACGACCTCAGTGTCCTCACACCGCATGTGAGTCTGTGTCTGTGAAACTATTTCCGTTCACAAAGCTGTGTGGGTGCCACACACTGTAGCAGGCTTTTAACCCTCTAATGCTTGAAATATTATTTAGATGTGGTAAAAAAAAAAAAAAAAAAAAAAAAAAAAGATTTTGAATGTTTTTATTAGTTAAAATAGCCAAAAATAATAGATATATTAAAAACAACATATGTAAGAAAAAGTTGTAAACAAGATAGTTGAGTCAATGGGACTCCATTAGGTTTTATGCACTAGGAATTTTCCATATTTGCGTATTGTTGACATATGACAATAAATCTTTCTTAGCACATTAGAAAAAAAGCAACTTATAACATCAAAATTTAATTGAATGAAAAAACAAAAAGTGGTGAGTAATTTTTTTAAAATTTCTTTGGTTGTGAGACGATGACGCTCACATGTCAAATGTCCATGAGCAAAAGGGACCGGCCAACAGGATATCCTGGTCATGTGACCTCATAAATTATATGTCCTTCAAGAATAAAAGCCCCCTTTTCACGCCTAGCTCTAAAAACAGGTTTTATATCACAGCCTTTTAGAAAAATGAAGATAAAACCAATTGTTGCCATATGCAACACTATGCAATAGAGGGTCAAATACATACCAATGGTTTTGTTTAGATGGACAGTATGAGAAGATTTTTCTTTTTTTATTTTTGGGTCAAGGGCAATTGTTTAAAGTTAATAATTCATTTCCATGTGTTGTGAGGTAGAAACTAATTCACTTAAAGGAGGAAACCTCAGCCCACTAGTGCTCACCTTTATCACTTCTGTCTTCAGGACAGTGCTGTACCCTTTGTGTGTATGTTTACATAGGCAGCAGCAGGCCTGCAGGGCACAGAGTTGGAGGGTATAGAGGAACGTATAGGAGAGTGATGAGCCCGTAAATGACTGCAGAGCAATAATGATAATTGAAGTGATGGCAAAGGGACAATTTTTCAGTCAGGTACTCTCCCTGTGACCTCATTTTTCTCTCCTTGCTGGACTTCATCTCCTCTCTCAATGTTTATACAGTATTTTCTCAGAGGAGCAATATACTTACTGTAACACCTGTGTCCGCTGGACAAATTCCCAATGTTTGATTCAATTTTCATTTGGTGTAGGAACGTGACCTGACTCACTGCAAAGTTAGCTGAGGTTTCACTCAGTCAGACTCTAAAATAAAAACACAATTTGTTTTATCTTATACTATTTATTATTTGAGTCAATACCAGCAGCTTACATTTTTTTTCTTTGTGACGATCTTTTTTTATCTCATCTTCTCTGGTTGCGATGCCTCAGCTGTGGGTTGTTCCTGTGGTGAGTAAGAGGTTCCTGTTTCCCCGCGTGATGGGTCCTGATGTCATTTAGCATCTCTGCCAGATACACCAGTGAATCAGTATGGCATCTTTTTCACCCTGTTTTTCTAATCCCCTCAAATATTTTTCTGTCTCACGTTTCAAGAAGAAGCAAAGCAGTGAAGTTGTGTTTCTTCACTCCTCTACAGTAGGTGCCTGATATAGAGTAGACCAGATGTCCATCAAATACCCCGACTTAATAGGTTTTCATATTTTCAAATAAATTGGGGATATTTTAGTTTCATTCCAATTCAACCCCAGAATAATCATTTCATTGGGCCTTTACAGAATCCTAAAAGACTCTTTTTGTCACCTGAATTAAAAATAAATACATTTTGTGACAGGATAAAAAAATGATATCCCATTGTGACTCCATTTCCCAATCCAGATAACTGAAATTACATCTTTCTGCTCTTTTTATACAATGCACCGTTGTGTATGAAAATATATAAAATAATGCAAACTAGCATTATAGAAGAATATAACTTAAAAAAATATGAATCCAGGTGTGGGACAGTATGTCACTGACATCAACAACATCTCCGACTGTGTGGAGATGAAATGTCAGGTTTTTGATTCCACACATACTTTTATTTTATATTCTATTTACTTTATGTTTTATTAGAATATACAGCTGACTGTGCACACCTGGGCTACATTTAAATGAATGAAGCAACTCATGAATAAAGCGTGCTGATTTCATCCGGGTGGACAATGGCAACAGCTGTCTTCCATGAAAGAGCAAAGTCTATTTTAGACACTTTTTAGACGTCCAGATGAATCTTTGATATTACAATAATACAAATTGAACCCTCCATTGCATGAAATATTACATTGTAAAACTGGGACTGGGAATGGGACTCCATTAGATTGTATGCACTAGGAATTTTCCAATTTTACATATATTTTTTTATTGATTTAAATGTAAAAAAATAAATAAATAAAGTTTACTCAGCCCATATATTGAGTTCAATTATTATCTGGTGAAAATGTTCCAAAATTCTGAATAAAAGATAACCTTTGTTGATGAAACAATGATGCTCACATGTCAAATATCCATGAGCAAAAGGGACTGGTAAACAGGATGCAACCTCATAAATTGTATGTACTACAAAAATAAAAGCCCCTTTTCACACCTAAATCACAGGTTTTTAGAAAAATAAAGTAATTGTTGCCATATGGATGCCTCTATGTAATAGATGGTTAAGGAACATGTGATTTTTGTGACAATTCCATAGAAATAACGACATGCGTACACACAGAATACAGTATTCTATTTAAGAATATGGGCAGAGATAATTAGCGAGGTCTATTTTTGAATACTGTCTATCTGAATCTTCATTAGGAGGGTGTCTATGGTGTCCTCTCATTGACTGTCTGGCCCAGAGTCTACTGCGAATGATTAGATTACTGTGTGACGTCACAGCACGGCACTGGAAATCAATGGACTGCCATCCCTGAATACTAAATACACTAGTCAGTGTATGTGTGTGTTTGTGTGTGTGTGCGTGCATGTGTGTGTGTGTCCTCTGGTCTTATTTCTTCCTCACATTAATTCTTGTCCTCATCAAGTATCTCTCTCTCCACTGTGTTTGCCAAGAATGAATTCAACTCACACACACACAGTGTACGCACAACACAGTGGCAGGCGCTTTCTCAGTCACGACTTGCACAGCACAAGCACACACCTTCCTAGAATCCAGGCGAGAAAAAGTGAGAGACTGACACTATTAACACTAAAAAATTAAAAGCCTCAAGCCCTGCTAGTGGCTCCTAGAGGCTGCAATGTTTGCTGCACAACATCCTAAATGGCATTGTATACACACACACACACACACATATATATATAAATATATATATTTATATATATATATATATATATTAAGTTTACTTTGTCCTGGGGGTGGTGCTAGAGGAAAAGTCATAGACACAATCTCATTTTCTATACCTGCTTATTCCTCATTAGGGTCGCAGGGGTCTGCTGGAGCCAATCCCAGCACATTACGGCGAGAGGCAGGGATACACCCCAGATGGTCACCAGCCAATCATGGAGCACACACACCATTCACTCACACATTCACACCTATTTTATTATTATTATTATGTAATTTAGTGTCACCAACTAACCTCAGCATGTTTTTGGACTGTGGGAGGAAGCCGGGGTACCCAGTGAAAACCCACGCAGACATGTGGAGAACATGCAAACTCCACACAGAAGGGTCCCAGACCCAGGACCAAGGAGGTCTTGAACCTGCAACCTTCTTGCTGTGAGGCAACAGCGCTAACCCCTGCGCCACCGTGTCGCTCTCCATAGACACAATAATCAAGCATTTATTCTATGATGAGTTCACCCGAGGACCTGTGTCATCTCTCTACTGTATATAAAAAAGGCTTTGAATGCTGTGAAAGCATTCGTACGTTAGCCTGGTAGTGGCACATATGAAATGGTTAATAGCATGCAGGAGAACAGATGCAACCCTGTTCCAAGTCTGGACCCTCACACAGTCCTTCTAGAGGACTGAGGACTGGCTAAAATGCCTCTACACTGCCCTCCAACTCTTCAGTCTCAAGGTCTTTAACAGATCCTCACACATGGTTAACCCTCTATTGCATAGTGTTGCTATATGGAAAAATTAATTTATGTATTTTTTTATAAAAAGCTGTGATATAAAATCTATGTTTTTACAGTTATTTGTGAAAAGGGGGCTTTTAGTTTTGAACGACATTCAATTTATGAGGTCACATGACCAGGATATCCTGTTTGCTCATGGACATTTGACATGTGAGCATCACTGTCTCACAATCAAAGGTTGTCGTTTATTAAGAATTTAGAAAAATTGCAACTATTTGCAACCAAATACTGTAAAAAATGCAACTCACTCACTGGGATTAGTAAACTTAATTTTCTTTTTTTACGTTTAATTCAATTTCGATGTTAGCTGTTTTATTTTAATATGGTAAAATAGATTTGTTGCCATATGACAATAATATGTAAAAATATGGACGTGCATACAATCTAATGATGTCCCATTGACTACCCATGTCAATAGCATGAAACTATCCTGAGACTAAGTTCTAATTTCTTTTAATTAATATAAAAAAATTCAAAACATTTTTTACCATGTCTAAGTAATATTTCATGCGATAGACGGCGGAAAACATATGCTAGTTTCTTGCAGTATGCGATCATTCCAAGACCTTGCATTCAATTAAAAATGTTCTACATGAATATGCATGAAGACTTGAAATATGACTATAATTGGCAACATAGGCCAAGCATGGTAATTGTGTGTACACTTTTACTGTGAATAAATACATAAATACAGCGTGTGTGTATGTGTATGCGCCATAAGATAATTGCCGAGTGTGTTATATAGGCTGTGTGGAGTGATTGATCATGGGGAGCAGGGAAAAGCAGGTTACTGCAGCACACACACACGCATGCACACACACACACACACACACACACACACACACACACACACACACACACACACACACACACACACATACACACACACACAAACACACACACACCCTCGCTGAGTGTGCTCCTCTCGGCGTTTGCTCTTTCTCATTTCCCTCTCTCTCCCCTCCCCCTTTCTTCCATCTCCATCTTTGCCTTCCCTCCTCCCATCTTTCCCCCACACCTCTCTCTCTCTCTTTCATTCTCCATACATCACTCTCGCCTCCCTGTACCCTCCACCCATCACTCTCCTCCTTCCCGTGCTTCTCTTCCTCTAACTCTACCTCCTCTGCGCTCTCCGAGCCTCTCACGCCTTCTTTAACGGCCAAACCCATCTTGTATTCTCTCTCTCTCTCTGTCCTGTTATCCAGAGCCCAGGGGAACGGAGAGACATCGTCACGTGTCCTCTTGTTCTTCCACCACCACCACCTCCTCCTCCTTTTTTTCCTCCCTCTGTTATCTAGGCTGCAGTAGTACAGCTCTACTCTACTGCTGCTCTGGCGAGGGGAGGCTTCATCCCTCTGTCTGTTTAATTATTGTATCCATGCGTCCGTACCACCCACTTTAATATCTATGGATCTGTGGTCCATTTCGGAAAAGTTACAGAAATTGTCTGACACAGTCCTCCTGAATCCAGAAACGATGTTGAGGGATGAGGTCTGAAGCACTTTGGTTGGAGCATACTGATGCTTTTAATAAGGTCTTTTAGCATCATGAGACTCAAGAACGGCTTTGATTCCTTAACACTGAATCTGCAAGTCTCTGTAACTTGGCTGGAAGGATGAAGACATTCTGGAGTTAAGATGATGCTGGTGGAGAGAGAAATCCATCACCTTGTTCCTATAGAGGTGGACATATCTGGCTACACACCTAAGAAGCTCTCTATGTACCTGCACAGAATAAATATCTGCTCATATTCATGATAACATTGAATCAAATTAAGGTTTTTTCACCAAATCAAAAGTACCAAAAGGATCTTTATTCTTTTAATATTGTTATTTGATATATTGGAGATATTGTTATTGGTACCATTTGTCTGTTTGTTTATCTGTAAACAGGATTAGGTTAAATTACTGGGTTGATTTTTGGGCTAGAAATTGGTGGTAGGGAGTAGAATTGGCCAAGAATGGACCCATGAAATTTTGTGATGGATCACATTTACAAAACCTGCACAACGGTTGTTTTAGTGTTATAGTGGCTACTGGTGGACAATGGAATGTTAATAGTTGAATGGATAGTTGACAGAACTCATGATCCTAGTACCACATATACTTGCATGTCAGATGGAAGACTGACCATTGGATAAATGAACGCACTACATGAGTTCCCTTCTAGTTGAGTGTTATGTGTTATATACCATCAGTTTATGCTTCTGGTGCTGGTACATGATGCTCGCCTGAAAGCTCTTTAACTGGGTTTCCATCCAATCATCCAATTCATCAAAGAAAATGCAAATTGATGCCTGTTTCTATTCGTTATTTTTTTACGATCTTTGCGGTCAGGACAGTTGACCATGAGATTACGTCATAAGAGTGCGCCAACATATCCATGACAACAGTTGACACTCAGCTGACACCCTACAGAACAAATGGGCGGGAGCATGGATCAGGTACCTACAAGGCTAACGTTAGCTTACGTTATATTGTGGAGGACCACTGGCCTTGAACATAAACATAAGAACAGATTTTGAAAAAGATTCAGAAAAAGAAACAGATTTTGTGTTTTTTTGGCAAATAAAATTATTTCTCTCAGGCAGACATAAAGTAGTGTTTACGTCATATTCCACGTCGGTGGGAGAAAGGACAGACTCAGAAGTTGCCGTATTCTAAGCAACAAATGTACTTTTCCCACGCCACAAGCACAAAGACAGAAAATGTGACGAGGACGTCGCTACATGTGGTGGTTAACAAGATGAAGGAGCTCAAAACGTCACACATTTGCTGTCATAATCTGGTATTTTTAGTGTAGTGTTATCATTTCCATAAAGTGTAATTTAATTAAATATATCTATATAAATATAGAGAGAAGTAGAGGAAGAGTGAGAGGGAGGAAACTCTGCCATCACTTTTATCAGCTATTGCCATAACAACAAACCTGCTGCTCCCCCATCTCCAAGAGAATTGACATTTTAGTTTGCCCTGGTTGCTGCTCCCTGCAGTGCTGCTCTGATCCAGCCTTGGAGTGTGTGTGTGTGTGTGTGTGTGTGTGTGTGTGTGTGTGTGTGTGTGTCCTCATTAAAGGAGGATAGTGACCGAGGGGGAGTGGCCCTGATCAAACATGCACACCTTGTCTAACCAGACCTCTGCTGTGCCTTTGGGAGTGTATTTGAAAGAAAAAAAAGAGAGGAAACCATGCTACTACATTCTCACACACACACACAGAGGAAGGATTAAATGTAAAAATTGAGATTTGTTATCTTCACACTTTGGTTATCAGTGCTAATGAAACATTATGGGAAAAAAAGGAGTGTGTGTGTGTGTGTGTGTGTGTGTCTTGTCCTTCTGTTTTCCAGGCTTTCCCCCCATCTCGCTCAGGCAGCCATATTTAGATCACAGAACAATACACACACTAACACGCACACACCCACCATGTGCCAGACTAGAAATTAAGTAATAACAGAGTAGATAATGTTATTTCCAGTCTGTACAGATTTTTTCACTGCAAAAAGACCAGATTTTATCATGCCACACATTCAATTTCAGATGTCTCTGTCTAGTCCAGTTTCCAGAAAACAGGGTCCACTCATGGTGTGGACAGCTCACATTACGTATGTTGTTGGTAATAGAAAGTGAAGGAAAGAAATGTGAGGAAAGGGCACAAAAGCTGCTGCTCACTTACAAACAATTCAATACTTCAACTAAACAGTATGTGCACTACAAATATTTTCATCAAGGAAATAAATTCCAAATATGTTTATATTATATGAACAGATAAAAAAGAAACCCACATATCAATAAGTGAATGTGAAAATACGATCATACAGTAAATTACAATGATGGATATTCAATGTTCACCGTATTAAACAGAGTGAACAGTCAGCCCTACTCCTGGAGGTTTGTCCAGTTGTGGAGCATGAGAGGTTTTTGCTTCTTCACTTTCACTCAATTAAATTCATTTGGCAGAAACCAGATTTAAATCTGAAAATCTGAAAATAAAATATTTTCTCCTCAAGTCATTAAGTCATGAAGATGAATCTGGCAGGTTTTGTTAAACTTTTTTGTGTGTGTTTTGCATTATGAAGTGACACTGCAATGTAACAGGTGTGTTAAACTGCATGATGGATTATCTAAATTATTCAATCTGGAATCAAAATATAAAACAAACTCTCAGTGCTAATTTTACCACAACTAACCCAGGATTAAAAGGGAACAAGCAGCAGGTAACCACATCATTTTGCTATGAAGAGAAGAACATTAGGAACTATGTGGGCAACATAAAAACAAGAATTTTATGCAATATATATAGTCAATCTGTCATCTTCCTGAGGTTTTCCTTGATATTTTTTCCTTATTCCAATCACAGGTCTGAGAACAGAACTATACTGAAACAAAAATTGACTTGGCTTAAAATACGTTTATAAAAGTTGTTACTGGACTCACCCTGTAAGCACGACCACAAAGTCCATGACGTTCCAGCCGTTCCTCAGGTAGGAGCCCTTATGTAACGCAAAACCCAGAGCCAGGATCTTGATCCCCCCCTCTAAACAGAAGATGGCTATGAAGTAGGGCTCCGTCTCCTCCTGCAGGGGAGCGAGGGCAGACAGGAGAGACAGGAGGAAACGGGAGAGAGGATGAAAAGAAAGTAGGTGAGCGATCACGGGTCAGTGTGGGGTAGACTGTCAGTCATTTTGTGGCTCATGTGGACATAAAGTATATTCTTTACTTTGGATAGAATATAAATACAATATAAATTGGTTTTGCCTGTAAGTGTAAAAAGTATTTGTGTGTTTGTATCGTTGAAACTGTAAGCACTCACCTTATACACCACATACAGTATTATGTGTATATAGTGCATGAATGTGTGTGTGTGTGTGTGTGTGTGTGTATGTGTGTGTGTGTGTGTGTGTGTGTGTGTGTGTGTGTGTGTGCGCGTGTGTGTGTTACCAGTCGTTCGGACAGAGGTGTCTTGTCTCCATCAGGAAGATGCTGTTCCAGAGCCAGAACGATGCAGTTTGCAATGATGGTGGTGAGGATCATCCATTCAAACGGAGTACAGCTGGAGTTAAGGCCAACATTACCAACAGGCAGCAAACACACACACACACACACACACACACACACAGACACACTCACACACACACCTCATTTACAGCAAATAACCATTACACTCATTCTGATCTCACACGGATCAAAATAAAAAACAATAACTTTCTTGTGGCCCAGTGTGAGACTGACAAAGAACCTGTTTTTGCCTCTTTAATCATGTTTTATTCCTCCTTGATGTCACACTAACAATAAATCTGCTGAAGGGGGGAAGTTTCTCTGTTGTTGCCTTAAATCAGAGTTTAGGGCATGTACCAATGATTTGATTCAACGACCAGGTCAGTGTCCAACAGGCAACTTATACAAGTGTGACATGGAATCTTGAACAACTTTTTTTTTGTGGAAAAACACATCAGACACAAATTATTCAAAGTAACTGGCTTAAATCAAGTTTTGTCTGCCATTTTTAGTCCTCAAAAGTCCATTGGAAATTAAAAACATGGTGCATGGTAAATTTCTTGATTTTCTTTGTGTATCTCTAGTTTTTCTCTAAAGCACATTATGACTCATCTGTTTGTTAAAAGATCTGTAAATACAATTAACTACACTTGAACTTCAGTTGACTTTGATTTCACACCGTATGTAAGCCTCTGTTGTCCCTTTGAATGTGTGTCACAGCTCTGTGTGGCCAGTCAGTCACTGTAAAGCTCCTAAATATAGAATTCTGTTTGAACACACCACACAGGATCATCTTTTAACCCTCATGTTGTGTTTGTTTCATGTTCATCAATTTGGTTGACCGTTCCATTAAGACTCATCATAAAATCTGTAATAATACATATATTATCACCTCTTGTGATGTGATTTTTTTTATCAACATATGTTTTTGTGAACATTACAAGTTTTGAACTTCTATTTGTTATTTATGGCCTGTATGTCTCATTGATCTGAACTTATACATCTGGAATTCAAGTTCTAAAACAACACAATTTTTGGGATTATTTTGACTATGAGAAAAATCAGATGAAACATAATCTCCTGTTTATCACAGACTACTTTGGGTAAAATTTACCAAGGACATTTGTGTTTGTGTGTGTGTGTGTGTGTGTGTGTGTGTGTGCGCGCGTGTGTGTGTGCGCGCACGTGTCTATCTGACAAATACAGCTGTACCTGAGTTTAATTTCTTACATTAATTCTGGTCTTCTCCATTTATTTCTAATGACTGGTCAGTTTTTACCAAGAACACCAAGAGTGTACAATATTTGAATAAAACACACACAATTGCTTGTACATGAATACAATTTATTTTGTGTGCTGAAATCCTCTTTGTGGACAAAGTCATGGAATCTTATGGTGAATCTGATAACCACATTTTTCAGAGACAAAACCTTTGAACCATCAGATTTGATCAGGAACACAACACAAGGGTTAAACCGAGTGTTTATCCCAGCTGTAGATGAGAATAAAATTCCTAAACAGGCTCAGGCTGACTCACAGAGGTCGCCTGGTGGTGCAGCCAGCGTTTCACAGCGCTCCATCCAGTCAAGTGTGTTTGTATGTCCTGTGTATGTGCTGTGTATGTGTGTGTGTGTGTGTGCATGTATGTGTATGTATGTGTGTGTCCATGCCTGAGTAATGGTCGCTGGAGGGGCTAATATGACTGGATACATCCAGACAGATCAAGCCTGTGCCTAATTGGCCAGTTATTATCCTGTTAGCCCATACGTGTGTGTATGTGTGTGTGTGTGTGTCAGTGTGTGTGTGTGTGTGTGTGCGCGCATGCACACGTGAGAGTACATGTCTATTGTCGTGTTTACCAGATGCAACGTTGACATTGACACTATGGCCGGAGGACGGCCTCTGTGTGTGTGGGATAAGAGGCTGCTGGCTGATGTGAGCGGATCAGACAGGTCGGTCTGAGGAGTACAACACTAACAAGACAACGGAGAACTTCACTGCACATGCTGCCTGGAACAAACCGCACACACTTACTGATGGAACCTACAACGGGGAAAAGGACATCCGAACATATTGGAACATTGTTTAACCCTCTATTGCATGAAATATTACTTAGACATCGTAAATAATATTTTGAAATTTTGTATTATTTAAATGGCCTAAATAATAGATATAGTGTGATGTCAGGTAAAATGGGCCATTTAAGGTTTGGGGGTCCCAGCCCCTCTGGAAATTAGAGCCAATGACTATAAAGGATTTCAAACTGTTGACATAACTTGTGCTTAAGAAACAGGTGATTTGATTAGTTTGTGGTTTCTATGCTGTTGAGACAATACTACAAATCTAAACTGAACCAGAAATGTTCATGGTAAGTAGCCTGGCCAATGGGACTTCATTAGGTTGTATAAACTAGGAATTTTCTTTTTTTTTTTCTTTTTTGCATATTGTTTCCATATGGCAAAGATCTATTTTAGCATATTAGAACAAATATAATAATAAAAATGTAAATAAATGAAAAAATAATGAATTTTTTATTTGGTACTTTTTTTTCAATATTTATTTCAATATAAAGACTAGCTTCAGTTGTGAGGCAGTGATGCTCACATATCAAATGTGCATAAACAAAAGGTACTGGTAAACAGGATATCCTGGTCATGTGACCTTATACATTGTATGTATTTCCAAAATAAAAGCCCCCGTTTTACAACTAACTGTAAAAACAGATTTTGTATGACAGCTTTTTAGAAAAAATGACGATTAGGAATTGTTGCCATATGGCAACAGTATGCAATAGAGGGTTAAAGTCCCAATACACTGTTTTTCTTCGCATTCCAGCTGAATGTATGACTTTTGGAATGATGCATGTTCAGACTTTGACACTCAACGGCATTTTTATGTTCATCTGCTGAACATAGAAAGTTTCTCTGACCTCACTGAATATCAGATTTTAAGGGGCGGCCTGTTTCCTGTTTGAAGGATTTATCACACATAGTTTGCAGTCAATCCAGGTCTAATATTCTGCTCTGCAAGTTCGATGTGGAAACATGAAGCCTCCATGAACCCTAACATGTATATATCTATTTAATCTATCTAGATTAAAATAACCCCAAAACAGCATGCTGTACTTGGAATAAATACGTTTTTGTTTATGGGCATAATTGTGCAGGCAGCAACTATATCTGCCAGTCATTAAAATGTTATTTTCTATTTTTAAAGCAGAGTGAAATGTAAATGTAAAAAAAAATGTAGACATGTAATTATTTGTTCTTGGAATGATATAATATACCTTCTACTGCACGTTTAGGAGCTGTGGTGTACACTCTGTGTACCTGAGGGTGTTTGTGTGTGTGTGGACAGAAGCAGGTGAAGTACTCCAGTTGGAGATGGCTTTGTAAGTAAAAAGCCAATAAGAGTAATTTACTCTGTGAAAAATATGGACAGATGAGGAGGGTTGGGGCAGCTTTAAATCATGTTAAGATCGTAAAGGCTCAGTGGTCGATGGCCATCAGCCATCGGCGACAAGACGATAGCATTGACCATCGCCCCAAACACTGATGGCTACGTACTGGCGATCCCACACACACACACACACACACACACACAAACACACACATACACACACACACACACACACACACACACACTTAGGAGTCACAGGCATTTCTTCTTCTTTGTCATTTACAGTTGCCATTTATCTGACCTTTGGGTCAGCCAAAGTAGCTGAGTCCATTCTGCGCCGTCCTTTGTTTGTAAAACGAAAAAAGTTTTGATAATTGTTGCCAGTGTGTCGATAATGTATGGAAAGTGGGAATATTGCACTATTTTGCCTTTTTTTTGGTCCTGCCATTACTCAGCAGACACAGCAGCTCTGCCTAACAACCTACTGGAAGCAGCAGGTAACCTTTATTTGTGTTTGTGCATCTGTCTCTTGTTTCCTCACATTTCTTCACCTCCCTGCCGTCTCTTTATGTCTGTCTAGATCTTTTGCTCTTTTCTTCTTTTCTGTTGTGTTTTCTTTCCCTTTTTTTGTTTTAATTTTCTCCTACATCTCTTTATTTTTACTGATTTTCCTTTAGTCCCGCTCATACCTTTTCTTGGGCCATCTCTTTCTTTTGTATTTTTGGCTGGAACCACCTTATAAACATGAATGACTGACTGAGTGATGAAGTTACAGCGTTTAGTCGGCTGATCGCTGCCGCCACTTCCTGTATCCATTTCAAATTAAAAGCCCTCTAGCGTTTCATACACCGTCTAGCCATATACCAGGTTTTGACCCAGTCTTGTTTAATTTCCATCTTTCTTTCTCAACTTGTCTTATCGTTTTTATTCCTCAAGCTGACTGCAAAAACTAAATGACCTCTTTCCTTTTCCTCTCCTCCAAGCCATCACAACTTATCTTCATAAATTTTCTCTTCACTTTCTGTCTACTTTCTTCTCTTACATCTATATTATTCCCTTTTTTGCAATCAGGAAAGAAAGACACTACGACAGACACAGAGAGAACGACAAAAAGTGAGAAAGACAAAGACAAGAAGTAAGAAAGACAGAAAGAGAGAAAGAAATATAGAAAGAAATGATGAATTGGAAGCAATTAGTGAGCAGAATTTTTTGGCAACAGCTTTTTGGTGACTGTGCACTGCAGAAATGTGTATGTGTGTTCCTCTCGTTAATTAAAATGGCTTTCTGATGGCCACAAACAAGCCCAACTCTGCCAAAGACAGACACACTCGCACACACACACACACACACACACACACACACAAACACACACACACACACACACACGTCTCTGCCTTTCACTCTTTATCTCTTCCTTCCACTGCAGGCAGCTACTCAAAGCAAACAATTAAACACACACACACATACACAAAACAGCATGTATGCAAACCCCATGAACACACACACACACACCACATGTGCACACACACACGAAAGCAGGCAATATTAGACGTAACATATGCACAGGTAACAATACAGTGCATACGCACACACTCAGTGAGAAAGGGAATATACCACCTCAACAGACACACACACACACACATACACACACACAGATGTTGCCAGCAAGTGTTTTAACTTATTATAGAGAGAGAAATGAGATGATTCGTATTTTCCATTTTTCAAGCACAATTTCGAATACCACAGTAGTAAGTGGATTAATGTTAGATAATCATCATACTTAGACTTGAAACATGTATTTTCTATTTCTTTAAGAAGACCAATGTTAAAAGAGTTAGTGTGATATTATTTTAAATCTAACTAGACTAAAACTGAAATAATTCAGATGACACAGTTAAGAATCTAAGAATTTAAATGTGCCTCAGGTCAGTCACCCTTTTGTAAAACGTCCTCCTGTTCCAGTTTGCTTGTCTGCGCGGGGTGTGTACACCCAGGCGTGCGTATGTGATTGTGTATGTGTGTGTTTTCAGCTGATGAGGCATTTTGGCATGGCGCTGAGGTTGTGCTTTAGGGGAGCCGAGCCTGATGAGGGGGAGATTTTAAATCACACCAAATGAAGCTTTATCAAATAAATGAAACTGTGTAGCACTCGACTCAGCAAGAGTCGGTTCCTTTATGGGAGTGACGCAAGCACTCGCCTGCTCTCACTCTTTCCCCTCCCGTTTTCTTTCACAAACATGCAGAGAGGAGAAATTGCACAACAAGGGGCATACAGTCGAACATCCTCCAAATTTCAAATCCAAGTAGGCTCTAGATGAATTTGATTGCATCCTGTATTTTTCAGGCTGCATGAATGCATAATGCAGTGAAGAAGAACACTGCAGATCCACTATAGACTGTGCAAGATGAGGCAAAGATGCATCCATTTGAGTAACTAAGTACACCCAATCGAATATCCTGCAACTGCGTGCTTTACAATGCCATATGTGCTTTAGAGGCTAGAAAATGTCAGAAAACAGTGAAAAAATGCCTCAGTGTTTCCCAAAGTCCAATGTATCTATCAAGGCTAGAAAAGATTAAATAAACCAGAAAATATTAATTTCTACCATAATTTATACTATATCATATTCATGTAAAAGGCTGGGAGCAAAGAATGTGGACATATTTCCAAAAAAAAAAGAACAAACTAATACTCGATTATCAAAAATAGTTAGTGATTAATTTTCTATCGATCAATTAAACACTCTACATCTTTGTTTCTGCTTCATTCTCCTTCAACCATCTTCCCTTCTCTTCATCCTCCCTCCTACCCTGCTCCACTCTTCTCCTCCATGAACTGCTATATATAGACGTGAAAGATAAAAGGGTCTCTCTCTCTCTGTTTTTCTCTCTTTTCTCTCTCTCTCTCTCTCTCTCTCTCTCTCTCTCTCTCTCTCTCTCTTTCTGGTAATGAGAATTGCATGGATTCTCTGTCTGTAGCACACACACAGCCGTCCATCAATCTCTCCTTTCCTGCTGCATGGGTTGAGCTATTGTATCCAAACTGAATGGAAACAGCACACAAACTCCCCAAAGTCTACACACACACACACACACACACTTGCAGCATCTTCAATGATGCAACTTAAGGAAAGAGTCTCATTTCTGGGTGTGACAGCTGTTTACACACACACACACACACACACACACACACACACACACACACACACACACGCCTACACACAAAGCATTTAACTGCATAAGCGCTCATTGTGGCTTCAGATGAGCTTTTTGTTAAACCGGCCCACCTCAAAATGATGAAATGCCACAACAGCATTTTTTTTCTTTTTAATTCCAATTTAATTCAGTGGAGTGAACAATGAAGTCATCTTGGACCAGTTCTCTCCGGTGTTTAGTTTACTGTAGTTCACTGTCTGCACGGACAAGGCCAACAATCAAATTATATCCAAATAAATTAGATTAGAGTAAATCAGATTTTAATTATCACTATGGGAATTAAGTCATTTGTGGTGCAAAGCAATGTATGAGTCTTTCCAAAAAAAAGGGAAAAAAAACAAGAAAAATATGTAAACAAAGGACAAAAACTAAGACAATGTAAAAATAATATTCTGCTCTGCAGCCTCAATCTGTTCATCTTAAGAATTTTTAAATGCGATTGGTAGTCATTTACCAGATGAAGAGGACAAAAAGGTAAGTTATTATTCAGACCCTCCAGTTGTTTTTAACACTTTCCTCTTTTCTAAAAATGACTCTTTAGAATCTTAGTATTGCCTCTGATATACTGAGACACTCGAAAAACCCCACAAAGTGCAATTAGCTGCACCAGGGGCAGTTACTATTAACTTCCACTCCTGTTGTGACATCACAACCAGAGACATTTCTAAACGCTTCATGTTCAGCCAGTTTTTGTGTGCTCAGGAACAGCAGACACCTTAATATTTACACACACGCATTAAGAAAGTGTTTTTTTTTCTTTCATAATAGGGTATCTTTAATAGTAAAAACTTCATTTCATTCATAGTGTTTTAAAGATATATTTTGGTTAGGTGTAGCAGTGTAACTCTGTACTTCACAGAAATATTTTTAAATGACTAATATTAGTTAGAAGTTTTAATATCAGATCTCAACCCTGGAAAAATCTCTCATCTACAAAGCCCTGAAACCCTTCCTAAACCCATTTCTTTCATTTTTTTCCTAATTACCCAGCAGCTACCGATTTCCCAGTCTCCATCCATTTTTCTCAACCAACCAAAGATATCTCATCTCGCCACCATCTCTTCTTAATATTCACCCTCTCTTTATCCTAATCTGGACCTCTCCTGCTGGAAGACATTCTTGTTCTCTTCTTTTCAATCCCCTCTTCTTCTTCTTTATATTTCTCTCTCTTTCTTTCCCTTCATCATAGAGTTCTAACTCAGGCTTCAGTATCAGCATATCCTCTCTTCCCCCCCAGGATGGAAAGAAGCAAGGGGAAGAAATAGACTAGTAAAAGAACAAAAATCAACTATGAAGGAATCAGAATAAAAGAGAGGAGGAGGAATTAAGTAAAGAATAACAAGGTGAAGGGATGGAGGGGATAAGAGCGGAGATAGCATAAAGACAAAAGAAGAATGGAGGAAAAAATAGGAAAGGTGGACAAAAAGAAGAGAATATGAAGAAGAAAAGACAAGAGGATATCTTAAAAGGGGAAAAAGGTAAAAGAAGGGAGAAAAACAGAAGAAAAGATGGGGTGAGTGTGAGGAAAATGAGAAAAGGGGTGAAATAGAAGGAGAAAGTGAAAGAAAGAAGGAAAGAAAAATGGAGAATGGGAAGTAAGGTAAGAAAAAGAAAAGTAACAAAATGTGGAAAGGAAGACGAAGATGATGGATGTGAAGATGACAACAAGAGAAAGATGCAGGAAGAGATGCAGGAGGACCCTGAGAAAGAGGGATGAATGGGGATGTAAAAAAGGAAAGAAGGAGTGACAGATGAGGTAGAGGAGTGGGGAGGAGAGGGAAGGGGAGGCAGAGATGAGTGGAAGAGGAGATGGAAGTAGAAATAGACAGAGAGAAAGAGGAAGAGGAGGGAGAATTGCAGTATTTTTTATCATTCTGAGTGAGTGGGCTCCATAAAAGTAGGTTACTGTCAGCAGACAAGGAAACACACACACACACACACACACACACACACACACACACACAAAGCTACATACCATCTCCATCTTAGTTCTGCTGAAGCAGCTGCAGTATGTGCACACATGTGCATGTGTGTGTGTGTGTGTGTGTGTGTGCCTGGAGCATGCTCTGTGAGCCACCAGCTAAACTGTTGGTTCCAATGTGAAAATACCAAGTGGATTGTCTAAATGGAAGCAGAGGATTTTTAAGGAAGAAAAACACAGAACAGAAGAACGCAGTTATCTAAAAATAACATGTGCACTGAATTAATTTACCAATTAGGGTTATGTTAAAAATGTAATCCATTGCTGCCTAGATTACGTTTTTACGTTCCTGACATAGAAATCATCACTCTAATATGAACAGCAACATTTTGATTGCCTTCCAGGAGACTGTCTAAATGCAACATGGATATTTTCCACTGAGTTGATTCTGTCTGATGATGCACTCAAACGTTTTTCCTCACAATTTTTTGACAGAAACCTCCACGTTCACATTAGCAAGTATGTGTCTTCCTCCACTCTTTACTTGTGTGGGGTTCCACAAGGGTCAATCCTTGGTCCTACTCTGTTCTGATTATATATGCTACCTTAACTCCTCCAGTGGTATCTCTTACTATTGTTATGCTGATGACACATAGCTCTACTACCTTAGCAACCTCTATTCACTTACTGCTGTTCATGACATGACTAGCTTCTGTTACTGCTATCATATATGTATTTAGTTTTATGGTGAACTTGCAATAATTGCAGTATGAATGTAAAACTAACGGATCAAATGTATACAAACAAATGAGCAAAAACATGAGCTTTTGTTTGGACTTTGAGGTTAGAAAATTTCCTCAGCCTTGTTTCTTTCATTTGAGAATATTGCAAAAATCAAACCTATACTACCAAAAATATAGTACTTTGAGTACATACCTTCATCTTTTCCTGCCTAGACTACTAGAACTCCCTTTAACTTTATTACTCATTCCACTCTAGCTCATCCTCAATTGGTGCAAAAAGCAGCCGCAAAGCTTTTAATCAAAACCAGTCACTGATCCCACATCACCACAATTCTTGCCTCCCATCATTGGCTTCCAGGAGAACATAGAATTGACTTCAAAATGATTTAATTACATACAAGGCCTTGCATGGCCTGGCCCTTGCAAGTATTGCAGAGTTGTTGAACCACTATTCAAACTAATGTCCCTTATGATCATCTGATAAAGGCTTTTTATCAGTTCTTGGCTTATATTTCAAATCTAGAGGTGGCCGTGCTTTTACGTTTCTAAAATTTGGAACAGCCGTCCCCATTTTATCTGATCTGTTCCATCAGTGGTTTGTTTGAAGTGGTTGCTGAAAACAAATTTTTATAGGCTTTTCTTACCTCGGTCATGCCTACTTTGTGAGGCCTAACCCTAACTTGTATGGATGTATATATGTGTGTAAGAATGCATGTATGTTATTTGTTTGTATTTTGTATTTGTGCATGAGCATTGTATCGTATATGTGAAGCACCTTGTAAGTAACACAATTAAAATACTGTTTCACATTCCCCATTAAAAATTCTGCAGCACTTCATTGCCTTTAATCCCTATGTTCACTTTGTGCCAGTCATTCCACAATATAGCTAACTATATACAATACTATACCTCCTCTACAATAGGAAGTACCTTATTTAGCATTTATCTGGTGAAGGGATGAGTGTAGAACAAATGGTATTCTGTTCCCCCCAATGGCAGAATTACACTTAACTTATAAAAAAACATACCTTGATTTTTGCAAATTGGCCGACTGCAACAGGAACAGGTGAATATGAATATTTTATGTTATTTCAATTTTGAGAGTAATTTAATGCTTACCGTTTGATGCTGCTGTATCCAGTTTCCCTTAAACTTTTCTGTCTTCATTTCCTTTACTTAATAACACTATATGTTTTCCATAATGCCTAATAACAAACCACAGATAATATTCATATTAGTTCATTTTCTGAATGTAAAACATACATTCATGATCAATAATATCAGGTCTCAGGTCTTTACAATCCATCAGAGTGTGTAGCAATCAGTTGGTTCTACACTAACAAAGCAAATATACTGTATCCATAACACAGTGGTTCATTGTGGTTATACTTATGATTTTGTTGCTGTGAATGCTGCGAGGGCATATTGGGTGTTAGATGTAAATTGATTTCTTGAAAAAATGCTACCAATGATCATAAAGGATGAGTGTGAGTGTTGATATACAGCATTAAGCAGTATGGTATAAGCATCTTCTGGCTTAATTGTATTTCGGTCTGTACTATAGAGGTCATACAAAGTTCATTCAAGAGCAACAATGGAATGGTTCCCTTTCAAACTCATTCATTTTATGAGCTGAAAATCTCTCAGCAGATGTCATGACAGCTACATTATCTAATGATGAATGAGAAAAATACATCACTTTAATTCAACCATTAAGTTAAAGTGGATTTTTTGTTTTTGTTTTGCAACCAGATTGAGATACATGCTCATTGCTTCAGCTACTGCTCCTTTGTATGACTCAGGTGAGGTTAATCTCAGGTTAAAATTCAAGCCCTGCCCAAGTCCATCCTGTGACCTCATAAGTGATCGCTGTACAGACACACACACACCTACAAGACAACCAGGCAGTCCAAATCAATGAGATCTGATGGAATGTCAATGGAGTCGTAGTCAGAGGAATCGGCATCCAACACAGTCAAATGGACATGGAAGACACACACACTAGGGGTATACACATTTTTCATGTGCACACACATACACAGACACACAAACACACACACAGTGCTCATGTGCACACACGCACCCAGGTTTGATGTGTGAAGAGGTGGGCTAACTAACATCCCACAGCGTCCTGCTAGCTCAGCAGCCGTAAAACTGTCAAGACAATTGATGACCAACTAGTCTGTCTTCACGCACACACACACATACACACACACGCACACACACACACGCACACACACACGCACACACAATTCACAATTCACCTTAGCAACAAATCTCAAACATCCCATCCTCCTCTATCACTCACTGGACTCACGTATACACTCACATGTGACACAAAATGCACTCACAAATGCTCACATGTTTGACATAACATTTAATAGAATTAAAATATTAATTATGAATTAACCAACACTGAAAGCAGTTGGTTGCAGGAAGCCCGCAGCCCCATCATAGCTGAAAGCAAATACACAGGTCACTTCTAGGAAGATGTAGCACCACTGATGGGGATGCTGCCTCCTAAAAGCTCTACTGCTACTCATTTGACGATTTATTACAAATATTTTCGTCGCAATAAAGAAATATACATTAAATCACTTTTGTTTGAACTTTGGGCTCTGGTTGGACTTGGATTGTAGTATTTTCAAATGTAATCTAATCGGAAAATTGTCTTTTTCTCTCTTTCTGCCCACTGGCAGACTGGATCCATTAGCATTAGCATAGCAATGGTTGAAATATTGATTGGATGAAAGGGGAGCTTCTTAGAATCCCAAATGATTGACCTCTTTGTGACAACTGATTAAAACATTAGGGCTGGCCCGAGTAATTAGAATATTCTTCTATTCTTTGTTGGGTTGATATTCGAAGCTCAATTCAGTATTTGGAAGCCTTGTTATAAGCTCATTTAGGATATTGGCTAATGTATCATTAATTGGTGCTGTTGTGTCGTGCTTAGAATAGTCCAGCCTGGTTGACAGTTGTGCTGGAGGCAGGTGGCTCCATTCCCTCCGAGAGGGAAGACAAGGAGCAGCATGGCCCCAGGAAGTGGTGAGGTTCAAGCAGGGGGCGCTGTAACACTCACAGCCATGAAGTCATGATCCACCTTACCCTCAACTTTTCCAAGCTGACCTAGAGTCAGTTGTGTTGCACCACTGCAGAGAACATGTGGCCCTTGAGGGCTAGCAAGTGCTGGGGCAGCTTGTCACTGATAAACCTAATATTTATAGGTGAGATGTGGTGTAACCCTAAAAACATGATACCAGATAGTTTAACTCTCTTAAAAAGGTTTTTAACATGTTATCAGCAAGTTTTATATTCTAGGTGGATTACATATTTAAAAAGTTTTAAAAGTTTTTAACTTTCTCACCTCATCAACCATTATTTGTCACTGACCCTTATACAAGTTTGCATTCTACTGGATTTGTAAATGCAGAAACGGTTAACTACTGTATGCTTTAGGATTAATTATGGTGTTTTATATGGTGTTTTGTTATTTTTCTTTTAAAGAAGTGACAGTGCCATTACTACTCGTTCAGAAACACCAAGGTGTATTCAAAGCCTTCCCTTCAACTCTGATTTTTAGGAAGCAGCAGGTTGTTCTGAATTAAAACTGTGTGGACTGTTGACAGGTTGATCTGGGAAAGACGTTTGAAGTTTATCGGCCACATCAGTTTGGCCAAAAATGGCTAATCCACTAACCAGTAAAGTAGGTAATTAATTAATTAATGATGTTTACTGCAGCATGTGTGATACTTCTAAACCTATGGCTAATCAGCTTGTAGAAGGTGTAATAATGTATGGTCTGTGATGGTGGGTCATATTCTGTGCGTGAGCTTGGGTGTGAAAGGCCTGCTGTTGTATTAAATGTAAAAAATGAATACAGCAGTCCAACAGCTAAACCATGGTTGGTTCTTTCCTTTTAGAATGAGCTCAGCAGTTGGATTAAAGGCGTGCATATAAACAGTCAACAGTGAGGATATGACGTCTTTTCTCTGCAGCTTTAGCCGATAAAGTGTTTTGCTCATCTACAATCCTGCTTGTAAGCGCTTTACTCCAGTGATAATCCAAATTCACTCCATCTACATGTGTAAACTGCAGCTTGTTGAAGAATCCATGTGTCTGATGCTCCTACCAATAGGATTCCGTTTCTCTGTCGCTGTCTGAGGCAGACGGAGGTTATACGATGTGAATACATGTTACTAGTACTTCTATTGCTGTTACTAGTTTGATTTCACACCTTCCCAGTCACTTCCTTGTAGGCTGCTTGCTCAAATCACACATCTATAGAGCAATTTCTACATTTTCTTCCTACTTTTCTTGCTTCCTTTCCAACATACATCTTCCTGCGTTTTCCTCGTTCTTCAAGGTTCCTTGTTGCTGTCATGTTATACCGATATGTTATATGTTATATATATTGTACTGCCTGCATCTTTGAGAATGTAGATAGATAATGAGTGTACACATGAACGTGTGTGTGTGCATGTGTGTGTATGTGCGTGTGTTTGTGCAAGGTGATTGGCTGATAAATGATGAATGCCCAGGAAATGAGGAGTTCAGCAGCGAGGAGAAGCAAATGCATGACATCAGCAGCTTCTACATTAGTCACCAAATCACATCTGCAGAACGGAGCACTATCCCATTATTTAGTACACACACACACATATACCACACACACACACATACACATACAGTACAGTTTCCTGCATGCACAAGCAAGCATGAGCATGAAAACACCCTGAACCATCACATACATGTACTATTGCAAACAAGCACAGGGAGGCTGCAGGGTACCCATGGCTGCAGGGTACTAAATGTGTGTGTGTGTTTGTGTGTTTGTGTGTGTGTGTGTGTGTGTGTGTGTGTGTGTGTGTGTGTGTGTGTGTGTGTGTGTGTGTGTGTGTGTGTGTTTGTGTGTTGGGTGAGTGTATTGGAAGACAAGGCTGGTTGTGTTTGTGCTGCTGTGGTGACTCATCAACCCAGTGAATCACACAGTGATCTGATTTAGAAACAAACACACACCTACATACACACATTTATGCATACTCACAATCAGATGTGTAAAATCTACGCCCACACAGACATACACTGATGAAGAGAGATTTGATGTTTACTAGCCTGAAAGGTCCGTGTACCTTTTGTCAGTTTGATATTTTGTTTTTAAAATAAAACAAAATATCGGAAATATGACCCAATGCATGTATCACTGTTTTTTTAAATTATTAATTGGCAATCAAAAATCCAAAACTGAAAATGTGACTAGTTGGTTTGTTATTGGTATTATTTGAACACAAAAACTAAAAATGACATTTTTTTTCATATATCAATTTTAGGCAAAGATCTAAAATATTATTTTTCTGCCCACCGAATTGGCGCAGCCCCAATCCCCCCTCTAAAAGAAGGAAAAAATGCAACAAAGCTTTATTTTATCACCATATAAAGACTCATGTTTAATCATGAACAGAAACCTAGAACACACATGACAATAAGACCATCAACAAAGTCCCATATAATGCAACAAGGATAATATTTGGTTTATTGTAAAGCAGATACTCTAACCCGTTATTATTTAATGTATGTATGCATTGTATACTGAAAGGCTAAGTATGCATGTTAAATAAATGCTAAATAAGCTTGTAAAACTATTCTTGTCACATCTTCTTCCGCTTTATCCGAGGTTGTGTCTTGGGGCAGCAGCTTCTGCAGAGAAGCCCAGACTTTCCTCTCCCCAGCCACTTCGTCCAGCTCTTCCAGGGAAACTCCAAGGTTGTCCCAGGCCAGACGAGAGACAGAGTCTGTCCAGCATGTCCTAGGTCTTACCTGGGATCGCCTCCCAGAGGGACGTGCCCGGAACACCACACTAGGGAGGCTATAGGAGGCATTCCTACTCTAGATGTGGAGGAGAAGCAGTTCTACTCTGAATTTGGCCGCTTTTATTCACAATCTCGTCCTTTCAGTCACTACCCAAAGCTTGTGACCATAGGTGAGGGTAGGAAGGTAGATTGGCTTTTAAATTGAGAGCTTTTGCTTTTCGGCTCCTTCTTCACCATGATGGGTCAGTGCAGAGCACTGCCCATGCTGCATCAATCCACCTGTCAGTCTCCCACTCCATCCTTCCTTCACTTGTGAACAAGACCCCAAGATACTTGAACTCCTCCACTTGAGGCAGACTTTCATGCCCAACCCGGAGGCTGCACTCCACCCTGTTCCACCTGAGAACAATGGCCAACAGGATGGGATCATCTGCAAAAAGCAGCAACCCAATCCTGGGGTCACCAAACCATAGCCCCTCAATGCCCTGGCTCCAAGTCCAAAAAGCACATGTAGGCTGGTTGAGCAAACTCCAATGTACCCTCCAGAACTGCACTGGTCCCCAGTTCCATGACCAGGAAAAACCACCAGGACTGCTCCTCCTGAATCCAAGGTAGATTATCTTATGGACCTTCCTCTGCAGGACCCCTGAATAGACCTTCCCAGGGAGGAGTGTGACCTCCCTGTAGTTGGAGCACATCCTCCGGTCATCCTTTTTGAAGAAGGGAACCACCACCTCAGTTCAACAGAGCCACAGCCCTGATGTCTATGCAATGTTGCAGAGAGGTGTAAACCAAGACGGAACCAAGACAACATCAATAGCCCTGAGGAACTCGGGTGAATCTCATCCACCCCTCGGGCCTTGAAGAATCTTTTGACTACCTTGGCGATCTCAGTCTTAGAGATAGGCAAGCTATACATCGATTCCTCAGATTCTACTTTCTCAATGGAAGACGTGCTGGTGGGATTTGTAAAAATAATATATTTCCTAATTCATTTGGTCCTCATTCTCACTATAATATCATAATTGATTCCTGCTTTAGCCGCCTCAATTTCATTTTGTGCATATAGGATGATACTGTATGGTTTGTTGGAGTGTCCGTGTAGAATATCTGGTTTTATGAGGTTCATTGTGTTCTATTGAGTTGTTCTCTTGTGTTTCTATTGTGAACCTTGCCTGCAAACAGGATTTGACCATGTTAAAACTGAACTGAATTGTGCCCACAGATAAAGTCTGAGAGACTTAAAAACCTTTAATATGGGGACGTCAGCTGGTTATTCTGCCTTCTCGTCCTGCTTTAACGCTAAATCCTTATTACGCGGGATAAGTCTGCAGCAGAAAAGAAGCCTAACTTCAGCTCGCTCGCTGTCCCTGATGATTTTGACTTCTGCTTCAAGGGATTTCTGGGTGCACTGATCTCCATGCAAAACCTTTCAATTACCAGGTGAGCTCAAAGTGAGGAATACCTGTCTGCCTCTCTGAAAGCGTTGCAGAGGAGCAGACAAGTGCAGGGATGTGTGGTTCAAATAATTAGCCCAATACCAGAGTCCCCTGTCGCCAAATAGTTAATTAAAATCTCGCCCAGTGTGTGTATATGTGTGTGTATGGGTCCAGAGGATTAAAGACTGTAATTATAATTATGTCCTCTCCTCTCGGTCTCTTTTTTTCCCACCTTCTCCTAACACATATTCTCTTGGTATTTTTACACATTCCTCTTGCTGTCACACACATCTACACACACATGAACAGTCTGGACCACCATGATCAAAATTAGCTGAGGTTTTCTTCCAATTCTTCATGCCAGATTCTAAATAGTCACATTAACAGAAGGCGAGGTCTCTCTTTGATGGTAGTGAGTCACGTTTTCTGTCTGCAGCTCTTATTGCTCATCTATGACTGTCTTGAACAAAAATTCACTATTGGTTGAGTTAAACCCAAAAAGAAGTAGAGACAATGAATCAGACAAGTAAAAGAGGATGATGCTATTATTTCATATATTATCTGTGCTATTAAATTCATAGTCAAGAGAATTTTAATGTAATTTATTTATAATATGAGAGAAGATGAATGCAAATTGTTTAAATAGTTTGTAGGAGTGTTCCAAGAAACAACTACAATAGCTTACTAGAATGTATGGTGTAGTAGGAATACAGTAGTGTTGCCATGGTAACAATGTTCCCATTCCAGTTGTACAAATCTTGATAACAATCCAAATTGTCCCTGTTGTCGTTATTTTATTTCTAAATTGCAGAGAAAATCTGAGAAAAAGGAGCCAAAAATGAATAACGAAGGAGAAATGTGTTTAGTTTTCATGAATAAAACCACAATACTGCAAACTATCTGTAGAATTAAGAGGAAAGTACAATTATTCAGGTTATTTGTTCAACTGAAATAAAAAAAGACCATCAGTTGTTTCAGCAAATGTTGCCATATGCTTTTGAATGATTAATATATTTCATACTTGATAACATTGTAAAACAGTTCTAATCATTTGAAAAATGTCTTCATGGGAGAAACTATAATTGCTGATAAATACAGTACATTAATAAACACTTAAAAAGCCATTAAATCTGATTTAGGGATGTGAGGATAAAAGATTTGATCACAGATGAAGATAAAATGATAAGTTGATTGAGGTGAATTTTCATTATTGCGTTAATTATGGGGCGACAAGGCAGGGGTAGCGCTGTTGCCTCACAGCAAGAAGGTTGCAGGTTCAAGACCTCCTTGGTCCTGGATCTGGGACCTTTCTGTGTGGAGTTTGCATGTTCTCCCTGTGTCTGTGTGGGTTTTCACCAGGTACTCCGGCTTCCTCCCACAGTCCAAAAAAATGCTGAGGTTAATTGGAGACTATAAATTGCGAGTGTTGTGAGTGTGTGAGTGAATGGTGTGTGTGCCCCATGATTGGCTGGCGACCATCTGGGGTGTATCCCTGCCTCTCGCCGTAATACGCTGGGATTGGCTCCAGCAGACCCCTGTGACCCTAATAAGCAGGTATAGAATATATATAGAATATATATAGAAAATGACTGACTGATGTTAATTATGAAAATCCTCGCAGTGATTTGAAAAAGCTTGCTAGCTCACTAAGGTCTCACATTGTAGTGAATTACCACAAGGGGGAGTGTGCATCTTTCCTCTCATTGTTTGATTGTTTTTCACATAAATGTTCACTAAAAGAAGATGCGTCTTATCTGTGATGCAATAAAAATATTAGTTTCTTAACACAATGTAAGGTAAAATGACTCCTTTTAGAGTATTTTGATAAATATTAGAAGAGCTTTTAAAGGGGCCCCATTATGAAAAAACACATCCAATGCTTGTGTGTAAATATTGAGATCTCTGGTGTTTCTGCTTACACACAAACTGTGAAATAAAACCACCCACCCATTCTGTTGTGGTTTGGCCTCCTCAGTAGTGTTTCTGAAAGCTGGCTGAACATGATTTAGAAATGGCTCCTGTTGTGATGTCATAAAAAGGAGTGGCGGTTCATAAAATCCCTCCTTTGATCCATGTAGCTGCCCCCTCCTTCCTGATTGTACTTGACTTCTGTTTTTTCCAGCTCTCTGAGGGTTATGGCAATCCAACATCACAAGTCCAATCACAGTGAAAACAGAGGATGAGTGTGTGAGAAGGCAGACTGCATTGCTGCTACAGGTCTAACTAGGTGCTTTTGGACCATAAAAAATGTGAACAAAAAAAAATTGTAAATAGACCACAAGAATCTAAATATTAAACTGGGAAAATGGGAAAATAGAACCCCTTTAATATTTAGTTGAAGTGTTCTCATGGTGATGCTACAACTATGCCTTGACTGTAATGTTATTCCTTGCTCCAACATTATCTCTGTTGAATGAGAATTCTTAGTTTATTCACAGTATTGCACTGATATTGGTATATTGATATTAAACAAGCATATAAATGGCTGTTGTTGATTACTATCTTCTCATCTTATCTTATCTCCACCTCTGTCATATCCATCTATTTCCCTATCTGTCCCCTACTGTACCACCCTGAGCACACAGCAGTGATTGGAGGAGCCAGGGGAGACTTAATGACATCGACATCTTGTCCTCTCTGGGTCATGCAGATGACCTTTGACCCTGACCTGGCCTGCTGATAGACTGAGATGAGAGTCTGTGTGTGAGGACACTGCTGAGGCTACCCAGTCCACTAGAATGATGCTGCCGAGTTCAACTAAGGCTGTAAGACAGAATAGTACATATAATTTCTTCACATGGATCATAGTGATAGAAGATTTCCTTTGGGGGTGACATTAGTTGGACTTATGTTTCTTATACATTTTAATATTTTGAAACACTCTTATGCTCAAGGTTGACTTTTGTATTTGAAATTATTGTTTATTTTAATTTTTTTCAGACATAAAGCAAGCAGATTATTTCTGTCCAGCTACACATTTAAATTGAGTGCAGAGTAAATTTTTCTAGGTGCAGATGCAGATCCCACTCATCACCTTGCCATTCCAGTAAAATAGTTTAGATCAATTTTGAGACATTAAAATATGCCACTTTTGTCTGAAAGCCATCAGAACAATTCTGGTTATTTTTTTTTTCCATAAATCATAAAGTGTTCAAAAAACTATTTTTTTTAAACTAACTCACTAAACAACGTATGCCTTTTTATGCTTCCCGGAAAGATAAATTGATATATTATATCATTGTAACCCCCCCTTTCTCTTTCAGGCTCCCTCTCACCTCTGACCAGACAGATAAATTACAGAAAGACCTACGATCATTTTGTCACAATGAAAGATATGTGTAGTATATATCAATGGATCAATATTGACAGTTTGAGAATTGGTGCCTTTTTAGCGATGTCGCTTCTCTGCAATATCTCAGCAATTAGCTTGTTCAGTATAATGTCACAGAAACAAAAATACACACAAAAAAAGATAGAGTAAACTTCAATTATCCTTTAAAGCTGGAGTCCATGATTCTGGAGACTTTTGTCATTTTACCTAAACACCAATGCTTTAGAATTGCTTGTGAATACAAAAAAAAAGTTTGCTGTGTTTGCATGTGATTGCTGAATGTGCCTTTATTTTAAATCGACAACAGCTAGTTTCACAGACAGGTGCCAATATTTTAGGCTGTGACAAAAACGTGATGTCTCCCCCAGCTCCCCTCCCCCTCCCCAAGCCTGCACACAAGCTTGAACTACCTGCTGCTGATTGGCTGCACGGGTGTTATGTCTCTAGATCTGAGCCATTTTGTTTGTTTTCCATTTACAGAGCAGGGGGCTGTGTATGAACACCAGACTTGATTTTCAGTGCACATAGACCAGAGCTTGCAAGCAATGAGGCAATATTTGCCCATGCTGGATTTGAATCATGGACTATATCTATATAACATCTATTCAGTTTTACAACTGTGGTCAGTGAGAAACACCAACACTGGGTAGTATTGAGCTAAAAGCCCAAATCGTCCCACTATATTGGCGAGCCATTATACAATCTAACCCCATCACACACCATAAAATCCACCCTGAAAGCCCTCACTACCCTTTACCTAATTAAAGTGTCATGTCACTTATCCATCTGTCCCCCTCCCTCCTCCCTCTCCTCTGTCACAGCACGACTCTCGTCCTCTCAGTTATCCACTCATCCTCTTTAGCATCTTTGCCTCTGGGCTCGCTGACTGACAGCCGTACTGACCCCAGGGCCCACCCTCTAAGAGTGACAGGACCAATCCCCTGGCTTGGCCAAGTGACACACTAACGTGGCAGTCTGGTTGTCAGGCTGATTGGCAGCCTGCTGATTCTGCAGCGTCCCAGTCAGCTCGACCGGACTCTTCGGCTGGCACTCTGTTTAGTTTGCAGAACGTTGATGAAAGACCTGCTAAGTCCAGGAGAGGAAAACTTGTTTTTTGTGCATTCTCAGGATTTAAGGTTAATGAGAGGATGATAAGAGGTTTTGCCTCAGTTTCAATTGCTGTGCCATTTCTGATGTTCTGCTTTCTGTGGCTTTTCAGCTGTCTGCAGGTGCCTTTACAACTGTAAAGATGTTATGGTGACACTCCTGTTTCACCATTTATCTATTTGTACCCACCATTGCCCAACTTTTTGCAGAAAGTTTTCCCAATGATAAATTGATATAATTTAGGTGATGATCTAGGCCTGAGATTAGAATTAAGGAAATGCTGGCCTTTTCTACTGACTGCTGTCCATTTGGTAGTTTCTAACAAGCACATGCTTTAATACCATAAAATATATTATTGTGGTTTTGTTTTGGAGCAGGGTAAAATAGCATAATTATAAAGTTACACCTTTTTTGTGTATATCCTGCCCATTCATTGTACACATTTGTCCAACCACTGACAACACAAAGATGTTGGAAATAAAGACATTTTACATGATCCAAATTATACTATAATCCTTCTATTGTGTACTCTGTCTTGTACTTACTCTAAATCTACGTGTAGTGTATGTGAGTCATTGGAGAAGACAAATCTCAATAGCAAGATTATATCTTAATCCTGTAGACTTGTAGAGAAAAGCAACTGAACTTCTTAGTTTGTTTAAAGATGTTTCACCTCCCATCCAAGAAGCTTCTCTACGTGGATATAGGTTCTTTAACCCCTCTCTCAAACCATCTGTCTTCCTTGTTCAAAACAAGGAAATTGAAAAAGTGACCTATATCCTTTAGATGCAAATGTACAGCCGGGTCTTGTCCCGATAATTTGGCTCTTCTTTGTTGAGCCATACATCAGAGGAGGGGCTGTTTGATTCCACCTATGTAGAAGTCATAGCATTTCTCGCTGTATTTGGACTGCACACACACTATTGTTGACATTTTGCTTCAGTGTTTTGTCTTTGGGGTAGACCAGTGTCTGTCTTTGGGTCTGGCCCGGTTTGAAATTGACCTGGATATTGTATTTGTGAAGGATTCTCCTGAATTTTCAAATAAACCTTCCACATATAGAATGACAATGTTCTTCCTTTTTTTCCTGTGTTTTTCAAGTGTCTGTCTTGTCTTTTTGATGATTTGACAAAAGTATATTTTGGCTAACCATAGGTTTGGTGCACTATCCTGATGTGTGTTAGTTTCTTCTCTTTGCCATCTGCACTCGAGGAAACCTTCTGGGCCCGGTGTTTTGGGTTCAAATAATCCCCTAGTTTGAGCCCCTGTGCATGGTAGTAATCAAACAAAAGGTACTGGTCTGTGTGTGAGCCTAAGGTACATCTCAGTGCTGAGGCTGCCCTCCTTGTCTAGGGATACTGCACAATCCAAGAAGGGCAATCTATAGTCCTTGGTGTCCTCCTGGTGAATTGGTGAATTCATCTGGTGCCATCCTGGATTTTGTTTTTGAAATCTAGTTATGAATGTGGTGTGGAATATTTCCCACTAGAGGGGACAGAGGATGCCAAAGAGGTACTTGGAGATGTTATATGTCACTGAGTTAATGCTGCTTACAATTGGCCAATGTGGAGTTCCTTCCTTGTGTATTTTGTGGAGGCCATAATTGCACAGGGTGGTCTCTCTGTGGTACAGGCGGTAAATTGGAAGGTCAATAATGAGTTCTATTTCCGGTTTATGTAGGCAGTGTATAACCTTCTTTTTGTAATTGCTGTTGGGGTCTCTTTTTAGAACCTCATGTGTCACTGTCACTGAGGAGGTTATCTCAGTATGGTAGTCTGCTGTGTTGAGGATGCATCTTCCTTTGTCCGCTGGCAGGATGGTAATTCTTGCGTCCTTTCTTGGTGAAGAAATTGCCCTCCTTTCTTCGATGGTAATGTTGGAAAGAGGTATCTTTGCACCATCAAGGGTTCAGGGTTCTGTTCAGCTTCAGAGGAAGTCAACTTGTTCCTGATTGCTGAGTCTGTAGCTGTGATGAGATTCATTATGGGTAGTTGTTAATATGGAAAAATTCAAGCCTTTCGCCAGCACCTCCCTCTCTGGTTTAGGGAGCGACCTGTGGGATAGGGTGTATTGTAGCTTGTATTGTGTTGTGATAGTTGAACCTTGACAAGGTTGGATATCTCATCATGAATGGTCAAGGGAAAGGTTGCTGTAAGTTCATCTTCTACTTGTTCAGTCTTGTCTTGTAGTGCATCTGTTCCTTGACTGTAGATGTCAGGCGTAACCTCTTTGGAAACAATCAGGACTCTCTGCATCTCAGGTTGAAACAGAGGTGGTTCCTGTAATCCACTAGCTTTCTTGAAAGATTCTGATATTTCCGCACCAGTTATGCACCAAATTGCAGAGTTCTCTACATCTCTACAAGATAAAGATGACCTGGATGACCACTTATTTAAATCATTGACACAAAGCTAATTGATCACTTTGGTGTATTTTGACATTGACTTTCCATTATTGGAAGCATGTTAACCTAAAGGAAGGTATGTTTTTTTTTTGTTTTGTTTTTTTTAATCTTCCACAAAAAAACTTTTTGCCAACCATTTTTGTTGAAAATAAAACGTATTATTTATATAAATGACTTGGTGTCTGGGAAAATGTCCATATTGGGCAATGCTAGGCAGAGAACACTCAAATCTTCAAAACTAATTCTACAAATGTGGTGGGTGGATAGCTAATAAGAGAGAGAGAGAGCATTTATTACATATAGTAAATCTGATATTGTACAGTGTGATTGCAGCAAATACTGCAATCTTTCAATAACTGTGCCGTCAGAACCATCCCACATATTTATCTAGATAGAGAAATGGATGGATAGAAAAGAGGGGATGGTGCTTTAGTTTAGGTAACGAGCACACAAACACTGTTATTCCACTTAGCCACAGAAAGGAATGATGGGTAATGGAAAGAATAGCCTATAGCAGCTGGGGACCATATACTGCAAAACAAGCTTCAAATTAGCTTTTGATATACAGTCGCTCGCCAAGCTTGCCACAATAACAAGAAGGCATACACTGCACTTTCAGAAACACACTCACTCTCACACACGCAAACAAATGCCAAGAACGCACAAGAGCAGCAATCACACCTACACATACTTGCCCACACGGACTGTAGTGTAGACTCACACTTACACACACACACACACGCACACACACATACACAGAGATGCCTGCACTTGGCTGTGTTTATGGGGCGAGGCGCCCTGGGCTGCAGGGGGGAGGAAACCAGCTCAGATCAAACACACACTGAGCCTGTCACTACTCCTTCATTCCCCCCTTTTCTCTTTTTTCCCCTCTCTCCATGCCCCCCCTCTCTCACTTTCTCTCTGCATATCTCTTTTCCTTCCTCACTCTGTCTCTCTCTGCTCTCCACACTGCAGTCAACAGCAGCCAGAGAGTAAAATGGAGGAGGGGTGGGGGAGTGGGGGTGGAAGAGGAGGTAAGTGTGGAGAGCAAAAGGGAAGAGAGCTGAGAGGGGTGTAAGAAGAGGAAGAGATGTAGGAGGGAGGGCAGAAACGCTCGGAGAGAGCAGTTCAGTCCGGAAGAGCTGGAGAGGAAAAGAAAAGATGGAGCGAGAGGAAGAAGAGGAACAGAGTTTTTTTTGTGGTAACATCATCACTCTACATCTTCTCCTGTCCTTACTCAACCCTACACACACCTCACACCACAAACACACACCATTCCTCCCCTTATCTATCTGAAACCTCAAATAATGTTCTATTGCAGTTCAATTACAATAATTACGATCATTAAGGTGATCATTTCCCCAACACCACCATTCATTACTTTGGCAAAATAACTATTAGCAGCAGACTGGAGGGGAGGCTGGCCCTGCACCAGGAATACATCACCCTCCCCCCAACTCTCACACATCCAGCTGCTACTGGAAATGTGAGGTTGCTGGTTCAAATCTGACACTTCTGAAGCAAGCAAAGTCTCTCAAAATTTAGCAAGATAGTATATTGAAGACACAAATATATCCCAGAAATAGAAAAAACGTACCAATGAACGGTACATTTTATTTGGACTTGCCATTTGGAAAGCCTTGCTCCAGTTATTTGTGGTCAGTTTTTGGACATCTGTTCTTTGATTTAATAGCTTACAACCATTGATTTTGTCATTGAATCTAGAACTGTAGCAGTAGATAGCCTGATCATTTCTATATATCTATTTATTTATTAGTTTGATGGTGTATGAAAGTCATTTTGCTGTCTAAGTCTGCCTCAAACGCAAATTTGATATGATGACGAAACACATAGGAGAACCCTCATCATAATAAAAAATCCAAAGAGAAGGTCATTAGGAATCAAACCAATTTGATTTGATGATCAACAAGATGAGATTCAAGTTTGTACTTGAGTAGCACAAATTAGAATTTGTCAAATGTCACCTGATAGAACAACAACTGGACCTCCAATATAACAACATCAAAGTACTTTGCATGAGCTCAAAAGGTTGCATGTCAGGAAAACATACAAACATGTTAATTTATGTATTTGAACAAATGGCAGATTTCCTGTTGTGGTCAGTCTCTAATAGATTTAGTATGAAAAGTAGCTGCAGATGTTGCTGCTATGGGGAAAAGGAGAAGAGCAATTCACTGTTCATCAATTGATGAAATAGATGCTTGAATTAATAAGGACAGGTTACACGGCTGGTTACAAAAGTAATCCTTATTCCATAATGGGAATAGTGTTAATAGCATCACAAAAAAAGTCTCAACAGAAAACATTTTGACATTACCTCTGCCTGACCCTTTCCTGCTGTGGAAATCCAGGATATCAATATAAAATCTTATTTTGGTTCGGTTTTTGCAAACTCTGTGATACATCCATGTGTCTCCTCATCAATCAATCAATCATCATCATCATCATCAATTGTCTCACATATAAAGTACTGTATGAAATTAATAATGATCGTGATCAGTCTACAAATACAGAAACCCGGCCATATACAGTACAGTAACAATGGCCAATGATGTGCAAGTTCAGACATTGTGCAGGTGCGGTGAAGAAATGCTGAATCCAAACATTCAGAAAATGCAAAAATGCAAAAAACTGAGAAGTACCCCTGTTTTAGAAATGGCAGAATCCAGAATGAGAAGATCCATGGTTCCTGTAGCCAGAGAAGAATCCACTGAGGTTGTTACAGCGGGGGAGAGATGGTTCATAAAGCCTCATTCTCCTGTGTGTTAAAGCCCTCCCCGATGGTATTTAGATATCAGTCCTGCCTCAAAGGTTGGTTTCATCTGTGTGTGTGTCTGTGTGTGTATGTGTGTGTGTGTGTTTCCAAGTAAATTTTCATGTGAATGCGTGCTGTGAGCGGATAATGTAAATGTGCTTGTGGCTGAATGAATACAGTTTATGCGTGTTCCTGTGTGTGTGTGTGTGATTGTGTGTTTGTGGACACCTGCAAGCCCGTGTGTGTGTGTGTATGTGTGTGTGTATGCATTAACAGCTGTGTGTATGGGGTGTACACAACATATGCATGCGCATCAATCTCAATACCCATTCTCCCTATTCTACCTCTCCCTTCTTTTCTGTCAATAGGATAAAAAAAAGAAAAAGAAAAAAAGGAAAATGCCACCACTGTGCTTTTCAGCAAAAGCATCTCAGCACCAACACACACACGCAGGCTGGCTAAAGGCCAATCAATAATTCACATAGTGCAGATTGAATGTAGTTCAGTGACTCAACATGGGGGGAAAACACTATGGCTCTCCACCTCTATCGCTCTCTTCCTCCCTCTATCGCTAATTCTCCTACTTTCTGCACCTTTCTCTCTCTTTCCATCTTTCTCCACCAGCTCTTTCCCTCCTCCCTGCTCTCTCTCTATCGCTGCTTTTCCACACCCGTCTCTTTCTTTCTCCACCTCTTTATTCTCTCATTTGTGTGTAAAATGTCAATCCGGTTTCCCAAAGCCCAAGGTGGTATCATCTCTTGCTTTTCCAAAGATATTCAGCTTACTATCATCGAAGACTAAATAAACTAGACTGAAACAAAAACAAATACTCCAAACAATTAACTGATTATCAAAATAGTCAGCGATTCATTTTCAATCTTTTTCTCATTATGTCTTAATCTTAAAAATTAGTTTTCTCTATTTTGCTCCCTTTTTTACCTCTTCTGCAGCCATATTTGGCTCTTTCTCTACCTTTCTCCCTCCCTGTTCTCCTCAATTTCTTCCACATCTTTCACCTCTCTTCTTCCAACCTTTCTGTACCTCACCTTATTTAATTTTTCTTTCTTTCTCTTACTCTTCTCACCTCGTTCCTCTTCTCGCACACAAATCTCTTTTCCTCTATCCCTCTCTTCAATCCCCCCAGGCATTAACCCTCACTTTTACTCTCTATTTTTTCACATCTCCTCTTCCCCTCACTCTCCATCTCTGCCACAAACACACTTTTGTTCAGTTCTCCTCACAGTAACAGGCTACAAATACCTTGTGGTAAAAGTTAAAAGTTAGTGTCCTCTTAATTATCTGCCAATTAGAAACTGCAACAGATAACACACACACACACACACAGAGGTGGCAGCCTACACACAGAGTTGAGGAGAGGACAGCAGGGGCATCGCATTACACCACAGTGAGATCCAGACAAAAACACACACTGGGAATTGAGGATCAAGTATCTAGAGTAGACTTCTGTCAAAACATCCACTACTATGGCGCTGGTCTGTCTATCAGGATGTAATGTCCACTACACATGGATGGATGTACTGCAAGTACATTAATTCAATGAATCTATGTGTCTGTACATATGTGCGTGTATGTATAAAAAAATGATGTATCCAGAGTACAGTCATTTTTTTCTCAAGGAAACAGCAACTATGCCAATGCAGATTTTGATGAGACTTCTAGGGAACTCCCAGGATCTCCATCTTGTGTACACTACAGTACAGTTTACAAGTCATTAAATAAAAAATTTTATAATCCTTCAAATCTGATTATTAAAAAATGTGATCAAGATTTGTAGTGTGCAGTTAAAAATAGTATTATAGTAGTAGTAGTATTTGTTTTAGATAGGGTGATATCAGGTAAAATGGGCCATTTAAGGTTTGGGGGTCCCAGCTGCTCTGGAAATTAGAACCAATGACTGCAAAGGATTTCAAACAGTTTGACAAGAAACAGGTGATTTGATTAGTTTATGGTTTCTATGGTGGAGAGACAATATTTCAAATCTAGACTGAAACAGAAATGTGCATGGTAAGTAGCCTGGAATAACAGATCTAACTAAACCCATTTTACCTGAAACCGCTCATGCAAAAAAAAGTGGCACAGCAGACATTTCAAGATTTATAGAGCCTAAATAATTACATTTTATCACATAATTCCAAAGAAATTGGTCGGAAACAGGCATTATTTATCATAAACATGCATAGAAAATGCATATTTTGTATTGTGTTATTGTCCCAAGTGATTTACCAAAAAGTGGCCCAATTTACCTGACATTACCCTTTAATGTCTTGTTATTTGTCAGCTAACATTGATACGATACAGAACCGTCATCCACCAATCAGAAGCTCTGCAGTTCAATTCAATACATATTTATTCTAAAGACAGGATTCTTTTTTATTTCAGTTGTAATGTCATCAGCGTTATCAAATGTGCCGTTACCTCACTGTATTATAGCAAATGAGACAGAGAAAGAGAGAGAGAGAGACACAGAGAGAGAGAGAGAGAGAAATTGCACAACGGAGCGTGAACGTCCCAAATGGTGCTTTTTCTGCCAACCACTGGGTTGCATTATATGTGTGTCTCTATTTGTGTGTGTGTTAATGTGCATGTGTCTGTTCATAGATGCATGTATGTGTATGCATATGTGTATGTGCTGGAATGCAGCAGAGCCCCCTGAGGTAAGTGATCCTGCCGAACAGGTGTTACCGTATCACCTGCCACCACCTACCACCACCCTCACAACCAACCCACCCACACACACACACACATACAAAACGCCATCATAGCCTCTGTCAGCTGTGACTGATGTAAACGGATCTGCTTGCTCCACGCCAGACGGATGAAGCCAAGCCACCAGCTGATCTGTCAGCGCAAATTGGCACAACTTGAACTCTCTCGTCCCCTGGGCCGGGCAATACGGCTGAAAAATCTATCATCATGAAATTTTTCATTTCACTCGATGTCAATAATTATTGATTATCATTATTGCTGACCTACTAAAAATAAGGTGCCACCGAGCAACACACCTGTTAAATGATTGGCCGCTCACACGTCACACTCCATTATGGAGGGCTGTGATAGGCTGGTTAGGGAGGGAGCACACTCAGGGTTTGTTCATGGCAACCAAGCTGTGTGTATTCATTATGTGCTGCCATGGCTGTTTGCATTCATTGTGTTTAAGTGAAATTATTGAACATTCTATTGAACAATTATTTTATTACCATTGATTGTCTATTGCCAATATATTTTTCATTGGCCAGGCCTGCTCACCCCTGTTTTAAAAGGTTGAATATGAAATAACAAATGTTTTTCAGTGCATGGTTGCAAATATAGACAGTGTTCTATTGCATTCACTTGGGAAAAAAGACATTTGCCCTGTTTTTCCAAATTAACAAGATAATTTTTCAAGAAAAAAAATATAAGGGGAGGGAAGAATTTTAGAGGCAAATGTTTATTTGCTATTTCCATTTATTATCTATTTATTTACAACCTAAAACATCTGGGAACTTCATTGTTTCTGTAAAACTCAGCCAGTGATTCTGTATCTCATTTCCACACCCTATCTTATATTATTATAATATATCATTATTATTATTTTTTCGTGAAAAATGATCTTGTTAATTCAGAAGTAGGCAGAAACAAAACAACACAAACAAAATCTGCACCGGTGCTGAAATTTTTAGTTCAATGAATAACTAATGAACAGGAATGTATTTGACAAATTTGAATAATTTAAGGAAATTTAAATAGCATACGTTTAATATTCAGCTAAAATATCAAACAATTTCACTGCATATTAAATATTGTCAAGTTGTAGTCGGACAATCGGACTAGTACCATGAAGGTGTTACCTTAGGCTCTGGAAAACGTTCAGACATCCTTAAAGTGATTAACTAAAAGAACATTTGCTAATATGCATGACTAAAGGACTGAAAATGCTGAATCTCATGAGCACTGATTAACCAAACCGCTGCAACTCAGTTGCAAATTGCTAAAGACAAGGTGACATTCTCCTGTCTGATTAGTCGGCGGGGGGGAGAGGGGGTGGTGTCCGTCTTTAATCCTTTTCCTCTCCGTCCAAAACCCTCTGCCTCTCTCCACTTGTCTTTTCCTCACATGACACCAAGCAGCATGGCCAGAACCCAACCGAGAAGTGTGAAACCCGCACAGACAGCGAACGCCCAGGACAGATGGTCAGAGAGAGAGAGGCAAATATATCATTACCTTCGCTGATGCTAGACCGCTTAGACGACACACACACACACAACCTTTTCTCTTACCAGTTCAGGTCAGATTTTCAGTTAACTTAGACTAAAATTCTAACAGAAAGAAAATAAAAAGTCATGTTTGATTCAATTAAACAAAGTGAGAGAAACAAACAGGGACGGCAAGAAACAGAGTGAGAGAAGATACAGCGAGGTGACAAAAACATGTCATTTGAAAGAATTTATGGCAATACGACCCACATTACCAAATTCTAACTTGCATTGAAGGACTGACAATTTTTCTTTAAATGAACAATATGTCATTTTCTGGGTCTCTATAAAAATCTAAACAATAACCAAAGATGGAGCGGATGACATGACGTAGGGTAGAAATATTGGAAATGCTCATTAGCTCAGTTTGCTTCTTTTATGTTTATTTATTAAAATCCAAACAGATGACATCTTCAAAGAAAAGTTGTAATTTGAATACTAAGTGAGAGCCCTATTATGATATGGCCTTCGCTGTCTGTTGTGAGTGTAATCAAACACTAAGACTCTTAGTTCACCAAATCATTGAAATGTTCTTATGCATGTTTAAATTCAGCAACAAGACAGGTGGAAATCTGATATTGACTATGATTTTGACTGTTCATTAAAATCCGTTTCCATTCAGGTATTCAGTCTCAAAAAAATTTCAAAAAAGAACATTTGTAAATATCCAACTATTCTTTTTATGATCTGCGTTACATGTTGTTGGTTTTTCTTCACTTTTAAGTTTAGTCCCTTTTTCCTTCTGCTAGCAGAGGTGCAGTAACTAATTCTCAATATTAGCATATTTATATAAAGCAATAACCCACTATCCATACATCAACTTAATTATTACTGTAACAAAAGACAACAATTACATCCTCAGCTATATATACTCATATATACATTTTCAGAGGTAAATTTGGCTCCTACACAGTCAGGGTTCAGGATTCTTAAAGCCACTTCGACATGTGGACATGATGATGATCTGAGGTTCAAACCGTTAATTATGCTCAAGGCTTGTAGAATAAATTCTAAGGATCACTGAAGCTGTTGAGATTCATCTGAAACTGTGTTATCCTGAAGATGATATATTTTCATGTTTCTAATATCAAAAAACATCTTTTTTTACAGCTCCTCTCTGAAGCTTCTCTCTGGAGCTCTAAAAGGCACAGAGCGATTTTGGTCTGTCTTATTAATATTCACCAACCTTTATGATTGGCTGATTTGAATAGCTGTAAATGAGGGTGTGGGCAGACCCCATGTAGGTGTGACATCATGAATTCATGAGCACAAATGAGACCTTTCTCTACAGTCACAAAAGAGAACGGAGATGTTAGTTTCCATGATATGGGGCCTGAAATTAATCTTCATTTTGGACATTGTTTGTTTTCGCATTTTAAACACTGCTTAAATTATAAACAATTCTGTATCTAAGATGAAATAAATTAGGAGTGACAGAAGAGAAAAGACAAAAAAGAGAAAGTAGAGCCTGAGTGAGAAAGACAGAGAAGATGGAGGACAGAAGATTTAAAGCAGAGTTGCAGGGGGAGATGTGCAGTGAAGAAGAGAAGATGAAAGGGGTGTAGAGAGGGGGGGTGGTGGGTATAATGAAGTCCTCTGGGTCTCTGGTGGAAGAAGCCACAGCGCTGCCAGCCAATGCAGCCTGGCTCTGTACAGATGGCGGCATGCTGGGATATACTCCGCTCACTTTCAAATCAGGAAGTGCATGATCTTTAAATTTAAAACCTCCTCTCACATCAAATAAAAGCCATATGGACGAAATTCCGTGCTAACGTTTCTGTCCCTGTGTCTGTATTTTAGACTGAATTTTTGGACTTTACTCAATTAAGTGTTTACGGCTTGTTTTGTTTGAGCAGGTTAGAACGATGCCATTTTAACTCAGGGAGCTTGAAGGCCTCAAGACTCCTGCAGATTAACACTCTTTGTGCACTGCAAGTGATCTGTACTTTAGTTCATTAGAAGCAATAATCTAAGTGTGCGAACAGGGATTTTACTGGCGCAAAATGGATATTGACATCTTACAGCCAGCAGATGTCTCTGAAAAATTATGTTCATTTATAATTTAAATATAAGTTTAGTGAAACTGCAGCAGTGCTGATTGCGTTTTTGTTATCACCATAAGAAAACTGAATAAACACAATGAACTGTGAATGACAGATGTTCATGCTAAGGTTGTCTGTAACATTGATTTTCAACAAATAGGCAACAGTAGCATCATGCTTCCTAAACTTGAGAACAGATAGTAGCTCTAACATGAATCAGGAAAGATGTGCCCGATATGGATCTGGCAAAGCAAAGTAAAAGACCAAAGAAAAGCAAAGAGTGAAATCAAATTTTGTTTTCGACTCCCTTCCGATGCCAAAATCTTGACCTTGTTTGAATGCCAAGTTACCAAAACTACTACTACAAGTAAAAGCTACTGAGCCATGTGACTTTACAATTTAAATTTCTATTGCATAGTGTTGCCATATGGCAACAATTCCTAATCATCATTTTTCTAAAAAGCTGTCATATAAAATCTATGCTTTTACAGTTAAATGTGAAAAGGGGGCTTTTATTTTTGAAGGACATACAATTTATGGGGTCACATGACCAGGATATCCTGTTTGTCAGTCTCTTTCCCTCATGCACATTTGACATGTGAGCGTCATTGTCTCACAACCAAAGGTGGCCTTTTATTCTGATATTTAAAATTGTTTTACCAAATTAAAAAAATAACTCACTATCTGGGGGAAGTAAACTGTTTTTTTTTTTTTTTTTTTACATTTAATTCAATTTTGATTTTATATGTTTTTTTTTCTCAACAATATGCAAATATATAAAATTCCTAGTGTATACAACCTAATGGAGTCCCATTGACTTATATAGCATGAAATTATCCCGAGACTATGTTTACCTGTTCTTATATTTCTTAAATATATCTATTACTTAGGCCATCTAAAGTAATAAAAACATTCAGAACATCTTTTTTACAAGTAATATTTCATGAAGTAGAGGGTTAATAAAATATGCTACATTTTTTTAAAGCACGAGTCTCTAAAAGAGACAGATATCAGGTAATATCTGATGCGTCCAATATCTCAAAATGCCTGGTGCTTTCTCACAGAGACATCCATAGACACCAGTCATGTGACCAGCTTAGCTGTCACAGCATTTAAGGTGTTACATGGCTTAACACTGACTCTCACACAATATCGTTTTACCTCAGGGAAGTTTTAGCCCAGCTGATGATTGATGCCTTCACTGACTCAGTAAATATGAAAATGAGGCTCTCCCCTTCAAATTCAACTAAAGATTAAGATTACCTTAAAAGACCCACAGCTCAACCTCCCACTCTCCTCCATGCTGTGTTGCACTGTAAACTGATGAGTTGTGTGATGCGTGTGTGTGTGTGTGTGTGTGTGTGTGTGTGTGTGTGTGTGTGTGTGTGATAAGTGCAATATGTTACTTTTTGCAAATTACATTTAACAATAACATTCCCTTGCCTATCATCTTTGTGATTTCCTACATTTCCCAGAATACCTTGCGACAGCCCTATTTTCGACTCCACTGCACTTTTTTGACAACTTTAATTACTTTTCAGGTGAATATTTTGGCATTATTGTTAAATATGAAACCAGCGTTTTCCTCCCTTTTTGTGTGTTGACATCTTCTAAAAATGAGTGCAGTTAGGTCACATTTCAAAGTATGAGTATCAGTGATTTTTTTTCCTTGAAAATTCTAATACTAATACTAATACATTTTTACTTAGGTTGAACTTTTAATGGAGGGCTTTTACTTGACATAGAGTATTACCTAGTTCTATTGGTACATTTACTGAAGTAAAGGATCAGAGTTCTTCTACCACTGCTTTTACCCATTATGGATTCAGTGAATAACCATCCTACAGCCTCTGACTCTGTGTGCATCAGCTTTTTTTTCAATTTGATTAATTACACACGTGCACTGCTGTAAGTATATTTCTCCAGTTGTTTTAGTGCTTATGTCATGCTTATTAACAAAGGGGTTTAATTAAAATTACAATGAAATAACTGATATGCAGGTAAATACTGGATGGGTTCTGGGCAAAATCTAAAGAAGGAGCAGCAGAATTATCGTGGACCAGGGATGTGCACATGAATTTTGAGGCCTATCCTTAGGGAAAAATAAATTACACAAAAATTGTTTTTAAAATAATGTCCAATCATATATTATTACCTTTGTCATTAATATGTTGATGCCCTCTAGAGGCACTGGTATTTATAATCTGCTCAGACAAGGTCTTTGAAAGGATCTCTAAAATAGCCCTTGTTTTTTTCTTGATGGTGATCACTCATTCACCGCATGCAGATCCAGCCTGATCTGTTTCCATTATAATAAATGTTTGTACTTCCACCAACTGACAGATGCCGCAGCACGGCGCAGCAGTTCAGCAGAAAGCAAGATTGTGCAGGACAGGAAGTTGAACACAAATAAAACGTCTGGTTTTATTTCCAAAATAAAATCCACCGTGGTCAGGGCGGATCATATTTTAGTAATACTATATCATGAAAACGTCAGAATGGGCGGAGCCAGACCCAAAGTCATGGTTTCAGGTGTCATTTCATCCCAATTCACCCTGGATAAGGAGCTTTTGATTTTGTAGTTGCTTTTGCTTGTTTATTATTATTATTATTATTATTTTAGATTTTATTTTAAATGAAGTAAGACTACATAATTACAAAACAATTTACTGTAAATGTTTTGAGTGGCATTTTTTCATTTTCAAATCTAGACCTATGCCTACATGAAATTCTGCATCCACTGATTGAATTATTTTTTTTTATTTTTATTTTTTTCCCCTTGGAAAGGCAACGTTAGTCGGGGAGGCCATATGGGCAGTTGCCCTGGCAACCTGGACAACCCCCCTGTGCATGTCCCAGGTCGACACATAAAAACAACATCCCCATCCCCGCTGTGTCTTAAATACAGCAAAATTACCTAAAAATATTCCATAAATAATATAAGGAACTGTCATGTTTACAATGCTACGCTTGAATATGAAGCAAGTTTATCCAGCTATGATGGTGATATTGTGATCATATTACTTAGTCTACATTTGGCTATAATTTGTGTTGCTCTGGTGGCCTAAGGGTCTAAAACAACAAGTTCTTTAATGTCAAGGAAAAATTCCAAAAAAATATATACTTTATATTTAGGTTCCAACAGCATGTGGACCAACACGTCCTGACAATTACAGCTTTTTCCACTGCTATCCTGTAGGATGAGCCAGAGGCCGCCCATATATGGTCAGTAGTAATTAGAGAGAGAGAGCGGGAGAAAGTCATTTCCTCTCCCTCTGGTTGCATGGTGCTTAAGCCTTCATAATGCTGACATCAGCACTCAGCTCTGACTACAACTAGAAACACACACACACACACGGGTCACTAACAGGTTCAGGCTAAATGCTGTATTCAAGATGCATCCCAATCACTACCAGCATCACCGGGATTGTGACTGCTGGTGTCATGACAACCGACATCATCGTCAACATCATCTTTCATTCCATCAATGGCCTGCAGCCTTATCAGGTGGAGCTGGGGCCCAACAGGGGGTTGGACATGTTACTGAGGGCGCAGGGAAATCAGCTATTCTGTCATGTATCAATCAGTATCACACCGCAATAAAAAAAAGCAATAAACACATGACACACACGCGTGCACACACACACACACACACCTTTAAAAACAGTGTAACATTGCAATAAAAATGGAAAAGTAATAAAGACATATATACTGTAAAAACACCAAACCAAGCACAACTTTCATCAAGCAGGTGTTGTCTAATTCCACTCCACACACTAGGCCACACCTCACACACACACACACACACACACACACACACACACACACACACACACACACACACACACAAGCACACACACACAGACCACCCCACAGCCAGTACCTGGGCAGGCTACTGGACATCGCTTTATGAAAAAGATATGGCCATTCGGTGATCTTTTTGGCGTACTTCCTCACCAGGTTGTCTTCACTGAAGAGGAAGAGGGAGCGGTTGACCGTTAGGCAGCTCTGCCGGACGGGTATGGGGTTGTACAGGGCCATGGTCCTGGCTCTCTGGGCCATCGACTGCTTGTACATCCGCTGCGCTCCGGGGGGCCCCCCTTGCCTGCTGCCGCCGCGGCCGGGCCCCCCTTGTCCGCCGGCACCCCCGCCACCGCCACCACCACCTCCTCCTCCTCCTCCTCCGTACCTGTTGGGTAGCTCGTCTCCAAAACGCGCCATTCTGCAGACACCAAACGCCAGAGGTTAGGAAGGAGCTGGGGGAGAAGCTCAGAGTGACAAGTCCACATGCCACCAGCACCCCATCAGCCTCGACTCCAAACACACATGCAGAATGGAGTTGGACTTAGTGTCTCTGTTCTCTGGGCTTCCTCTCTCTTGTCTATCTGTGTCTCCTTCCCAGATCTTCAGCGCCGAGTAGATACCTCCATTTGTGTGTGTGTGTGTGTGTGTGTGTGCGCGCGCGCGCGCTTGTGTGTGTGTGTGTGGAGAGGGGAGGGAGGGGGGAGGATGGAGCGCGGAGGAGAGGGAAAGCGCACGGTGTCTCTGACCGTGTGTTTGGAATATGAATGGGGGGAAACAGAGCGTTGTGTTTATGTAATTTGTTGGCTGACAGGAAGGGGAAGAAGAAAAAAAATCGAGTGAGGGAACTGTCAAAAAAAATCTACCCAGCGCATCAGCGGGTTTTTTTTTCTCTCAGTCGAAAAAAAAGAATAAAAGGCGTCGCGTCTTTTATTTGTTTGTTGGATTTTTGATTTTTTTTGCCGGAGGGGGGGAGGGGGAGTCGGGGAAAAACCTCTCCAGGAGTGATCCGCTTCTTGCATCACAACGAGGCGAAACAGATCGATCCCTCTAAACGCGCGCGCGACGAGGACGCATAGTTTGCGCGTTTTAAACGAATATTGCAATCATCTCCAGTAAAGTAGGCTATACCCCTGCTGGAGACTGCGTCTTTTTCCCCTCCTCTCAACAGCCTAGTGCATCTTGACAGGATCTGCAGTTGTATTCCCCCCCCTCCTCCTCGTCCACCTCCTCCTCCACCAGGTCCCCTTTTCTTCCTCCCCCCCCCCGCGAGATAAAAATAGAAATAGATAAGACTGAAATCTTTAATAATTCATTTATTCTTGTGCCATATATCCGCAACGTTCTCTGTGGCACGGTAGATATCCCCGCTCGCCACCTCTCACCGCCGCCGCGCCACTCCGGTTACAAGCAAACGCCAACCGAGGGGGGCTTCCCCAAAATCCGAGCCCGGTGACATTTGTTGATATTTGGTGATGTACGGTGCGGCATCCCCCCTCCTCCTCTTCCTCCTCCTCCTCCTCCTCCTCCTCTACCTCCCCCTCCTCCTCACCGAGGCGTCGGTCGCTGATTTTGGGCGTGATTGCGCGCACTTGGAGACGAAAATACACCGATCCTCAATCTACCGATTTATATCTCCTCAAACTTCCCCTCCCCCGTTCTCCTTCAGAATAATAAAAAAATGAGTTGATGAAATGGAAAAGAAAAAAAAATAACGTCCACAGCAACAATCATTTATAATCCAAGGTTGGGAGAAGAAGAATCCCGGACGAGTAGGATCCGGAGGAGCAGAAAAAGACCACTGGGGGAGGCAGCATCATCACCATCATCGATTCTTGGTCGGAAAATACGACGGCGGCGGTGCGGGTGTGTTGAAGCGGCGGCTCGCATTTTCTCCTCCGCCACCGGGCAGAAAAAGAGCACCATCACCGCCCGGCAGCTTCGCCCCCCGAGGTTCCCCTAACCAGAGAGAAGCGGCCAACCCCGCACACAAAGTCCAGCGTCTCTTCTCTCTCTCTAGGCTAAAGCTCTCTCTCTCTCTTCTTCTCTCTCTCCCTCCCTCTCTCTCTCCCTATCCCCCCCTCTCTGCTTTTTTTCTTCTTCTTCTCTTTCCTCCCTCTAAAACGCCCCAGGGGGACGTGAACCGACGCGCGGTCGGTCCTGGCGGCTGTTATTCCCGTTGGAGACCAAGCCTTGGAAACGGAGCAGCCCGACGAGCGGAGCGCTTCTCTCCGGCTCTCCCGTGTTCAGTCAGCCGTCGGGGTTGAACCGCGCACTGAGCATCTGATCAGTCTGACGGGAACCGAGCGCCGCGCGCAGATCCGTGGCCAAGCCTTGCAGCGCACGACGCACGGCGCCTCCCCGGAGTCTCCCCCTCTCCAACCCACTCCCCCATAGCGCGCGCGACAGGGATGTTTTGGGTACGGCGAGATGCACCAACGCGCATTAACTATACTCCAAGTGACTGCAATTATACAAATTAAGAATAAACAATGAAGAAAACATGGAAAATGTTGGTTAAATTTGAAAGACATCGGATATTTGTTGACTAGTTTACCTGTGAGTCGATATTTAGGACTGTTCTTTCATTATTGGCTTCACTTGTTCGCCTGGGAAATACGTGAAAACTGCCAACCATATTAGTTGACGGGTTTGGTGAGTTGAGGCCCCTCGAGGAGACGCTGCTCGCGGCTTCCTCTCATGGTCGCCAAGTGTCAAAAGCACCAGCGGCACAGTCCAATTCGCCCCGCTCACTGTTTACTCAAACCCTCCCTGCCAAGCAGAAGGCTTTGCCATAAGCAGAGGGGGGTGGATGGATGGGGTGGGGGGTGGACCATTTACAAGAAATGGTAAATGACTACAGTACAGTATGATAAAAAAAAGAAATGATCCTAAAAATATGATTTAGGGGACATTTTTGGCACGTAGCGGACCAAACAAGAGGAGGCTTGGTTCAGTGTCTATTTTAGGGAGGTGTACAGATGATTGTTGTTAATTATGTCCCAATTTTTATCCCCATCTGACAGACTGTTATGTAATGCTGTACCAACCCAAATCTAAGAATAAAAACGCTCAAATGGGATTCCATGGGACAACATGAGAAAAACCTGAGTTTGACCATGATTTTGAGCTGACTTTTATAAGAAAACAGGTTTCATGAGCCAAAGTTTTTCTCAGCTTACGAATGTATGAATGACACATGCCAATAATAATTTGGACCAGCATTTCTTCTTTGAGAGTTTGCTTTTTTTGAGGACATTTTAAAAGAGTTTTTTTTTTTTAATTTCCCTTCATTCCTCCCTTCTTCTCCTCCAAGCCGTCTGTCAGTCTGGCTCTGGCATCTGAATCGTCTTTGATGCAGTTCAGCAAGCTGTTTGCTTGGGCTAAACCGAGCAAGCTGTCACCTCTCCAGAACAGGAAAACAGGAAAATGAAAGTGGTGGAGATGGGAAGGTGGGGGAGGGGGGGAAGTAAAACCTATAAAACAACACATGTCAGATAATCCCTTTCAAAGTGATTCTTTGATATGTATATATATATATATTAATTTAAGGAAAAGAACAATTGAGCAATTGAGTTAAAAGACGTTTTAAACAAGTCTGTGGTCACTCTAGCACTTTGACACTGTCCTTGGTCCTGAAACAGCCACTGACAGTTTTCCAAGGCTTTCTTTTCTTTTGCTACTGTCCAAAGTGCTGAAACAAGAAAATAAAGCCCTGTGCAGCCTGTATGGATTTGGAAGAGACCATCTTCATGCACCGGGGGGGTTAGTTACCTCAGACCATCTGTTAAATGCTGAGAGGTCTTTGGAAATTCCGTTTAGTGCTTGCCTCTTCTATATCAGCTACTTTGGCAGGTAATCTCCCATCATTTGGCGGTCTAATTTTGCTCTAAAAGTCAGTGTGTGGAGTACTCAAAGTGGGCCATATGGTGGGATCTGGGAAGTCAGACTGAGCACGACTATGTAGAAGTCAATGAAAACTTCATCACAGGACATCCTGGTTCTGTACAATGTTCAATATAACAGCAACAGCATCAGTTATCTCTGTTATTCCTTCTCATCCAACTTTAATTCATAATAGAAAGTAATATCTATGATATGAAATGAGGACACAGATGCAGGAAAGGTTTCTCGATATGCAGTACAGATACTGTTAAGGTTACTAAGATTTTCACGCTTTTGTCATTACATTTTGAGTCAGTAATAGAAATGAATGAATGGTCTTTTACATAGCTGCATAATTCACTTAGCTGCTAGGCAATACATATTTGTTAGAAGGATTTCACCACAGACCAAAACTCAGTTCTCTAGCAAATCAATTCTTTTTTATATCGATTTCAGTAATTTGTTTCGTACTGGAGGAACAATGCAGTCTTCCAGTACTTGCAAAATGATATAAATGGTAAATAATGAATTGGGTTGTTTAGTTGTTTATGAAAAATATGTTGGGGACATTGAAAAGTGGAAAAATAATCTCAGCGACAAAGGAAGTTCAAATAAATATCATCTAATATAAAAACCTGGTTATTGCTGGTCTTATATGTGTCTAGAAACATTTTCTAAAGATGAGTGTTTTCTTCAGTACGAGTGATTCATCCCTTCTAAAACTCTTCCTGGGATGTTACCCTGAGGTCATACAGTGTGTGTAACTGACTTGCTGTAGCAGGTTTTCAGAGCTGTGCTTACAGCGCGCCCTTTTCAACGTCACAACGCGTGTGCATCACTAAGACATCCCCGTCATCTGATTCCCGGAGACTAGTGGCTGCTAACAGGCATGATAAAAGCCCGATCCTGCTGACAGCATGGGAGAGAGTGAGAGTGAGTGTCGGGAAGAGGTGGGTGGTGGTGGAGAGATGGTGGGAAGGGGGGGGTGGGGGGGGAGGGGGGGGGGGGGGGGTGGAGGTGGACAAAGCCTGCCTGTGATTTGCAGGGATAACAGAAAAACCACGTGGTGGTCCGATGCCAGAGATGACGAGCTGCCCCCGTCACTTACTGATAATGAGGATAGACTGAGAGGAAGGTGACGGATGGAGACATTGCACTCACTCTCCATTTTCCTTTTTTTTTCCTTTTTTTTGCACACTGGCATGTCTCAGCTCTCGCTGCTACGGCTGCTGCTGCTGCTGCTGCATGCCCATGCAGCTTTTCCTCCTGTTCCTATGTGAATGTGTGTGTGTGTCTTGCTGAGGGAGTCGTGCTGAGGCCCTGATGCGCAGCATTGTCATTCAGGGAGCGTTCACACAGGCAACCCCTGCAGGAAGCCCTGGTACCTCCCCCTTGAAACGATGCTCCCCGACCACCCCACCCCCCCTCGCTCCCCCTCCCTTTCTGCTTTCTGATCTCACTCAGCAGGCCAGAGCTACACAGCCCCATCTGAAAGGTAGAGCATGAGAGAAGAGAGCGAGACAACACAGCAGGATTAGGGCTAATTCACAGTCAAAATAGATAAATAAATAAATGAGAATAGACATTCACTTAGGGATCTCACTGTTAATTCTTGGAAATTCATTCTAAATTTAGATTTACTTTTAAATAAAAAATAATGCCAACTTCTATAAGCAAAGTACTAAAGGATAAAAAGAAACTTAAACTGGCAATAAACATGACTTTCATGACGTGACTCCCTCTTCCACAAAGCTGTCCCCTCAAAAATCTTTGCAAACACAAATAAGTAATTTTGAATATTAAAGAAACGTAAACAACGTTTACAAACGTAAACAAACACACAATACAAGTGCTGCTAAATGTAAAACAATGCATTTCTAAATTGTTGAAAAAATATGACCCCCCCCCCCCCCATTATTCTTCATAGTGGTTTGGTCCAGATGCTGTTTTCCAGTGGGCGGGACCAGTAGCTATCGGCTACATTTGACAGTCAGCTATTAGCTAGGTATGTGGAAGAAACCAATCGAACTAATACATAGAAGCCAGTAAGTCATTTATCACAACACTCAACACTCAACATTTGTGTTATAACTTGGTTATATTTTGAAATAGTTCCCTGAAATGTGTTTCTGCAAACAATTTAGGCAAGAAATAAGTCATACAATTACTGAATCTGTCATTATTTTAGATGTTTAACAGCAAGTTTCAAAGTTTAAGGCCTGGACTCACAGTATCCACAAGCTCCTCCTCCCTGCCGCATTAACATTCTCCATCTGTAAATGGAAGATGTGTGAACAGTTTTTTTTCAAACAGACAGGTTGAGGGCAGTGAGGAGGTATTTACTGAATTTGACGAAGTGTATTAGATCCGAATTGTGGACTATGCCTTTAAATGTAGCATGGGACTTTCTTCTGATAGGGATTCAGCTAGTATTAAATCAACAAAGAAGGTTTTCTCCAAGTGAATCTAAGGCCCCAACTATATGAATTTAGATTTGTTTCGAATTCAGCCTTTGAACCACACCAACACAGCACTTATCCAGAGATTTGTCAAACAAGTGGAGAGATTTGAAAATATCTGATCGAGAAGATTATTGTAGCGACTTCAGTCCGGATTTTTCTCAGTATCATGATGTCAAAACGTGGCTCTCGTATGCTCACAGATAGCGGACATGTCTCAGATTATGTCTGTTTAATTAAATATGGGCAGGTGGATGATGTGTTTTGTGATGCAGTTGCAGAATAAATAATAGGCCAACCATGCATCTCTAGCATAGATCCACCTGTGTTTTTGTTACACTGCACCAAATGACACACATAAACCACACAACGCAGCAGGAGCAGTGCAGCAGCAGCCGTTTAGTGAAAGCCAAGCAAGAACAACAATACTAGGGCTGAATGATTTGAAGAAAAAATTGAATTGCGATTTTTCTGTCAGATATTCTATCAGATATTAATATACTATTAAAACAATAAATGTCATAACTTTAATGCAAGAATGAAAGGTGAAGGTAAAGGTAGCCTGTGCTTTTCTTTTTCTCCTTTTCTCCACTATTTGTTTGCTCCTGTATCACTTTACTTTGGTCCTTCACTACTTCTGCTCCTCCCTGTCTAATGTTACTTGTCGTACGATTGATTTTTTTTTTTTTTTTTACCTAACTATCATCATTCGAGTCAGCAGTTACATAATGGTGTGTAGATATTAACATTAACTTAATGCTATCAATTAGTTTACCCACACCCACTGAGCCAAACTGGTGCAAAGATACCGTTATGTTACAGAACGTTAGCTGGCATCAATATATTGTGAACGTCTGTTTAACTTGTAAAATCTATGTGGAACTATCTCAAACTCATAACATAAGTCAACAATAAAAAATAAAAATACACTTGTACTTTGTCATATGACTCTTTTCTTTTACGCTCCTGGCTGTGACAACCAGTAAAATGGCTCAAATTTAAATGTAACTTGATGAATCAAAACCATTCATTAGAAAATCTGCATGAGGTTTCAGTCTGTTGATTGTCAGTGAGATCAGCAGTACTCACAACAGTGTCATGTTAAAGCGAATCATCGGTTTCATTTTTCATGCAAAAATATTGCTTATGGAGCTGATAATGGGTCTGAAGAGTACAGAGAAGTCCATCATGCATGCGAGGGGAAGTCCCCTCATTGATGGAAGTGTGATTCTATAAACTGCTTGAACAGTATCCTGTTCCCGCTGAGCCGTGAAGTTGTGCCAGGACAGTCAGAACTTGATCTGCTTCTTTTCACCTGAATAATCCATTGACTTTTCTAGCATGTCACAAATTTTATATTGGGTGATCAATCAACAGTAAATGGCGTTTACAGATTTGCACTTGAGCAAATTGTTGAACTGTGTTTTTAAGCGTGTGCATAGTATTTATTTATTTTATTTTTTTTATAAAACTACATGCACACTGCATATAAGAAGGATCAGATCATTGTTAGCTTGGTTCTGATATTTGATATTTGTTGATAGTAGGGAAGTTGAAATGTTGTCTGTTTACACTTTACAAGTACATGTAAAACAAGGTAACAACACAAATATAATCAAATAAATGTGAAATCTGCAGATTTAATCATTTCGACCAGTTTGGTCCAACAAGAACGCAACAAATTAGATTTAGCGTTCCCACCAACGTGGGTATTTTTGACACCATGTGTTTCTCTGCACAGTTTTGGCCTTTTACCCACACATACCCCCAGTTGCTGTGCTGCTGAAACTGGAGTTTCCTGTAACCAGAATCCAGGGTGAACTTTTTCCAAAAGGCCGATCATAAGCAGTCGGATATATGTGTGGATGGGAATGCCAGTTTCCTCTTCTTCGTTGGGGTTTTAAGGCAGTTGGCATCCAGAAAGTTGCATTGCTGTCATCTGCAGGATGACTACTTTATTCTACTATATCCTACTGTATAATCCAGAAGAAACACCGTCTTCCTCTCCCACTGGACCCTGTTTCTAAAATGATTTCATAGATTCCTCTTCTAAGCTAATCTCTTGCAAATATCAGATCAACTCTTGTCTTTGGTAGACATCATTTCCGCAAAAAAGTAAAACATGAACCACGATTTTTTGTCGACCTTGTTTGACGTCACATCGTGTAACATGTAACAGTAAATTGTATCCATGGAGATGTATGGAGCACTCCAGCCTTGTGATTGGCTAACATGTTCTTCCTGTTAGGAGTGCTATCGCCACCTGCTGCTTTGATATGTGCATGACATTGTTTGAGGCGGATTTTGAGGCGCTATCACACCGGTGGTGTGGATTAGAATTTTTTTTTTCAACCAGGGGCCATAAAAATTTGGTTTAAAAAATACCCACATTGGTGTCAACGAGACCTTAGTTTAGGGTCGACTCCCAATATAAAGCACACACATCCACACACTAAACAAGACTAGCTGTGTTTTACTTCCATGTTTTGGACGAGAATGCAGCATGTAGCATTTATCTAACGATGTAATAACTGATCACATGATGCTCCTTGGAAATACTTTGAAAGAGTCTGTATATGCATGTGTGTGTGTATCTGGAAGATTTGAGCTCTGCCTGTCCCTCTCTAAGTGCCTGTCCCACTAGTCAGGCATCTGGCAACGTCTCAGATCCTCCTGAGAGCCCTATCCAGCTCTGACCACAGAAAGCTACAGTATGTAAAGTCTTCTGCTTTGTGTTTCTCACTTATCGTGTTCCTTGAGCTAAAATGTACAGCAGCGGTTCTCAAAGTGGGTCCTTGAGGGAGTTCCAGGTGGAACTATAAAACTATAATTCAAACTATTCCCCAGCAAAAAGGGAAATAGTTTGAATTATAATTCCTTCCAATAGTTACACAATAACAGAATGTAAGTATTGGAGTTCATACACTTTCTGTATGACTTTTAAATGAATGCCCTGAAAATGTCCAAAACGCCACAGCATCCAAACCTGCCAAAGTTTAGGAAAGATATATATATATATATATATATATATATATATATATATATATATATATATATATATATATATATATATATATATATATATATATATATATATATATATATATATATATAAATCAAGCAGATTATAAATCAAGCAGATTTCCCATTAGAGTGTCAATACCATCAATCAAAAAACGAAAGCTGTTTGATGATTGGCTATTGTGGCTACTGTGTAGCCAATCACAAACAGAAGCACTATTGTATCTGGGTAAATTTTAACACAACAACCAATTGAAAAAAGGACTGTTATCCTGGAATTTTTCACTTATGCTACAACCAACATTCCATGGAAGTTTTATATTACCATTTTTTTATTTTATATTACCTAGTCATCAATTTATGAAAGAAAGTCTTTGCAGTAAACGCTCACTAGGTGAAAAATTGTGTACACTGCACTATATGGAGGTCCCCTTTTTGATAGGTAAATGTTACTCAATGATGTCGAATGAGGTCTTCTCTTTAAAATCACATTTGCAGTAATTTTATGTGAGAAGCCTTAAAAGAACAATTTCTATTCTTTTTGGTTTTTAAAAAAAATACTAGAAAAAGAGGTCCACAATTGGTTGGATTGATAGTCCACTGTTACTATGTGCATGTGTATAACTATGTACTGTACGTGTGTGTGTGTGTGTGTGTGTGTGCAGAATAGAATATATACAGGAAACTGAGCTCTAACTCATGATCATTATGTTTTGATCATTAATACGTCTGAAAGAAAGAATGGCAGTGGGGGGTGGGGGGGTATGCAGACAGGCGGAGAGATATAGCGAGCTGATGTAGCGTCCAAGCTAATTAGGGGATTGCTCTTTTTTTGGCTCGTTCTCACGCCGACTCAACCTGTATTAATTGATTGGCTGGTTAATGGAAGTGGAGACAGGGAACACGGGGCGGGAGGAAGAGGAGTGTGCTGGTCTCAGCTAATGGGCCCGGCTCTAGTGTGTGGAGTAAGCATTCTAGTCAAGGAATCAGCACTACAGGATGGATAGAAGGAAAGAAAAGAAGAAATGGAGAGGTGGAGGGAGAGAAAAGATCAGCAGAGAAAAAATAAAGACTGAGATCAGGGATGGAGGAACTGTCTGCAAAAAAGCAAGACTTTTTGTGTTTTTAAATGAACTGCACACAACACCACAGAGGTTGAAAAATAACTAAAATCACCTTACTTTTACACAAACATGAACAGATTTTACTTAACACTTAAACACTACAGTAACATTACAACATTCCATATTAAATAGAGAGCTTTTAACCCTCTATTGCATAGTGTTGCCATATGACAACAATTACTTTATCCTAATTTTTCAACTGTGATATAAATTCTATGTATTTACAGTTAGGTGTGAAAAGGAGGCGTTTACTTTTGAAGTGCATACAATTTATGAGATCACATGACCAGGATATCCTGTTTGCTCAACATGTGAGCATCTTTGTCTCACGACTGAAGGTTGGAAAAGGTTGGATAATTTTTTATAATTGGAAAATTAAACTACTGTATGGAAATTTTATCCAATTATATTAATACAATTTGTTTTATTATTATTATTATTATTATTATTTTATAATAAGAATTTTATTTTGAAGGGCATACAATTTATGAGGTCACATGACCAGGATATCATGTTTGCCCATGAACATTTGACATGTGAGCATCATTGTTTCATGACCATAGTTGTCTTTAATTCATAATTTTGGAACAATATTTACCAAATCAAAAATTGAACTCACTACCTAGGGTAGTTAAACTTTATTATTATTATTATTATTATTATTAATTATTACTAATATGCATAAATAGATTGTTTGCCATATGATGAAAATTCCTAGTGTATACAACCTATTGACTAACATAGCATGAAACTATCCTGAGACTAAAAAAAGTTTACAACTTTTTCCTTATAATTCTTACTATTATTTTGGCCAAGTAATAAAACAATCAAAACATTTCTGTACCATGTCTAAGTAATATTTCATTCAATAAAGGGTTAATATCCTTTTAAATATACATATAGAGGATAGAAATATATCACAAAAGCTTGCTCTTCTTATATCAAGCAGCAAAATTGCATTTTTATATCTTCCAACATGATTCAACATAGGTCATCTGTACCGAGTTTGAAAAGTGACGTGGCAGCTGGAGCTGATTGTGGCCACTCTACTCATCTTGTGATTCCACCAGATGCACTGCAGCACATTTCACAAGTGGCTCTTCACTCCACTAAAAATATGCACCTATTCTATTTTTGACAGAGGAGGTGCTGAAGCCACATCAAGCTACACACAGCAAAGTCAGACAGGAAGTCAGACACACAGGAAAGGCATACACCTTCTGGTTTTCAGTTTTTCCAGTTTTCACAATAAAACACCAGTAGTCTTTATGCCTAAGGAAAGATTACCAAATCAACAATAATCAGTGTCTGACAGACTAAAGTAACCTTTTATTTATTTGTTTTGTCCTCTTTATACATCGCTGGTTGTTACGTAGATGCAGGACCGCCCCTGGATAAATTGGGGCCCTAAACAGAATTTAGTTTTGAATTGAATTGCTCTTATTTCCTTATTTGTTGTCTGAGAGTGTGAGGAAATACAGGTTTAGTGTTAAAAAAGATGATTAAATGCTAATCAGGTCCGCTGGTAAATGTAATCTCCAGTCCACATCTAGACAGAATTATCCTTTCTTAGATTATAGATCATTACGTGACCCTTCAATACTTGTGAGTAGCATTTGCGGTAGCACTAGCGAGTAGCTAGTTTTTACGTTTCAATATGCTAAGTTTCAATTTATGGTGTAAATGTTGACGTAATGACAGCCTTCACCAAAAAATGCACAATTTCCTATATAATGTAATAACCACATTCAGAAAGCCAAAGATAAACTATGTAGACAGCCCACCAATAATTTATACACTGGCAAAAATTCAAAAGCAGTATAAAGCATTCTTCCCTAAAATTACCAGTAAACAAAATATAAAACCCCTCACAGATCAATCCAAGATCCCAGTGCAGAATACTCATTCGTGGCAACATGTGGCAACCTGCCAGAGTCTGAGGGACGGCCAACGGAAACGCAAGTCAAGCAAGTCGAGCCCATATGTTCCAGGATGTCTAATACCCACAGAGGGGCTGTAATAGCCATCCAGTTGGATAAATGTTAAATTTACAGGAGAATCAACCTAAATACGACTGTTAAATATCCGCTGTTTGGTTAACCCTTTCACAATGGCCATGGTTTTATTCATTCTAGAGCCCATTTTGAAGGAGTGATTTTTGGTTCATGTTTAAAAAAATAATCTGAAACAGAACTGAAGATGAACAAATGTACTGCACACCATAGTATCATTGTTGACTGTGGTTACAGGTGCATTACTATCAGTGGAGTCACCCCTCTCTTGCATAGTGTTGGCACATGTCAATAATTATTTTGTCTTATTTTTTCGAAAAAGCTGTGATGTAAAATCTATGATTTTGCAGTTAGGCATCAAAAGGGGGCTTTTATTTTGAAGGACATGCAATTTATGAGGTCGCATGACCAGGATATCCTGTTTGTGAGCATCATTGTCTTTTATTCACAATTTTGGAAAACTTTCACCAAATAAAAAAATGAACTCACTTTCTAGGGTAGGTAAACTTTATTATTATTTGTATTTATACTTAATTCAATTTTGATGTTATAAGTTTTTTTCTAATATGCTAAAAAAGATTTGTTGCCATATAGCAACGATATGCATGAAAAATGAAAAATCTCTATTTTATACAACCTAATGGAGTCCCATTGACTTACATATCATGAAACTATCCTGAGACTATGTTTACAACCATTTTAAGTAATAAAACATTCAAAACATGTTTTAGCATGTCTAAGTAATATTTCATGCAATAGAGGTTAAAGGTTCTATATTACTACATTTGTAATTGTAACTCCCGATGTCCCATTTATAACACAGACTTGTCTCCACTGTCGACTATTGTTATTGATTATATTTGCACATAATCAAACCTTTATACAATAATTTTCATAATTTTACACTTCCAAAGTTTTTTGTAAGTCTTGCTTGAAATCCTAAATATCATGATTACTGTTACAATGGTCACTTTGTGTAATGTGTAACTGGAGGAAACATGATTAGTCATTTTAAAGAGGCTGTGGTGTGCACACTGTGAGTGAGTAAATTAACTCTCCCAATGTGCTGACTGATTAAAGTGTGCAGTCAGGAAGATGCTAAGATCCAGCATTATTTCCCCTAATGCATCTTTTTCTTGGTCAAAATCACCTCTGTCATTTGGGCGAGTGGGGAGGAGAGGAGGGTAGAGGAATGAAATCTTGGCAGCAAAGAAGAAAGAAAAAATGGGTAAATACAAACAATTCCTTGTGACATAGATATTCTGTAACAGAAAAGGTGATAAGATAGGACAGGAGAGAGAAGGAAGGAGCAGGATGGAAAGGTAGATAAATGAAGTTAAAAAACCAAAGTGGGTCAGCTCAGCATCCGGCTTTTATTGCATGAAATATTACTTAGACATGGTAAAAACTGTTTTGAATGTTTTTATTACTTCAAATGGCCTAAATAATAAGATATATTTAATGTATGTAAAAAAGTTGTAAACATAGTCTCAGGATAGTTAGTTAGATAGACAAATTGATTGATAAAGCAAGAAATTCCATTACTTAACCCTGATAAGGCACACCTATGAAGTAGTAAAAATGGTAGTTCATCAAGAGAATGCTAAGAGTGTGCAAAGCAGTAATCAGAGCAAAGGGTGGCTATTTTGAAGAAACTAGAATATAAAACATGTTTTCAGTTATTTCACCTTTTGTTGCTACACAGACCTGATTATACACATACAGTCCAGTCTGGGAGATGGACACTGTGAAACAGAGTTTCTACTTTTCCAAGACAGTAGTTTAATAAAGTGAGGCGAAATAATGTGTATTGTTAAAAACAGACAATGGAAGAAATAGATTGTGTCATTGTCATTTTGAAAAATACACCACACTGGACATCAACACCTCATATATGATTACATCAAAATCAATTGTGTTTCTATTAACAGGAGGTTATCAGAGCTCTAATCTAATCTGCAACCAGAAGTCTTCTTCTTATATTCTAGTTAGTCACATCATTTCTTTGCCACTAAGTAACTTTGTGCTATGAATATACTCAACAAATTAAACAATTAAGAGAATACTCCTGACCACAGATGCAGCATTCTGCCTGTAAAAGTAGGACAAAGCAACGATGATCCCAGTAGGTTTTTGTGCACTTTTTCATATCTTGACATAAATGTGTCCCCATGGCTCTGTGTTACTCCCGATTTGCCCAAACAGAAGTGTCTCCTGTGCACATTTAGGAAGCTGCTGTCAGAACAGGGCCCGTCGAGCTCTGGCCTTCTATCTGGAGTTTTTATGGAACTGAAGTCTATCGAAAGAACTTCTTTTAAATGTACCATAATTTACACTTTTCCTGAGTTTTACTTCAAGTTTTGATATGCCTTACCAGATATGTTTGTAGTTTTAAGTACTAAAAATAATCTCAATATAGTTTTACATCTCCTGCACTGGAAAGTAGAGGTTGTATTGGGTCTGTCTCGTTAACCCAGAAATATGAAATATTACTTAGGCATGGTAAAAATGTTTTGAATGTTTTTTTTATTACTTAAAATGGCCTAAATAATATATATATTGAGAAATATAAGAAAAAGTTGTAAACATAGTCTCATATGGATAGGATAGTTTCATGCTATGTAAGTCAATGGGACTCCATTAGGTTGTATACACTAGGAATATTCCATATTTGCATATTGTTGACATATGGCAGCAAATCTATTTTAGGTCTATTTAGATCTATTTTAAAAGGTTGTCAAAAATTAAAAACACATGACCATTTGATTTCATGTCAAAAAATTGCACAAAATCATAATTTTTGTAAAAATAAAATCATACAAATAGACTTTATTTGGAGTGTTGAGTTTGAAAATATCATTTTATACCAGACTTTACCAAACCAAGAGGTTTGGAAAAGAGTTAAATCATTTTCTATACCCGCTCATTCCTCACTAGGGTCACGGGGGTCTTGCTGGAGCCAATCCCAGTGTACTTGTAAGAGTTTCTGGCATTTGTAGCTAACCTTTCCTATAATAACCTTTTCCTAACACTTAACAAACTATTGTATTACACAACCATTGCTGCAGATCATGGTGTTCCACAACAGCAGGCACAAGGGAATCGACATCATTAATAATAGAACCCTTCCAGGTTATCTCACCAAACAGATTTCCTGGTGACTTGGATATTGCCTGTTTTGGGGGCTGATGATGCACTGAACAACACTGACCATGTACTGAACCAAACAGGAAAAGCAACACACACACATTCTAGATGTTATCAAAACCATAACTCATTCAGGTGTGGCTTTGGAGAAACATCATGCTTGTTCCTAGACTGTCAACCATTAATAAAATGAGTATTTTCTCCCTGTGATCAGCCTGATGTCTTCTTCCTCTATCTCATTGTTTCTGTAAGGTGCACTATTTCAAATACTCTGTATTTATCTCCTACACAATTCGGGCGAGAGGTTGGATCACTGTTTTTTGTACCTAAAACTAACCTAAAAACTAACATAAAACATTGTCATTTTGAACCCATATAGTATGTAGTGTAACGCAACCGAGCAACATATTATGGTCCTTTTCCAAAAGGTTGATATGTAACAACTAGTAGGTGTAACTCATTTGTAGATGTGTAATTTTTGGTCATGTTTGGTGTTGTTGAAATTTGTTAAAAATAATGAAATTATAAAAAGTCACGAGCCTGATGCTTTAAAGGTTGTTGCAGACACTGGCAGCAAAATATGGATCTGGAAGACAATAAAACTAAGATGTGAGAGAAGAGAAAGGTAGACAAAAGGAAGGTGGAAACCAGAGCACGGAAAGTAGAGAGAATGGTGAGAAGAAAAGTCAATGCAAGAAACAAAAAGAGAAAAGGAGAGGAAAGCAATAAAAAGAAAGGCTGAAAAGGACAAAACAGAGAGGAGAAATGAGAACAGTAGAGGTGAGGAGGAAAGCAGCCGAAAGAGGACAAACATGAAAATGCGAGGAGCTAAAAATGAGATGAAAAGCCGTTGAGAGGATGTACGGTGGAGGAGGAGAGATGTAGAGGAGGCAGGAAATAAGGTCAGATAGGAAGTGAGAGAAGAGAGATAGCGAAATGACAAAAAGGAGACAAGGAGAGGGGAGAAGTGAGCGAGCGATTGAAAAGGAGAGATAAGGAGGTGGAAGAAGGTGAAAAAGAGGAGAACATGGACAGCGAGGTAGATAGTGAGTGGGCGAGGAGGAGGAGGAGAGATATGAGAGAGCGAAGAGAGGGAGGGGAAAAGAACAGCCTGTTTTCTCTGTTTCCGCAATAAACGCACATCTGCTTAGTGGACACAAGTGTGTTTGCTTACTGTGAACGTTCCTGTTTAAATGCTGCTATGGTTTGTATTGGAGGTGTGTTGTAAACTAGAGATTGTGCATATGTGTTATTTTTTTAGAGTTTGCATATTGTGTGTATCTGTATTTTTCATGTATTTATCTTCCATAACTATTTTAAATTGTGCGCGGGCTGTCTGCATCTGTACAATGCCAGGCCTATTGCACCTTATCTACGTATTATGTGCGTCAGTGTGTGTGTGTGTGTGTGTTTTATGAGGACCGATTCAAGGCGTTCAAAAAAAGGACATTTTGGAAAACGGTACATTTTGATGGCCCTTCTCTTCTTTAATGGGCTGTTTCAGGTTTAAGACTTGTTGTTGTTAAAGGGAAATTTCAATAAAAAAATAATAGTTTGATTGTGCTCAAATTTGATGGTGAAATCTGCTTACTGGGTAAAAAGAGGCAGGGCAAGAAAAACAAGCTTGTAAAAAGTCAGCAGTTTAAGACAAGGCAAGACATGTTTATTTGTAGAGAACATTTCAACAACAAGGTAATCCAAAGTGCTTTATATAAAACATTAAAAGCATCAAGATACAATTTAAAAATGGTGCATTAAAATAGGGAAAAAGAGGGTTATTAATTAAAATTAACGCATAAGAACCCACTGTGACTCTAGTGTCACTGCCCCTTTAAATGTTAAATGTGAATAACTCCTCATTTCCAGCTTTAAACTGATGAAGCCTCTAAATGAATCACCTGGTGTGTGACAGGTGTAAAAAGGCTGACTTGGTTCAAACAGCTGGATTTTTGTTACTTAAATTAAGTTTCTACTCATTTAATAACTGTATGAGTAGAATATCTATATTACATTTAACCTGTTCCAACCACAATTTTTTATTAAATTGATGTAAAACAAGTGTCACATCAGGCTTATTAACCTTAAAATAGTCATGGAAAACCACATGTGACATATGTCACAATGAGAAAAAAAGTAATTTAGCTGATTCACTTACTTTTGAATAAATTTAGTTTCTGTCATTCAAATAATTTGTTGTTAAAACTAAACCAGCAAAGTTATAGCTGTGATATATGTTGAGGAAATGCAAATAAAAAGACTAAATATGTGCTATTAAGCACAAAAACAGCAAAAACTGCCAAGCTGATTTATTCAAATGAGGAATAAATTTACCATAAATATATATAACATCACAAATCTATGATACTGGGAGTTAGTATTTCAAGAAATGTTTCAGAAATGTTCCATATTTGATCTGTCAGAAATGGGTCTGGGTTCTTATGGGTTAAATCAGATTAAAAGAATTTGAAATTAAGAATAAAAGTCCAATATATAATTTAAATGCAGTTTAAACAGATTATATCATGTTTTGTGAAACTGGAGGTGATCCTGTTTGAAAAGTTCAAAATGATTTCCTATTGCAGAAAAGGATTTACAATTATTACAACTATGAGTCAAGATATGTTTTTTAAATATCCCCCGACCTTAACCCTGTGGTTATTGAAGGTATAAAAGGTAGCCTGACTTTAAGGTTATTGTAACTTATCTAACCTTAAAGTGATCATTTTAACCCAATCCAACATTGTTATATAAAGGTTTTGTAAAGGACAGATAAATAATCTCAGACATTCTGAACATTTCTGAGTAAATGGACCCACGATGTGTTTTGACTTGTTACTTGTGTTTCTGGCCTAGTTAGACTGAACAAAGTTGTTGCATTCCCAGATCTCGGCTATTAAACTAGTGAGGACCATCATCAATAAAAATAATGGGACAAAACTACAGAAATATAACTAGAAATAAGAAATAATCAAACAATCCTTTTAGGATCCACTTAGATTTAGATTAGGGATCAAGTGTTGGGATAGATATGCTGATGGTGCCTATGAGCATTATATCAATGAGGGTCCTCATAAGTATAAGTAAAACTGTGTGTGTGTGTGTGTGCGTGCGTGTGTGTGTGTGTGTGTGTGTGTGTGTGTGTGTGTGTGTGTGTGTGTGTGTGTGTGTGTGTGTGTGTGTGAGCAGTAAGTAGACCAGGACACAGAGGTAAACCAGGCAGTGATTAAGTGACTGGATAAATCTGCTCTGCTCATCTCTCGTCTGCCTTCCTCTCTCTCTCTTCTCTCTCTCTTTCCTTTTTCATTCTTCCTCTCACTGCTGCTCTCCATCCCTCCTTCCTCACCTTTTTCTCTTACATTTTTCCTTCTAGTTATCTTCTTCCTTAGTCACTCCTCATTTCTCCTCTCTTCCCTCTTGTTTCTCTTCCACCTTCCTTCATCTTTTCCTGTATTCCTTGCTTTCACATTTCACATCCTTGTCTTACATCCTTACCTCCTTTCCTCCTTCATTGTCTCCTTCTTTCTACCTTCGGTCTTGGTTCTGTTCTCTAAAAATCTTATTCTGTGTCATTAGTCACTTTTTTGCTTCTATTTCCTCCTATATCTTACCTTTCTCTGTCATTCTTTCTCTGTCATCCAATTTATCTTCATTTGTCATATCTGTGTCTATGAATCTGATCCAGAACCTTCTCTACATGACTATTTTTCTGCATTGAGATGTGTATGTATCACAAACAACCAACACAGGTTCTACAGATGTGAATATCAGAGACCATGTGGATTGAATGTGGGTAAAGATGGTGAACAAGTTGAGCTGGTGATGTTCAACGTTTGAGAGATAGTTTGGTATTTGTGTTGTCACATGAATTTACCTTGAGCAAATAAGTTAAAGCATCAGAATTGGACTGTTTGCTGCTGCAGCTGTGATTTATCTAAACTACAATAGGTAGAGTTTTCTGTAAAAATCGGACTGAGTTCAGCTTTAATGAGCTTAAAAGACATTTAGAATATAAACTCATTCACACAGTCAATACATCAGGCAGGGATAGTCTCTGTGTTTGTCTGTGCGTGTCATAAATGTCCCTGGTGTAAAGGTTTCATTGAGAAAAAGCTGAGGTATGAAGGGTAAGGTGGTGCCCTCACTAAATGTGAGTGGCTGGCGGCCGGCCAATCACAGAGAGGGGGTGACCCTAAGCGACAGCTAGAGGCAGAGAGAGAGTAAAGAGCTCTTAAGAGAAAAAGCAGAAAGTCATCAACCATAAGTAATGCAGTGCACTCTGAACCAATCAGGAAGGAGAACTCTGTTGTAAACTCATTCATTTTTACCTTCAAAATGAATCCCCTTAACCCTCTATTCTTCTAAAAAGCTGTGATATAAAATCTATGTTTCTTACAGTTAAGCGTGAAAAGTGAGCTTTTATTTTTGAAGAACATACAATTATGAGGTCACATGACCAGGATATCCTGTTTGCTCATGGACATTTGACATGTGAATGTCACTGTTAAAACCGAACGTTGTTTTTTATTTAGAATTTTGGAAACATTTTTTTTCTTTACTTTGATGTTACAATTTTGATGTTATATGTTTTTTTTAATATGCCAATAAAAGGTTTGTTGCCATATGAGAACAATATGGAAATATGGAAAATTTCCAGTGCATAAAACCTAATGGAGTCCCATTGACTTACATAGCATGAAACTATCTTGAGACTATGCTAAAATATCTATTATTTAGGCTGTTTTAAGTAATAAAATCATTCAAAACATTTTTATTGGGTCTAAATAATGAAATAATATTTAGAGGGTTAAGAAAATCTATCAGATCAGGCTGGAGTCAACACAGTATGTGTATGAAACAGGAGACTGTGATTTGAACCACAAACTTATCAACTTAGAAGTATTGTATGTATCAAAGTGCGATATATGGGTTTTATCCACCGTTTAAAAACAGTGTCAATGACGATTTTTGGGAAATCATTGATAACCAAATACTTTGTCATTTATGTATGAAGACTTTTATCATTCATAAATGAAACAAATGTGGTGTATTTCTGCCTGTCTTTCTTCCTCTCACAGTGTGTATGTATGCATGATGTGTGTGAGATACCAATGGTTGCATGTATTTGTGACCCAGGAGTTGACAGGAGTTCCAACAAGTGATTGGAAATTCTGTTGATTTTTATTTCTTGTCTCTAATTTGGTTGGGGAGGGAAATTCTTGTGATTTGGATTTTTTCTTTTCTAGGTTACATCCATCATCTTTCTAGGTAGATTTCTTTTGTTTGGCATGTTGGCCTGAATTTTCTTAACTCAATCTATTCTGAAACACACTGTAATCAGTCCTTGAAACTCAGATATCCACCTCTGTGGTTGCTGGGACTCGGGGGAAGATCCGGCATTTTCTAGTCAGAAACATACACATATATTGTGCTTGGTGGCAGGATGGACATTGGGTGAATAAGACCCAGTTTGGAACAGTAAACGTAGCACTTCCTTTAGTCAAATCAGTGTTTGGTCAAAGTTGGAACACAGCAGTGAGTTAAACGCCAAAAACAGATACATTGCAATTTCTTTAAATTCCCTGCAGGTACTTACAAAATTGCTGACATAATTGCATAACCTTGTATCATTTAGATAATCTTTGCCAATATCATTTACCAATTGTCTTTTTTGCTCTGTTAGCATTCTGTTTTTTGCTGCACATATTCCATCCAAGCATTATATGTCTTTATTATAGGAGATATAGATATTAAAAGAAATAGGAAACAACATGCAATAAACATCCTCTGTTGGAATTGAACCACAGATTTTGCAATTATCAGCATGCATCATAACCAGTAGGCTTCCAGGTATACTGCATGCAACTATGCTGTTGATGGAGAATTGCACGAATTGGATTTAGTTTCAACTTCATTGAGGAAAAAAAAGGTGTCCACAACCTCCACCATTGCCAATGTCCCCATGCTGTGCAGCGCCATCCAAAGCAAAGGTCTTCTGTCCAAGCAGAGAAATGGCTGTGTCATTACAGGAAGATAGCTGTGACTAAGACTATTAGCTAATTGATAGGCTGACTGTGTGTGGCTGACACAACAAAACTAGCACAACACGCTTAGGCCCAAAATCATTTCACTCTGCACAAAATATTTTTCCTCTGATTGAAAAAAAAAAAACATTAAGAGTTTCTAACTGAGGTTTTTCCTCCCATGGAGGATAAAAAGAAAATCATTCTATAACATTTATGTGTTGCACTTTAATTTCGGGAGTACTCTGAAAACTCTTAGCACAGAGGACTGAAAATCGCTGAAAATGCAAACCTGTCCTCACAAAGCCAAAATGTGAATGGAGTCTAATGGAAATGATATGGACGAAGCAGCCAAATAACTCCTCCTCCCACCAACCCCTGCTGGGCTTCAACCCAAAAACCTCCATTTGATTTACAGCGTTTCCACTGTAATAGCAAATAAAGTGGAAATAGGAATTTGTTTCTTAGCACTGTGCTCATACTCTACATTTCACCAGATGAATATATAAATAAAGGAAGCAGATCTTGACCAACCGGAGTGGACACAAACGCAGGATTCAAACGATCAGTCGCGTGATGGATCTCGTATCAGTGCAGTAGTGCATGTGTTTCCCTGGACGTGGGATTGGAAGAGGATATTTGTTTAAACTGCTGCTTTGTGCACAGTTTCCCTCCTCAGAGAGCGTGAGCATGGTCCCAGTGGATTTCTCCTCATTAAAATAAAGAACGAATCAATGATTTCTAAACTTTCTATTTATCCAGGAAAGGATTTTGCTTTTTCTGCAGAAAAGCTTCGCAGCCTCGGCTGCACATTTATTCTCTTTACCATATGTCTTTACATAAGGATTCTGCCCACTTTAACTTTACATTCTACTTCCAAATATATGGTTTATAAAACTGGCCTAGTTTGGACTTATAGTAGAAACTACGAAAATACTTTGTAAAATTAAGATATGTTTAGTATAATCCCAATGTTGAGTAAATGTTGATTAAATACATACATAAATTACAATAACAACAAGGAACAAACAACATATGCTATATACTGTGTACAGTATATAGCATTTTGCTGGAACATGAAGTAAGCTTCTCTTTGGTTCATTTTATTGTAAATTGAATACATATATTTTTTAATCACCACCACCATGGGGTCTCATTTTAAGGTGTAATGCAAAACTTCTCAATGTAAATCAATATGTTCATGTATGTATGTAAGTATGTACATCTATGCACTTGCCAAAGGAGTTCACATGATGAATGAGTGAGTTTTAGTTTATCACCACCACATCTCTGAATTTCATGGTAGACTGAGGTTTGTAATCTTGTGTCTGTGGATTCCTGCTGGTGAAATGAATGCAAAAAGCACACGATCTCTGAACAGAGCAGAGACTTCCACAGGCTACTTCCTGGTAACCCTGTTAACCCTGGTAACGTGTATTGTGGATAAAATAACTGTTACTATAGACTCTAGAGCAAATGGAACATATTCTGCTATTGAAACAAGTCAGTCAGTCAGTCATTTTCTATACCTGCTTATTCCTCATTAGGGTCGCAGGGGTCTGCTGGAGCCAATCCCAGCGCGTTACGGCAAGAGGCAGGGATACACCCCAGATGGTCGCCAGCCAATCGTGGGGCGCACGCACCATTCACTCACACACTCACACCTACGGGCAATTTAGAGTCTCCAATTAACCTGAGCATGTTTTTGGACTGTGGGAGGAAGCCGGAGTACCCGGTGAAAACCCACGCAGACACGGGGAGAACATGCAAACTCCACACAGAAAGGTCCCAGACCCCGGACCAAGGAGGTCTTGAACCTGCGACCTTCTTGCTGTGAGGCAACAGCGCTAACCCCTGCGCCACCGTGTCGCCCGGAAACAAGTCAAGTAAGTCAATAAGAAAAAAAAATGCTAATTGAGTGCAGCCAGAATAACTCAGTACCAATTTCTGAACAGATTCTGTTGATAAAAGGGAAGTTTACCAAAAGATCAATAAATAATCAAAATATTATATAAATCACGTTTGAATAATCTGTGAATTAAGTGTGCTCTACAGAAAGAGACACAAATAGAAAGGACACAGCCACATGTGTTTGTGTCTGCTGCCACCTGGTGGTCATATGAACAACTGCAGTGATTCATAGTTTAGATTTGCTGTCGACAACCTGTGTGTGTGTGTGTGTGTGTGCGTGCGTGCGTGCGTGCGTGCGTGCGTGTGTGTGTGTGTGTGTGTGTGTGTGTGAGTGTGTGTGTGTACAGAACTCCTCACTCTTTACTGAATGAGGAGCTTTTGGGCTCACTTTTCAGAGTCTAGCATACGTCCCTCCTATCAATGAACCATTTTATTTTCTATTACTTTTATTCTTTTCTAAATACTAAGAAGGTAATTGATTAATCAAAAACATTAACTTTGGACTTCTCATTTTTAATTGAGAAGATATATTTTGCACCATTGTTACTTCAATGAAATCTGAGGTAATGTGTAAACTAAAAATAAAAATAATACCCCAATGTGGGAATTATACCAATCACAAGCCTCTATTGGGTTTGTCAAAAACAACAATAAAATAATGAAATGAGAACGTCACTGAGATGATGGAAGGATGGACCTCCTGTCTCTGTCTATAAATCGGTTTGTTCTTTCTGTACATGTTTCCTTTCTTAATTACTTATTACTTAATACTTTCTCTCCTATTTATTTTTTTACCTTCTCCCACTTTTAGTTTTCATCTGAAGCTAAAGTGCATTTGTTAACCTGAATGTTAGAATGTTAACACAGTTTCAGATTTAAAAATGAAGTACACACTGCTTGTTTGTATCTTGGTTCACTTCTTGAATCCCTCCGAAAACATAACAGCAAGATTTGCTATTAAACAGCTGTTTAAGTGGTACAGTGATTAGTTCCACTGGTATTGGTTGCCATTGTCCTATTTCTCCATTTCTGCTGACGTTGCATGAATGCAGCATAAGCTCCACATTGGCAATCTCATTCAGAATGACTGGAAACTGGTTTTCTAATCCTGAAATCAAGTCCAGTGTGTGTGTGTATGTGTGTGTGTGTGTGTGTGTGTGTGTGTGTGTGTGTGTGTGTGTGTGTGTGTGTGTGTGTGTGTGTGTGTGTGTGTGACGCCCACCTGCGTCAGTGTGTGTCAGCATGACGCACTTGGTCCTCTGTTACAAACAGAGAAGGAGGCAGGACTCTGATTTATTGTCTTGAACACATGAAATCAAACACGTCACCAATAAAGAATTCACTTCATCGGTATGAACACAAGGGGGCAGCAGCTTTCCATCTGAAGACTACCCCAGCACTTCCTCATTGTGCATGTGTGTGTGCATGTATGTGTGTGTTTGACGGTGAGGATACAAAGTGGGGAAAAAAGGAAGGGAAGTGGGGTAACTCGTCTGGGATTTGGATGCCACGTAAGAGAGTCATCAACTGACAGACAGATGAGGACTACTATGAAGTAAAGCTAAATCAGATGCACCATTCATAATCTATTCAAACACTTACATTAACCTATGGTTAAACTACACATCCGGGTTTGAACAACAAGCAGCCTCTTGAAATTACAAGAGAAAGGCAGAACTGAGGAAAAATGTGTTTAGAGGGAGCTGGAGATGGATGGTTGCACAAACAAACCACGAAGAGCAGCTGAGGATAATTATATATAGTAAAATATGGTGGTACTTAAAAGAGAAATAACAGAAAACTTCTGTATTCTGTTGCAATCACAAAAAAATCAGCTCATAAAACCCTCTTCAATGATCTAGAAATTCTAGATTACTTTTGCACTTCATAACTTTTTTTAAGTTGACTGAGTGCCAGAGCTGTAACATTTATGATAGTAAACCCAACACCCTTTTAGGTGCAATGACTAGTTAGAGCTAATCAGAATACTAATTCTTAAGGAAGAAATGGACAGGATGAGACACAACGATGGACAAAGTAGAGACAGTGGTAAAAATAGGGGAGGAGGAGTGGGGATGAAAGGAAAGAGGGAAAGGTGATGAGCTATGCATGAATGGACAGGAGGCAGAGAGACTGAATACATCCAGTCAAAAGTTAGGACACTTCCCTTTCAATGAGAAAGTGTAAGGTGGAGGATGTAGAGGAGATGAAATGTTTGTGGGATGAATGGGAAGGAGAGGTGAAAGGAGTGAGAGGAAGACTAAATATTAAAATGAATGATCTGCTGAGCCACTGGAACAAACTGACTGATGCTGCTGCTAATGTAGCATAACAGAAACTCACCGAGGGAGAATTCTGGAGGAAAAAAAGCTCCTGTAACCACGAGTCATATCGAGTCAGAAAGACAAACGTTTTATGACACCTTTATTACTGCAAAAAGGGTTTTTAACCAACTAAAAAATAGCATTTTAATGGTTATTATAGTTGCAGTTTGCACAAATACACCCATAAACATAAACCTATTCATTTCATGTACAATTATTGTATTTTATTATTTATTTATTTATTTATTATGTTTTTATTTTAGACAATTGATGGTTAAATAGATATGTACATGTCAGGGTTGAAAATCATAACAAACTATATAAATTGACCTCTTTCTTGGAGGGACTATCTTCTCCATATTGTCAGGCAGGACGTTGATGGCGTCATGTGACAGGAAGCACTTAGATACTTAATTTAATTGCTTAAAACCTTTTGTCTAAGTTGTCTACTATCATGTCATTAGATAATAAAATGTTGTATGAGTAACATTTCAATTGTTTTTATTTTAAGTATAAAATGACAGTCATAGACTTTAAGGCTGAGAAATGGGTTAAATCAGCTATATAATACACAACAAACATTTGTGTTGTTTGTTTCTTATATCTTGGTTCCCTGTTCCTTAACCATGAAAATATTGAAAATATATATTTTTTGAAAATATTTGAATATGTTTTGGTGTGGACCATTTTTTAATGTACACCCCTAGATATCAGTTATATTCTATATATGCTTTGGTGATCTTGTGTTTCAATACATACTTTTAGTTCATTTCTGTTAATAAGCTTTTTAAATGAAACTATTTAGGTTAATTCCTGCAATGGTGTGTCTCCCTCCTTGTCATGGCTGTAAGAGCCAGGCTGTGACACTGTTTATTCCTCATTAGGGTCATGGAGGTCTACTGGAGCCAATCCCAGCACATTATAGGTGAGAGGCAGGGATACACCCCAGAAGGTCACCAGTCTATCATGGTGCGCACACACCATTCACTCACACACTCACACCTATGGGCAATTTAGAGTCTCCAATTAACCTCAGCATGTTTTGGACTGTGGGAGGAAGCTGAAGAACCTGGAGAAAACCCACACAGACACAGGTAGAACATGCAAACTCCCAGACCAAGGACTTGAACCTGTGACCTTCTTGCTGTAAGGTAACAGTGCTACCCACTGGATATCAAATTTGAAAAAAAAAATGGAAAAATGAACCTCAAGAGAATCATAGAGAACTAGTGAACTGGATAACAAGAAAAAAAAATTAAAATCACCTAAAGCTCAAATAATTTGGAGCTGTCATTGTGTTGGCTGATTTTATTGTTTATTATTGTAATTATCATTTTATAGTTATTTCTTTTACAACTGGGTCAAAAGGTCATAATTCAAACAGAGCATTTTCTAATTTAGTGAAAACATGTTTTATTTTATTTAACTAGAGCAGTGGTAGGCAGCCCTGGTCCTGGAGAGCTACTGTGGTGCAGGTTTTTGTTCCATCCATCAGGAACACACCTGATTCTACTAATGAAGCTCCATAGCAAGGGCCCTAATGGTTGATTCTTAGAATCAGGTGTGTTCCTGATGGTTAGTCCAGGACCAGGGTTGCTCACCCCTGACAACTTAAAAAAAACTTTAATGCCACAAACAAAGTTAGTTCTTTTATGCATTTAAAATCTAGAATGAGGTCAATGGTGAGCCTCACACAAGAGGAAGGTTAAAGACATTCATGTGTTACATTATTTATCAGATTTTTCTTCCAGTCACGCTCGAGGCTGAAAGCTCCAAAGTGTCAGGTTTGCTATGAGTTACATTTTCCCATAAACATTCAGCCTAATAAAAAATGGAGCAGGAGCAGGACACAGGACTTAGAATAAATACAGAAATATTTATGTGCAGGTGTTCTTTAAACAGGTAACAGGCTGCAGAGAGAACTGTTGCTCCGGCAGAGAGAACTCTGCAGCTTTATTAGTTTCAGCACTGTAGCAGCCAAAGCGTCTGACAGCTGTCAAAGCTGAATGACAGCTGATCAGCTGGTAAAGCCCAGTGATAGCTACTGCTGCCATCATCACAAACAGATGTCACTTCCAATAATACAGTGGAGGAAATGACGTTTCATGTCGTTTAGCCCACATAGAGTCTTGGTTTTTTGTTACGCAGGGAGTCCTTCTGGCTCTGGTGGACGTGCTGCATTTGGGGGGCCTTTAATTCAACAGTTTGAAACCTTTTTTGATCAAATACTCAGTACATGTTTACTTCATTTCCATTTGATCAACACTTTTTCGTTTTTCTTTTTTTTTTTACATTTGTTCCCTTTACCTTTGTTGAATGAAATCTTTGAAAAATCCATTAAATAAATGAAATTGTTAATAATGGTTATCAGCATATTCTTGTATGAGTCTCTAGATATCTGTGATGATTTTCACTGTTCTGCTGCAGCATTTATAATAATTAGACGCGAACAACAATATAACTTTATTTCTGAATCAGCAATAAATCCTTCTGACCTGCATTATTCCAAACAAAGTTTGGCTCCATAAACAAACACAGGCTGACCTGTGACCCCCGTACATTCCTTCATTCTCTTTTCTTTCTCTCAGGACCACTCTGATGCCAGATGAGTTCTTTGGTCTGGTTGTAAGGGGAATAAAATAAAAGTATTTATTACATTTATTATGGGGTTCTCTCTGGGTACTCTGGCTTCCTCCCACAGTTCAATTACATGCAGAAGTTAATTGGAGACTCTAAATTGCCTGAAGGTATGAGTGTGTGAGTGAATGGTGTGTGTGCCCCACGATAGGCTGACGACCATCTGGGGTGTATCCCTGCCTCTCGCCTGTAATGCGCTGGGATTGGCTCCAGTAGACCCCCATGACCCTAATGAGGAATAAACAGTGTTATAGCCTGGCTCTTACAGCCATTCCTGTAATACGCTGGGATTGGCTCCAACCCCTGTGACCCTAATTAGGAATAAGCAGGTATAGAAGATGAATGAATGAAGAATGATGTTTATTATGCACCTGAAATGAAAAAGAGTAATCTATCTGATCACTCCACCAGACACAGGCACTCTTAGAGATGTGTGTGTTGGGTGTGACGGTACGTTGGTGATGGATTTTGCAAAATAGAAGCTTTGGGGTGAGGACACTACAAATATATACCATATGCCTCTGGGCAGAAAGAGGAGGAGAAACATAAAAAGGAGATAGGAGGAGAAATAATGTAGAAAAAAATTAGACCAAGCCAAAAATCTAGTATATTGCTGGACCTATAGGGCTTTTATTTGTATGTCGCCATGTAGGCACACAACACATATACAACATACATATAGACAAGATGTTTGCTTTAAAGGTAGTAACTAGTGTTTTTCCACCTCTTAATTTGCTAAAATTTAAATTAGAGGAACTTTACATGTTTGGAGTAATAATGTACATTAGGATACAACAAGTAACCTGTAAAGTAGTGTATTGTTTATTCTTGTCTTGTGAAATGAGATGCTGTGTGATGTAAATCTTGTAAGAATGGAAGCTGGCCATGTGATGGTAAAAATGGTCAAAATGATTGAAAGGCCTGCAGCCCAGGTCAGAGATTTAGAAGCATTTGTTGTACTAGCTCATAGAGATGCTCTAGGTTTATATAAGATTTTGACACTGTTCTGGAACAAAACTCTTTTGCACAAAAGAAGACGTGACTGGTAGTGATTTCTTTCATCAGCACATCAAGAAACAACACAATGCTTACAAGAGAGAATGCAGTACAAGAGAACCTACCAGAAACTGTGTGGACAAAAACTTTGGAAGGTAAAAAAAAGAAAATCTGGGTCTAATGGTCTCATTTCTGGTCTAATTTCATTACCTACAACAACATTTTTGGCAGGACATTTGTATTCAAAATATATGTATTGCAAACATCCTTGGAGACAAGCTAATGCTATTGTTAGCTAACATTAGCTAAGGCAGCTAACTAAAACTGCCATTACCAGAGAAAAACAATCGTTTGCAAGTTATCACAAACACATAAGCAGCTCAAGGTGCTTGTGAGCCAGTTGAGTTTTGTCTTCCCATTAGTATCAGTTGTTTATGTTGCTTTAGTATCACATATCCTTGTTTTACTGTATGTATCTATGTTTTAGGTGACATTTTCTATTCAATATGTTATTTTAACCTCACAATTTAAATATAATCTTCCACCTTTAAGTAAAACTGCATACACACAACACAACTATAAATAAACTCATTATTTATTCATACTGTTTGTAATTGTGTGGTTAACAAATGAATATATCCGATATAAACTGATGCTGCATTTCACATACAGTACATGTGAAAAATGCAAGGAGAATTCAATTTGCAGGAAAGGCAACTCAACTCAGAAAGTGACACCATGCATCCTTAACAACATTTTTTACACCACACATTTTGATCAGTTTCCTCTTGGGAGAAACCTCAGTCTCTTCTCCATCACAAAGGTGTCTCAGTGACAGTAGGTGTGCTGTCATGTGGTCACTGCAGGCATCTGATTAGGAACCTACATTCTGATTACAAACCTGTACTTCTCTTGATCAAGTGTAACTTTAAAAAAAAAAATATGAAACTGAAACTGAATTTTCCTTCTTGAAACACTGTTTTTTTTACCATAGTTTATTTACTCTGTGAAGGAACACTTTTTTCAAAGTGAATAAAACATCTGTTATTATTGTTGTTACATGTAATACTCCTTTCTAGAGGCTTGAGAATTCCTCCATGATTAGCCTGTGAGTACCTAGAGATTAACTCTTCACTCTGACCCTGCCTTTGCCTATTTTTGCAGCATTGTTTTCAAGCCACAGGCTTTCTCAGCTTACTGTGACCTTTATCAATGTCACAATTTGAAAACATATCTACTGTAACTGAATATAAGTGTTGGCTAAGAGGTTAAAGAAATGCTACCTTTAAAAAAATCTGTCAATTACAGATATCTTGATCTTTCCGTCCACAACAATCTACAATAATGAGGACACATGGTTAACACTTATACCATCTTAGATAATATTCTCATTAAGTTCCCTCATACGCATATAGGGTGTAAAAATGTTTCCTCTCTCTGTCTGTCATAATACTTTGCTTTATCTGATGATGGCGCTAGATGAAAAGTTAAGGTCTATCTTTGTACCGCATTTCATGGCAGTCCATCACTCACAATCATAAATCATGGTGACAGACAGATCGGGGGGATCACGATCAATAGTCCTTTGGGGACCATGAATGTCCCTGAACTGCAATTTCACTGCAGTTCACCTGAAAGTTGTTGAGACATTTAACTCTGGACCAACGTGGTGGACTGACCGATCATACTGTCCTTCAAGTCACACAGCTCGGCTAAAAAATGTCAAACTACTTCTGCTTTTGCTAATTCATGAGGACAGTCACTATTCACATGACTGCGAACGTTTGCACGTCAGCAAAACATAGATTCATGTTGTAATTCTCCTGGCAGGGACATTCTCCATATATGCCCTCAATCCAACAATCTCTCCTTATGAGGCAGAGCTGCCACCGCAACAAATGCAAGAATGTATTGTAAATGTACTGCATGTAATACAAAACATGAATTCTGCTTTTATTTCCACCTGTTTCAGATTGATAATTACTGAATGGTCTGTAAACTGAGGACACTGTAATAATACTATTTCCTATAATCATTTTTAGGACATCATAATACAGAATTACTTATGTTATTGTGTAATAACATGTTATATGATAGATCCATGTGCACCACTGAAAAGGATTAAGGCATTCCACAATGGATGTTGCCTAACAAGATCACAACCCTGAAGATATACATAAAATTGATGTTGATCATTTGATGTTAAAAAAGTGGATGCAAATGAACTGCAGTGGGTGCAAGGAGGCAGATTGCATCACAATGTTTGTGTGAATATGTAAATTTGAAGTGTGACAGATGACCTAGCCAAAATGAATTTAACATGTTGTCAATGATGAGGGCAACAGAGGGAGCTTATACTTACCTCACGTTCCAAACGGGATGAAAATGAAGTGATTATATTGTGTTATTGAACTTTAATGTATACAGATTTCTTATATTCATTTTATATAAAGAGATTTTGAATTTTTTTGTATTTGCTTGGTTTGTTTTTGGCCCGTTTCTTATGCTTCCGTTTCACTAATTTCCCTCAATGGATCCCATTTTAATTAACTAATCCGTTATTCAATTATTCAGTTGTTATTCGGATGATTTGATGGAATCTCTGTGCCAAAAATGAACTCACTGGACTGTACTGGTGCCAGAGACAGCCAGACTGCAAAGACAGGTGATGCAGCAAGAGCAGTAAACATGCTCTCAATCACAATTAGAGGGGAATAATGGCAGAGGACAGATGAGCTGCTGCAGGCTGGCTGACATGTACAGGACCACCCACTGTTGGAGCGACTCGTAGTTCATGCAGGAACAAATGGCATATCAAATCAACGATCAGAACTGCTTTAACTGGATTTTATCCACCTGTTGCAAGTCCAGGAGGCACAAAACTATCACATTTTGTACAGTGTGTCCTTCATTGACATTTACAATCTGTTTGGGAGCAGGACAATGGCCTTGATGAATGTGCCCTGAACTGGTTTAGAATATACATTACAAAGAGTAAATGTAGTTTCGGTAAAAGAAATGTGACATATCCTTTGATGTGCCTCAAGGAATATGTCTCAGTTCCTTTCTGTTCTCACTATATATGATGTGTATTGGCAACATAATCAGAGAACATAATATTAACTTCTATAGATATGATGATTTACAGTTATACAATTCTGTTGTGGCACATGCTGAATATGCCCTGGCCCTGGCTACCTGTCTATCTTCAATTAATTAATCAATAGATGAGTATTAACTTAAATATTATTAAATTAAAGTATTAAATTAAATACGTTTTGTCAGACTTTGTCTACTAAGCAAAAAATGGTGCCACAAAGTTTGAGAGAGGCAGCCTCAGCAGACATTTTTAAATTAATTCTGGTCATGGGTTTATCCAATTGTATCTGCCATTTTATTCTTGTCGACTAATGTGTTAATACACTTTGAGCTGCATTTCATCTATGAAAGCTGCTATGTAAATGAAGTTTACTATTATTGTTATTGTGCATTACATCCGTAGATACTTACAGTGGATGGAGTGACAAAAGGGGAAGAAGCAGACAGACACACAGGACTAGAGGGCAATATAATCTATCAAACCCATCGACAATTTTTCCATCCATGGATCTACTGGATGACAGCTTAAGTGGGGATTTTAACCTGTCATGTCTCATAAATATCAGCTTCACCCCCTCCAGGCTTCACCGACACACCTGGGCAGATCTGCAACTGGGTCAGCAGCTGTCTGTCTGCCCGTCAGTCTGTCAGAAATAAATAAACTAACAAGACAATATGAGAGTCTGCGGCTTATCAGTGCAGCCTGTTTGAAGCTGTGTTACTCAGTCAATGCAGCTGTTGTGTTTGATTGCAAAAAAAAACCTGCAGAATAATATGCGTCTGCAACTCATGGCAGAGATATTGCAGAAAGAGCTCATTCACATTCTAAAACATAAATTATATTAGGTAGCTACAAAGAAACTAGCTTTCATTGTCGCATAAAAACCTTGTAACAATGAGGCTCAAAGGGGCTTTAAAATCTTTCAAACTTTTCAAGATGAGATAAAAACAAAAAAGCAGAACTGAAATTAAACAGATTGTAGCTTATAGAAAAATAGAGTATTTTTTAAATCAAATTGTATACTCAAGTTCTGTATTTAAAGATCCCATATTGTGTGCTTTTTGGGGGTTTGGAGGTGTTGCATCCTTGCCAATGTGGTTTTAAGTACCAAAAGTCATCTTGATATAGTTTGACATCTCCTCTCCCAAGCTTCTCTCTGGGGCTCTTGAAAGAACAGGGTGTTTACTGTCTGTCTCATTAATATTAATGAGCCTATGCTCTGAGTGGCTTTTTGAATGACCAGTGACTGGTCATTTTGTGTCAGTTTCTGAAATCAGTTGTGTGTATTTCCCTGTGGATTGAGTGATTTTAACATGAGATCTTCCTTATAATCAAAAAAACAATTAAAACCCACTTTCTATGATATGGGACCTTTAAGTCTTTTGCCGCTTTCAGTTGTATGGTTCTCAAATCTATAAATAAGACTATTCTTGAATTGTTAAAGCAGCAAGAAGCATCATTCCAGTTTGTGCTGAGTGCCTGGCCTACAATCAATGAAGAAACGGCTATTAATTGTCTTAGTTGTTTGAATCACTTGTGTACTAAAAGCTATAATACAATTTGACCATGATTTATTGGTCTCAAAATGAATCCTGCCATTTCAACTCTTCGGGTAAATAGCTTTCAGACAAACCCTGTAGCAACTGCTACATGCTCTCTTTGGGAAAGTTAAATTCTATTCTTCATTCAGGGGTTGAAATTCAATCTCACTCAAGAAGAAATACTGAAAAAGACTTTGTTGAGTGTTCTCTAAATGCCTGTTTTAGTCTCCTGGCTCCTGATCGCTCAACGCACCATCAAAGTCAGTCAATTCTGACAAGATGTGGCAACTACATTTAGTCATATTTGTCATTGTGTCAAGGTCTGGCTTTTTGTGTTGTATTGATTTATTTTTGCGTTTAGTTTTGCAGCATGTGCGGCAGGAGGAGTCATAGATATACATTAGAAAGGCATCAAAGGTGTCATATAGCACAGATTTTAACATCCTCGCCAGGCAGCCATCTTGCTACAGCCAAGCAGTCTGACCTGTTGTATTTAAATACTCTGATCTCACTGAAAACTTGTTCTTATAGTAATTGCATGTACTTTGTCTCTTGCCTTAGTGAATATTGCCAGTGCCTTTTTTCCTGAGTATTTTTGTTTCTCTTGGAGATTCTAATTTTTTTTGTTTCTCTTTTTGTTTTCCCTCTAGCGTGGCGTGCCTTGTTCTTTTGTTACTTCATCAGTCCTGTGGCCGTCTGCCTTCTGCTGCTGCCCTCTGGTTTTTGTTTTTCTTCATCCCTGAGTGGCTGGTGTTTTTGAGTTTTGTTTTTGTGATCATCACAATAGGGCAGCATCCAAAAAAATAAGATGAACTAACTGGCATATCTGTTGTAACACTGGAACTACGCCTTAGATTTCACCTTCATTTCAAATTTTGAATTATCCAACCAGGGTTGACATTAGCATTTAGGGGACAGCATGTTCCCATTGTTGCTGTTTGTTCAGTCCACACTAGCAGTAGTTATAAATTTGCTGCTGATGTGACTGAGGTGTGGATTGACTATTAAATGTCGTAAGACTGTTCCTGTTTCTATCTGGTCTCTGCTACACTGGTCAATACCAAGCGACCTATCCCACATCACACAATTCTCTGCATCAGTGGTTCTGACTTGTGGTCAGCAAAAATATATATTGTGAAAAAAAAATTTTGTATCTAATTTTTTATGATTTAAAACAAGTCTAAAAGTATATTGCATGTTGAAAATCTATTAGGAAGAAAAAAAATAGAGAAATCTACACCACAAATTGACTTTCAAGTCAGTCATTACTGTATGTGTCTATGAGTTTGGGAACCGCGGCATCATATCCCTGTTGGTAAGTCTGAAACTGTGACTGCTTGTCTTTGATTTAAAAAAAAGAAATTAATCAAATTAATTACAGGATTTTGTAATTAATTAATCAAATTAATCACATTTTAATGTCATATCTGCGAAAGGTCTCCTGATAAAGAATTTGAATTCTAGGATATTAAAAAATTGTAGTGCATGAGTAATCAATTATATATACAGTAAGAAGAGAATACAGTAAGAAGAGAAGATCTGAAATCCAATTTTTTATTGGATTGAATAATAGAAGTATAACACGCCTCTAAAAGAGGCAAAATGAAGAACAAGACGCCAACAGGCATTTCTTTAGGCCTTTCACTGAGGCCACGTCTGCTGCTGACACAGCAGATTAGTCAGGACAACATGACATAGTTTACCAGAGTTAACAAAAATCAGAGGAACAACACCTCAACCCCAAAAGAGGATCTGTGGTTTAAGTATCAACCTCTGAAATCAAAAACTCACAGGATCTAACTTGCCTGAACATGTTTAGCATTTTAAATGGTAGGTCAGGCTGGAGTTGCTCCGGTGGTCAGAGAACTCTTTTTTGCAAAAACTCCAAATCACAGCGTTTTTATTTATCGTCCCATCTCTGTTCTTTTTGTAAATAAACTTGCGATTCAGTGACTGAAGACACACTTGCCTCATCCTCTAAACTAAAAGTTAAAAATGTAATTGATGCAGCAGCTACATCACAGACATGAGTAAGCTACTTCACTAAGTACTGAACGATAGTCCTACTGTTTAATGGCTTTCCACCGTCTCTAGGTAAGTCGTACAGAGATCAGTGTTCATTAACAGATAAGCTGAAGGTGATCTGCACATATATGGTCTGGATGATGAATGCTGCTCTACAGGAAAATGGAGGAGGCTGAAGATGATGAGAGACAGGGATAGACAGCTAGATAGACATGTGGAGAGAGTGAGCACTCCTTAATGTTCTGACACCAGCTGATATACTGACACATTAACACCAGTGACTCGATCATTAATAACACGACAGAGCGGTGTTTTTATGAACAGATCTCCTTCTCCTTTGCAAGACTCAAACAAACAAAGATCTGCTCCTTACACATGGATGGTGGTTGTAACTACCAGCAAAGGCAGGGAAGATGAAAACTGGAGACTAAAAACAGTTCCAACAGGTTCCAAACAGCTTCCCAAATGTTTTAGGAAGAGCACATTTGGATATGCATAATGGATTTTGGGGAAGGGACGTTAACATACCATTGTTTCCAATAAGCCTCCTGAGTACCTTTAATCTTTCAATTATAGACAGTGAACTGTACTCACTCCCACTCTTTCCTAATGGCCTGCGGTGTGTTATGCAGCTTGTGTGCCTGATGGGCCAGGATGATATCACGGTGGTCCACCACTCCTCCCCTCCTGCGGACCAGTGGGACTTTGGGGTCGTTGTTGCCGGCGACAAGGGACACAGAGCCCCGGCTGGAGCGGACACCGTAGCCCCCACCCCCACCGCTGAAGGGCACCTCTCTGTACTGCTCCACCCGGATGTCGTACACAGCATGATAGTAGGTGGGGTTGGGGCCCACGCTGCTGCCGCTGATCGGAGGAGGGGGGCAGCGCAGCGGCCGGTGGAGGCCCGGAGAGGAGGTGGAGCAGGACGATGTCCGTGGCCACACCACCGAGCCGCCATGGTCCTGGTAAAGGGGGGACAGCATGGAGCTGGAGGAGAGGCATAGATAGGGAGAAAAAGAAAAGGTGGAAATTAGTGGAGAAAGATATTGTTTGACTTATTGAAAAAAATATATTTCAGTCTATATTATATTTCAGGCTAACCAGAGTGGCTCACAATAGGGTAGCAGCCTTTTGATTGCTATTTTACTGTTATACATGCATGGGAAGTGATTGTCATTTAGTGATTGTGTAGTACTTTCATTCATATTCGTGCAGTTTGAGAGCTCATTTTGATGTTTTCTAATTGTATTCCACTATGATTATGGGTTTATGTTTAGCTTAGGCAGTGTTAGGATCAGTTCAGAAGTTCATTATTTACATGAACTAGTTCAAAGTTCAGTTCACAAATTTCAAAATTAGCTAGTTCATTCTTGTTTATAGTAAAAAGTTCATTCATAGTTCCAAATAATTAACTAGTTCATAGGTTTTTTTTCCATATGTTGCTGTGGGGGCTGTAAGCCCATATAAAACCAGCCTGTCAGTCATTTTCTATACCCACTTACACCTCATTAGCGTCACGGGGGTCTGATGGAGCCAATCCTAGTACATTAAAGTTGGCCACCCCAGATTGCCGCCAGCCTATCATGGAACACATCACTACACACACACCATTCACTCACACACTCACATCGATGGGCAATTTAGAGTCTCCAATTAACCTCATTATATTTTGGACTGGTCTTGAACCTGCTGTGAGGCAACAGCCACATCACAGCTGCAGTGTTCACCCCTACAGTAGGCTTATTTTCTCAAAACCATGGGAAGCAACCTTTTCCTTGAATTGTCTGTTTAAAGTTTTTGATTTTTTTTTTAATTTTAAATTAGCTGTTTATGTAACTTAAGTGCAAATTTTCTTTTGGAAAAAAGTTCAAGAAGCAAAGTTTGCACTAAAATGTGAGGCTATTCCCATCACATCGTAAAGCTCTTTTAAATTTTCATATGAGTCTGTGTAGTGTCGACCTGATACAGTCACGTTCATTCTGTTTTTTTATTTTGTTTCGATGATGCATGGGGTAATGTGATGGTGGTGGCTAGTGTTGTTGCCAGATTGAATGTTTTTCTGCTAAATATTAAAATATTAAGGCCTCTTTACAGCATGTTTAGTCAGCATTCACACCTGAAATTTTAAACAGTTAAATTGATATTGCATGCCATTCACAGACACCAGAATTAACACGTTCACACTTTGTTTATCAGACTGTAACACTGTATGTTCAGTTTCCAAAATATGAACACTGGTACAACGCTAGGCTTAGGTTAGCCTTTGCTGCCTATGATAAACCCTCCATTACTAATCAACCACAACAAAACCTGTTGTGCTCTACTGTTACAGAACCATAAACACCTTTCGTGTATATATATTTTTATGTACAGCCTAAACTGTAGATCTGGACTCTGCGATTCTGGTCCCATCCTTTCACCTCATCACCAACAAATAGCCATGCTCCAACACCCGAGGCGATTGCTGCAACTCACAATGGACTGAATATCAGTCTCTGGAAATTTGCAATGGGCATTTGGTTGAGGGTAATGAAGGGTAAGAGTAATGAGTGAAGTAAGTTTCAATATGTAATTTTCTCATCGGTTAATCATTTTTTAAAGTTTAAGTCCATCATGATCACACTAAATGAAGCTACAGGATATGTGTTGGTAAATAAGTGGACATTTCAAGTAAAACACATTTAACCTTGAAGACAAATGTAGCAGCCGATAACCTAACAACGGCTGATAATGTAATCACAGCCAGTAATGTTATAAATTTGCCCTATTAAATATGTAATGTAAACCTGAACTAAAAGGTAAATAACGTTTTGCCAATAATGTTATCGTCATTTGCCAAAGAAATGTTTTCTTCATCAGGTCAATACAGCAGGAACAACATATGTAAGTTCTTTTTCAGTTTCAGTTCAATTTACATGGCCTCACTGAAGCTGCAGGATGACTTTTTATTTTATGTCAGCAATAAGAATAAGCCAGAAGGTACAGTCTGGGGAAAAAAAGTTAAATCATGTTTTTTGCCCTTGGTGAAGAAGACACAGAACAAGAGTGAGAAAGGGGTGACGAATATGAATCCAGGCAGAGAGGGTATGCATTAATAAAACACATATTCAATAAAGGTACAGAGGGCAAACAACAATGGGAGGTTTGAATAGAAATAAAGAGATGAAAAGAGGGGTAGACAGGAAGATAATGGAGAACCACTTGTAATTAAACGCCTGCAGAGAGTAATGACACTAAGCTGGCATTTTAATTTTTACTACATAATTGCAAAAAAGAAAGCTCCTGGTTTGTGTGTGCATGATCCCAAGTGTGTGTCTAGGTGTGCACAAACATATTGGAAACAGCACTTTTTTCCCACCAGTTATCTGCTGAGGGTGCACTATGCATTATTTCTCCCTGACATGGTGTAAAGCGAAAACTAATTCAATGAGACAGGTGCACACACACAGATTTACGCTCACACACTGCAGGTACAATGATGAGATATACTGCAATAGTAAGGACTTTGTTGGGGTGATTGAGTGTGTGTATGTGTGTGTGTGCCGCAGGGCATGAATAGTACCGGTCTAGTTGTATTAGTCGTTTAACAGCAGAGGACACACCACAGACTCAGTACCAAGCACATAACATAGAGCAAGGGCAAACTTTGATATTAACAAGGACACTGAAGGCTGACAAAGAGGTGGGGAGATTATGAGGTGAGACAGAGAGGTTGATGGATAGATCAAGAGAAAAGATGCGGGTGAATGAGTGAACAGATGAGGAAGAAAGACAAAGACAGGGATGGGGAGCAGAAAAGACTGAGACAGTCGGGGGAAGTGGGGAATCCAGGAAACATGCGACTAGCTTTCGCCTCAAAGGCACAATACTATGATGGAGAGAGCACTTTGATAAAAGGTACGGAGGCAGCAAAAGCCAGCAGGATGAGAGAGGAAGGGTGAAAGAGATTAGGGGACATGACAGATGAGTGGAGGAAAGACCAATTGCTGAGAGAGAAAGACAGAGCAAAGCCATGCAGATGAAGCAAAATCCTTTTCTCACTTCCACTCATTGTGTTTCCCTTTCTCCCTTGACGACTGACAGCAGAAGAGACAATTCTTCTGCACTTCTGATTGAGCAGGAAACTCTTACATCTCCATGTTTACTGTAAATTCATGGTACAGATTATTAATAAAAGCAGCCACAGCCTGTAGAACATGTCTCCATGCTGTTCTGCAACTCTTCTGCATTTACTTTCTTTTAGCCAACATGAGGCATAAACTGTATTTAAAGCTGCCAATCAGTGCCCACACATGCCTTAAAATCATATTAACGGAGCAATAAATGTCTCAAAATGACTCACTTATTGGAAGGCCCAAATTTAGTGACTGAGACCAATGTCGTAGTGAAAGAAAATCTAGCATTTCTAGAGAGAAACTGACGCTTTTTGACTGGGAGTTACTTGGACACGACATCTATCAACCATAGGTGGCATTTCACTCTGAGAGATTCATCAGATTGCTGGCATTGAATACATGGCTGTATGTAGCTCAACTGTATGTAGCATCCATTCAGTGCACTTTATTTTTGTTTGATAAGTTCAACTTGTTCTGAGACCTCAGACTTTTTTTTAAAGGCAGATGGAGTTTATCTTAACGAGTCAGAAGTTGTTAATCTCTCCCCTATTTTACTTACAACACCTGTGTCATCCATCTGTTCTCTCTGTCAAGGATACAAAACAAGAAGAGGACAGAACACATCATGGCAGAAATCTTTAAAGAGAGCCACCCCAGGCCCCACCTGAAGAGAGCTTTAAACGTGAGAGACATCAGAGCCAAGAAGAAGAATCTCCACCCCACATAGCAACAACCCTATGTGATGATTCATCTTCTTCACCCCCTCAAAACCGTCATCCTCCACTCCAGTCCACCTTTTTACCCTCCTCTCCCCTCTTGAAATTCATGCCCAAATGGAAGCTGGGGACATCTGACACCAAACTTACACCTTGGACCGTCGCCTGCCCTGCTCCTGCTTTTCTCCCCAGAACCCACCTTGGCGTCCATCCACCACCTCCACCGGCTTTAAGTCCTCATCCGGTTTTGACACAATTGCCCGCCCCCAAATAGCATGACACACTTTGATCCTATCAAGCGGAAAAAGCTGGAGGACATAATACAACATCTGAAATCCTCCTGCTGCCACTTTGATATTCTGCCTACAGGTTTTTATATATATATATATAAAATCTTCTAATGGTGTGGCTGTAGATCTTCTAAAATTTCCAGCACATCTCTTTTCTTAGGTTTCTTCCCGCTGGACCTTAAAAGGTAAAAGGTAAACCACTCTTAGAAAACAACATTCTAAACACCTCATTGAAGAGCAATTTTAGACTCATATCAAGCCATGTTTTTTTTTAGTAAACTTGATGAGTTTCTTGGAACTAAACAATTTTGATGTCTTCCAGTCAGGATTTCGACTACACCCTGTGACTACTCTTATTATGGTCTTTACTAACATCCACTGAAACACAAGACAGTCTAAGAATTGTAGTCTTTCTATTAGAGCCATTCTGATGAATCATTGCCTTTTCCATTCCCAGGATATTACATGGGTAAATATCCATGAAAATCTATATTCAATATCTTTGTGTAAACACATAAAACACATAAAACGTTTGTAAAAAATAACCAAAACATTTTCCACAAATTTCTTCATGAGTTGTAACAAAAAAATTAAGGTTATTTCTACGCACGCTCAAACTTTGTTAAAAAATTCTTTATAGTGAAATTTTAAGGATATGTTAGTTGTCAGCATCCCATGTTCATGTAATGATTGTTGTTATCCCACTCTTTTCAGATACAACTTTTCCCTTCCAAAGAGGGAGATTTCTCATCTTTTGGTGCAGCTGACATAGATTGGTCGCCACAGGAAGTAGACAAAGCCATTTTTTGCCACATGCCAGAAACCAGCCATATTGAGAAAAATGCCCATTAAAAGGCACATGGCTGAACAAGCACAGTCTCCTATAATTTATTTTTTCAGTCAAGAAAAAAGGGGCAGGATAAAGGGAAGAATTTTGATTTGGTGCATTTAAGAGGGACAGAGTCACAAGTCACAAAAGCCAGGTTGATTGATGGGTCACTGATCTGGAATCCAGGACAACCCAGGACCCTGGCCTGTGAAAGTGGATGAGTAAAACCTTTTTTTCTACCCATTAAAGCAGTCATGAGCTACTTCTTACCTGTAGACCACGATTTTTCTAGCTTTACTATGAAAGTGTGAGTAAATTGAATAAATAATAGAAAATAAGCAGCATAAACTAGGATGTAAACAAACAGGACAAAGAACATTTCTTTTTTACATTCAGAGGAATAATTAAAAGGCTATATTTTTTTCCTTTTCCATCTGAATAATAGCACCAATCCAGTTCAAAGTAATTTTTCACTTTTTAAATGGAGCAGGTCTAGGTCATACTCTTTATTTACAAGACCCAACATTCTCCCATAAGCATGTTTTCCTTTAACGGAAAGAAACCTTGAGCAGAACCTGGTTCTAGGTGGCCTAGAGCCAGTTGGGTTTGTATAGTTTTGTTGTGTTTTATGCTTCAGTTATAAAATAACTGAATAACTGCAGCCTTGACTTAAAAGAACTGAGAGTTGCAGCAGGCCTGCAGTTTTCTGGGAGTTTGTTCCAGATATGTGGAGCATAAAAACCTAAAACTGCTTCACCGTAAAGTTTTATACGACCATCACCAGCGTACATTGTACAGTAAGCAGGGCAGTGAAAGGAACTCAAACTCACAGCTGGTCATTTTCAATTAAGATTAGAAAAAAAATTAATAAGTATTGCAAAAATATCAAAGTATTGAAAATCATCCCAAACCCAGTGAAAGTGCCTCAAAAGCAGATTCAACATGCTGAATTTGTCACATCAGCGATAACTACAGATGTTTCTGCCACAGATGCTCAACAATGGCCCAAAATTACTTAAAGAAAGGCTTTAAGAAATGACCTTTAAACTATCTGGTTCAGTCTGTTGAATAGCCACAGAAGTCAGGACACAGACAACACTACTTTAGGCTAATCAATGATCTTCACTTGTTGGTTAATGTATAGTTCTATATAATAGAAACTATATATAGAGTCTGCATTAAGTAAATCACCCATACCAACACCCAAAGTTCTACATCTACAGTGGCTAAATAAGCATAATAAGGAGCATCCTATTCAATAATTTAAAAGACACATTCACGATTGTTCAAATCTGTCTGAAAGGATGCCTATTTTTTGCCATTTTCACAGTTTAATATTTTCATTTTCATTGTCCATTTATAAAAATTACAAGTTTTCTCTGGTCCAAAAGTACCTCCACAGACCTGTATCAGCAATGCAGCCTGCCTTCTCGCACACTCACTCTGAAAAACCCTGTTTCCTCCTCCCCTCCCTTCTGAAGAACTCTGTTGTGATTGGCCTGCTGCTATAGGAAATGTCATGCATGGAAGGAGGGGACAACTACATGGAACCAGGAGCAGTTACTATAAACTTACATTTCTAAATGACTTGTGTCCTTATGAATAGTAAAAGATTCCTTGGTGTAATCATTCCTCCAGTTCACACTGGCTATTAAAAGATTGCCTTCAAATATGATTTAAATCTAAAAGATAAAGGCCAAAATACATAGTGTCTGAGTTAGTTATAACAAGTGGATAAAGTTAGTAATTTTACTTCCCTAAATTCCCTTGGAAAGTGTTTCCATGTTGGGCTGTGGTGTAAGACAGATCATGGTCATGTGCTGTCAACATCTGCCCTCTATAGAGTCCATTGAAATCATAACCAGCAAGTTAATTCAAGAGCTGTGAACTCAAAATAATCATGTTTTGTTTAGTTTATCAAACTTATTATAAGCATGTTTTCATGAATTCTGTACACTTATATTTAATAAGTTACATATACAAATATAATCAAGTTTACTTAACTCATTTAGTTTAAGGCAATGAGTTTGCATATTTTTTTGAGTAAGGCCAACTAATTTGATTTTACACTATAGTGTCTCATATCAATATTGGTTCAATCTGAGACAGCATAATGTTTTCTTGAAATTCATAAAACACTGTTTGGTTATATCAGGTTATATGCTAATACTTACTATGCACAATGATGATGATAAACTTGGATCTATTCTAATACACAAACACCTGACGTAGCCTTCTGACATTGTATAGCCTCAATATTCTAGAGTGCACATGTGTTAGCTACAGCAGGTGAGTAGCTATATTATGCTGTTGGTACAGCTCACGTCTTCAGAAATGTCCCAGGTGGAAGCATTAAGCAGTAAATGTACTGAGCTAAATGAAGGGTGACACTGTTTCTCTTGGACCACTGAACTGTAAAAATAGCAGTGCACATTTATAGAGTGTGTATGTTTGTGTGTTTGTTTGTTTGGGTGTGTGTGTGTGCGCATTATGCAGACCTGCTTGGTTTACATGTTGGATGGTTAGGAGACAAACCATTTAGAATTACCCACCAACTGCCCATATTGTAGTTATCAAGCTGGAACCTCCCAGCAAATATTATTCAACAGCTCCATCTTTAATAAAGAACCTTATTAAAGGGCATATATCACATACTTTTACAGGTCTATATTTTTAGAATAGGGGCTCTACTGGAATATATTTGCATGATTTATTGTTTTTTAAAAACTCCTTATTCATCTTATATTGGCATTGATGCAGCCCCTCAGTACAGCCTCTGTCTGAAACAGGCTGTTTCAGCTCCTGTGTCGTTAAATCATGGGAGGATGCATAAACAAAATGTAGTAGTAATCACTTTTTTTCTCATTCTTTACTAAAAATGGAAACTTAAACTGCACAACCTGAACCTGTTCCAAAATGTGCAAGTGAACAATGTGAAGAATTTATGAAACAAACATAGCCACAACCATAGCGACAATAAGACTATAATCGTCAGTTCAGTGGGGAGGTAGAGGTAACTGTGCAAATGGAGCATTCGCAGGCTTATGATTTTCAGAGACCATTTTATATATGTTCACCCAATATTTTATAACTTTGACAATGTTTTACATAGAAATCTGACTTTATGACAGCCTATATAAATGACTGAGAATCACTAAATACTTGTTATTTATCTTTTAAGTGCCCATTGTCCTAATTGGTTGTAAGGTCACCACACAATTTTCTTACTAACTTTCTTTCAATTAATGGACACAAACACTTTCTCCAATTAATGGAGATCAAGTGATTTGGCTTGGGTAAACATAATTAAACTTTAAACTGTGTGTAGTCAGTCAAACAAGCTCTGGGCATGAATAAAATCAGCTGGCAACATGATAAGATGCATTATTATAGTAGAGGTAGCCAACAGAAATATTGCTGGAGCTTATAAATCTGAGTTACTGATGGACACAGAGAACGACAGACAGTTAAAGGTACAAGAAAACACAAACACAGGCATGAAGCTGCATCAGTGCTCAGCTGAACCCAGCCAGCGTTTCACAGTCTAAGTATTTACTTTGGGTTTCACCCAGTGGTGTCATGACACACTGACTCATTGCAGCTTTCATCCCAACTACTGCATAAAAGCCGGGAACACAGAATGCTGTTTACTACACTGAGCCCAGTACATCCATTACAACCATGTTTGGTTTGCATAATATGATGAGAAGATGAGAGGGAAGACCTACCTAGATCATGGAGAGCACAATCCCCCAGACAGACTCATCAGAAATGGAATATAATATTCAAGTCACGAATGTTTCATTACTATATAATTCAATCAAAATATATTTTTTTTGTTTTTAATATCTGAAATTGAGGCATTTTTATCTCTCTCTGCTGTCATTGCAGTCTATTCCTGTTATGACTATAGTCATATTTTGTGGTAGGTCTGTTGTCCTGTATGTCTTTTCTTAATTCCCAATGCAAATAGCTATGTGCCATCCCCGTGCAGCTATTGGTGGGAAATGTCTACACCCTGGCTTCTGATTGGCTGACACAGAGAGGCACATAAGAGGACAAGATGGCAGCCGTCATGAGGCAGCAGACATACCTCATCCTCCTCTCCCAACTGGCCACATTGGTGTCTTTCTTTTCTTAGTTAGGTTAAGAGTCAGTAAAGGTGGACTGACAGTTTTGTTTAAGGTTTGTGTCATTTGTTTCTCTTATGTTGGTCAGGTTATCTTCTTGCTTTTTTGATCCTTTTGTTTGTTGTTTTGTCCTTAGTCCACCCTAAAGATTTAACCCTCAGTATCACATCCTTTTGTTATATTTGTAGATTTCCTTATTTTTTTTCGTAAATAAATTACTTTTATTAAATTCAAACCCCTTCTTGTTCATGTCTGCTTGGGATTTGGGGAAGATGGGGCCTGTTCAAGTTATGCCCTAGGCCCCCTAGACTGGAGCATAACAATGTCACATCACAGCTTCACCCTTCCACCATCCCACCACCAACTAATGTCAATGCTATTTCAAGGGCTCCATCATGATACGTCCATTTAATCAACAGGCCAAAGCTTTCGAATTCATGTCAACTTGTGTCTTCACTCACCGAAATACAATTTGTCCATATGTGTTGTCTGGACCATCGAATGTAGGTTTAATACCATGCCTGTGCAATCCCTTCTGACAACTCTCTTTAATTCAACCACTGATGCAACCCGCAAAGTGTGTTTGTGACTCACTGATCTTATCACACCACAGTGAATCAGCTCCAACGTCATCACTCAAACGATCATTCCAGATACGCAAAGGACAGATGCGGTGGTTCGGACGTCATTGCTTTGGAATATTCAAACATGCCTAGAAGCAGCGGTATCAGTCGTACCATCACTATAGGCCAACATGACACTGACTTGATCTCCTTCAATCAAATTATGCAGCTGGCAGCATCATATCTACTACGCGGCCACCACTGCCACCACTGTTGATTTAACATCTTTGGCATCTTCTGCTTATCGTTGGTTTAGTTTGATGGCTACAGACTCTGACAGCGCCACTGTTTTGTCTCATGCCAGTAAGGCCCTATACAGTCAAGTAAAGCTGACAAACAGAGGGATGGAGGGAGAAGATGAGATGGATTGATGTATGAATGGATGGCGGGACGGATAAATAAGAGTACTGAGATGTGGGGGTCAGAAGAGAGATGACCTAGAAGCAAACAGGCAAGAGTGCAGGTGTGAGATCGCATTCAGTAAACAAGAACACAAACACACAACAGATGTGTACACGTCTGTCAGGAAAACTCTTTCTGACAAGGAAGAAAGCCTCCGATTTGTGGTGGTTTGAAGCAGTAGGAAATCTGCTCCCTGTAGAGATTGGATATATATGTGGAGAGGATCGAATGATGTTACGTTGATGTCAGGTCCAGGCCAACACGGGCCAAAATAGCAAAAGGGAAAGAGAGAACGGGGAGTATTTTTGGCCAAGAGGTACAGTAGCACTTTCGAGAGATCCATAGAGATTTTACATAACTCACTCATCAAATAGCAGATTTGAAAGTCTGCTGAAATATCTACAATAATAGCCCGGGAAGAAAACCTCTGTCTCCATCACCATGTTGACTATCAGCAAGAGAGTTGAGGGATGTGAAAGACTTTTTTATGCTTTAAAACAGGAGATTGCAGTAGGAGAGCTGTTTATTCTCTGTATGGCAATAAGGCAAGCCCGCGGCAGGATGAAGTGAGGGGGCGGTTACAAATTGTGAGGGAGCAATCCTTTTATATATATATATATATATATATATATATATATATATATATATATATATATATATATATATATATATATATATATATAAAATGATTTATATATATAATATATAATGATTTATATATATAATATATAATGATTTATATATATAATATATAATGATTTAACCATGCTTCATGCTTCAGAAAGGCTATATCCGCATAATACTGCTACTGTTTTAAAATCAAAGAATGCTTTTATTAATCAGAGTGTCATAAGAACACAGCACTATAGCAGAGAGGTAAGTATATTATTCATGATTGTTAAATTCAGCAGAGGGAGGCCTGTACAGGCTGGTTAGGAGATGTCTACAGAATTGGCATATGACCACCTCCAGGGTAAACATCACAAAGGACAGTGATAGCATTAGGGGGGGTTACACTTACAAATTAATATACTGTGCACGCAGCTCCATCCTCACAAAAGACAGCTAAATGCAGCATGGCTCTCACACTGAGATTAAATGCAACGAGTACACATAAATTATGTTAGTAAAAATAAACACCTCTATCACATGTTGCTGTACTGTGTTATGCTCCTCTTCTGCTGCTGCTCAGTGACACAGGGCTGAGCCGTGCAGACAGACACCAGGTAGGTGAATTACTAGAGTCTGGACCTAGTCTGGAACACTTATGTTCAGTGTTGGGCAAGTTACTTCAAAACTGTAATGCATTATTTAATACTTGTTACTGTCATTTCAAAGTAATTCATTACATTACAACATTACTGTATTCAAAATGTAAGGCATTACACTACTGTTGCATTATGTTTAAGTTGCTCTCACCAAAATAACCGGAAATATGGATTCATCAATCTAAATACAGCTCATCTTTGTCATTATTGCTGCTAGTCACAACAGGGATCTCACAGACAAGTTTTCAAAAAGCTGTTAATTCCACTGTTAAGTGGTTTTCATGTCTTCAACAACAAGTTTCCTAACCTCTTGATGCTGAAGAATCTCAGAGCAGGAGAAGGTTCATTTCGTCTGTTTTGTGGTTTTATCTCCACTCTCATGCTCCTCTTGCTTCCTTGTTAACTTCATGTTACTATGACACCTCTGTAAATGTTAAATTACTGCTGCTATTTCAGGAAGTGGGCAGTTCTTTAGGTGTAGCACACAAAGTGCATTTGACTACAATGTTCTTCAAATCCTTATGTTTCACAAACATAAAGTAATAAGCATGTTTCCATGTGGAGAATGTGCTATCCAACCTTTCTGCAGGTTTAATCATCTCCATCTTCTGACTGACGAGCCAAAAGGAAGTGAAACATTTTGTGTGTTTCACTGCTGCTGATCTTGCAGTGATTTTAGTGAAATTGTATGAAGAAAAACAAAAAACAAACAAAAAAAAAACCAACCACTTCAATCCAGGTTAAAAATTTAATGCACGTTACTAATCAATGCATTACAGTAATTTATTACTTTTGTAACATGTTCTTATGTTTTGGTAAATGCAGTAAAAGCTAAATGGATCTACGCAAAATTTTAAATTGCTATTACGATGATGGAAGCTCAGTCGATGTTGACTATTATAATAATATATATATATATAAAGCTCTTATGTACAATTTGAACTGAGGGGGCAAAAAATACCACCAAGGGGGCACTGTCCCTCTGTCCCAAAACTATTAATAAGCTGGGATCAGTGATTTTTCCTAGACACCTGAGTGAGCAAAAGAAGTTAAAAAGCTCTCAGAAGCCAACTGTGGCTATAATAATCATTATTATTATTATCATTATTATAATGATAATAATTAAATCAGCAAGCAGCATTGGAGGGCCTGAGGTCAGTGGAGAACACTCAACATTAGCACATTGCTTCATGTGGCGTCGCTGCATTTCAAGCAGGAACCTGCAGCTTTTCAGAGAGCAGATGAGCTATTCAGTCATATCAACCCAATAAGATGTTGATTTTGATTAATCAGAGAGAGTAATCACACAGAGCAGGGGAGAGAGAAAGACAGACAAAAAAAAAACAATTCAACTGTTGGGATTGCAATTCTAATAAAAAGTATAATAATAATCACACATCAACCTTCTAAACTCAGGTGCATCTTGAAGATTTTTTTGAAAAAAAAAACATTTTAAATTAAGATCCACCCAGTTTAAATTGAGTCTCCATCTCTAATAATTTTAGGCACTGGCCCTTCTATCGTCTGGAAGGGATTCTCTGCCTCTTGCCTGTAACATGCTGGGTTTGGTTCCAGCAGACCTCCGTAATGAGGAATAAGCAGGTATTGACTGATTGACTCTGTTCATTTAATTGAACAGAGTCAAGAGATGAATCAATAATGGAAAAAAAAAAACTTTTTATGCAGGGCTAAATAAAATGTGTTTTTCACTTATGTCCACATAAAGGCTGTCCAGATTAACCATAGTCAACTCAGAAATGTTTCTCTTCTATATATATATATATATATATATATGGATAATAAATGGTATAACGCTTCATTTTCCTTGATGGAATCAATGAAACAAACAACTAAAGCAACCCTCCTCTGTTGCTGCTTTAACAGTGACTGAGCAAAGGCAAACAGAGTTATTATTACATTGAGATGCAGATGCTCCAGGGCATGTGAGGTTCATTGTTCTGGGTTTCAGTCTGATTTGAGCTTCTCTGTCAGTCAGATGTCATGCGATGTGAAATGTAAGATACAACAGGTCCGTTTTTGGCAAATTTGCACAGTGACTTTGGGCTAATGACTAGGTTTTGTTACAAATGCAATGAATGTGAATTATTAGACCTAAACCTTCTACTGACTTGGGAATTACTCTAATTAGTTTTAATTACAGGCCTTTAAATGGCTCTTAATGGTGCTGATTCTTACACTGCAAATCACAAATTACAGTGGTTGGCTTATTAAAAGTAAAGTTTTTTTCCTGATTTTCTGTGAAATGTGGAGTGATATTGTGATATAGCAGCTTTCCGTCATATAAAAACACACTAATTGGCATGATGAAGAGAATAAACGCTCAAACTGTGACCTTGAAAAATCATCAAACACATTCAACGATCGAATATTTCTTAATTTTTTGGGACTCAAATAACATGCTTCAGAACTCCTGCAGCCACCTCATCCATTATTAATGCCAAAGTAGCTATGAGATGAATAGTCCATCTATCTGCTATGACTAATTTGGATCAAAGTGAGGACTGGCCAAATGATGAGTGTTTTGTTCAAACAACAACAAAAAAGGAAAAAAGCACAACACTGTGCATGGCATTGACATTTCACACAAAACCAATAATCATGTGCTGAATAACTGACATAGGCACAAGCAAACTGCTTCTAAAAGCCTATCTTATATTATCAACTTTTTCAACCTTTATGGCTTCCAACCTCCAGAAAAGCAAGGAAACAACAACAGAAAAGCACAATACCAGCAAAACTGCAAGGAAATTTTAACATATAATCAGTCGCACTTATAAGCTTTAAAAATAGACAAACCATTTTCTTCTTCATGTTTTTAAATTTATGTTGGCATCATTTCAGAATATAACTCCAATAATGGAGACACATCTCCTTTTCATACATTGTTTTAGCTTTTTCTACAGTAAATTACAAAAACCTCAGTCTCCTGAATTAAAACAGAACCTCCTTTTAGAGTCAGGGAGCATTTTTGATTTTGCTCTGAATTTGTGAGATCGTATAATAAAACAAATCATAAAATTAATAATAAAATGAGGATTTAGAAAAAGTGGCTCTGTGTAAGCATAGTAATCAGCCCTATTGTTGTTACATTTGGCTCGTTTTTGCAGTTTTATTATTGATCTAAGGTGGTTTTAAAGGTAAATCCCCACAATTTCACACAGTAAAATGAATAGGGAACAATCACTGAATAGTAAATCAAATGCAAGGCCTTGGAATTCTGTACATATGTTCCTTATAAGTATGTTTCATCATAGCCTACATATGCTAAAAATGTGATAAATGTGATAGTGAATGACTTTAAAGTTACTGCAAATATTGACCAAATTATAGGATAATATCAAGTAAAATGGGCCATTTAAGGTTTAGGGGGGTTGTATGGTGGTTGAGACAATACTTCAAATCTAGACTGAACCAGAAATGTACATGGTAAGTAGCCTGGGATGACAAATCAAACTAAAACCATTTTACCTGATGAGATGGTCCATTTTACCTGAAACCCCTCATGCAAAAATACGTGGCACAGCGGATATTGCAAGATTTTTCGGGCCTAAATAATTACATTTTATCACATAATTCCAACCCAAATGGTCAGAAACAGACATTATTAACCCTCTATTGCATAGTGTTGGCATATGGCAACGATTACTTTATCTTATTTTTTCAAAAAAGCTGTGATAGAACATCTATGTTTTTACAGTTAAGTGTGAAGGGGGGCTTTTTATTTTTGAAGGACATACAATTTATGAGGTCACATGACCAGGATATCCTGTTTACCAGTCCTTTATGCTCAAGGACATGGAAAAACTTCACCAAATAAAAAATTCAACTCACTATCTGAGGTAAGTAAAATGTATAACATCTATCTTTAGATAGATAGATAGATAGATAGATAGATAGATAGATAGATAGATAGATAGATAGATAGATAGTTTCATGCTAAAGAAAAATTCTGAGTGCATATAACCTAGTCCCATTTACTTAGCATGAAACTCTCCCTCTCTCTCTAAATAATATTATTATTATTATAATTTAGCCAATTTAAATAATAATAATAATACATCATATAATTATATAGTTATAGTTAATTATATCGTATAATTATTAGTTGTTGTTATTGTTAATTATAAATAATAATACTAATAATCAAAACATTGTCTAAGTAATATTTATTTCTATATTTATTTTTTATATATATATTTCTCCTGGTGACTGATGCATGGAAGTGACTTATAGGCGATGTCTTCATTATAAAAAACAGAGATAACATGCGGTTACCATGTTATTTCCATATCAAAACAAGTGCCATGTTTCCTGTATGTTAACGCAGCCCCTTACCTGTCTGTCAGGTGCTCCGCTGCCCGGTGCGTACTGATCCTACCGGGGACTCCAGACCCGCCCACCGGGTCTCCGCTGGCCCCGACCTGCTCACCTGTCGGGCGGCGGCGGCTGGAAGCCGGTCAGCGGCGGCGCTGAGAGGACTGGACCGAGGGAGAAGAAACAGCAGCGTATCCACCACCGGAGGGGAGGAAAACTCCATGTTCACAGACAGAACATCCCGTCAAAAGTGCTGCCGCTGGTCGGTAAAATGTCAGGGAGGCGTCAGATGACGCGTGGTGGAAACGTGACGCCAAGACGAAGCTGTTCACTGATGAGAGCGCAAAGAATATTTAAGTCTGTTTCGCTCCTGTTGTGGTTTTGGAGGTCTGCTCTTCTTTAAAGGACGATTCGGTGCGCGTGTGTTTGCTGACTGCTCCTCTCTCTCCCTCCCTCTCTCTCTTTCTCTCTCTCCCTGTTCCTTTCTTTCTTTTCAGGTCTCCTTCATCCTTCTTGACTCCCCCTCCACAATCTCCCATGATTTATCACCTCACCCCTTCCTCTCATCAATTTAATGATTTGTTTGCACATATTTTTAGATAGACTATATATTTTGTACATACACAAGGACATTCATATATACTATAAAACCTTTATCTATAGACTACACACACTCAGCTATGAATGCAAGATGAAGTAATATGGAACTAATATTGGGTCAAATGTTTTGTACTTGGAAAGATTAGAAATTTAAACAGAAATTTCAAGTTTTGAGCTTAAATTCTGAGAAATACATCAACGTATTAAAAATAAAAACAATCGTATACTTCACCAAAAAGTCAAATCAGAAACTGAAGAAAATAAGATCTGATTCTAATTCGAGATAATCATTATTATATTTAACCTAAAACAAAGAAATGTACACTTGTTTTTATATTGAATGTGTTCTCTCTGGAGCTTTTAAAGAACAGGTCGTTTTGTAACTGCCTCATTAATATTAATGAGACTCTCCTCTGACTGACTGATTCAAATGGATGTAAATGGGAGGGTGAGCGTTGACTGTATAGTTGTGACATCATAACTGTGACATGCTGACGGCCTGTTTTAAGATAAAGTTTCTCAATAGAGGCTGTGTTCTTTTCTCTGAGGATTGATCATTTCAAAATACATATCAAATATTGTACCCATAGACACCCATAGGTGCAGTATTTGGGGGAATCCCACCACCACCAAGAAATAATTCAAGTCCCCTTCCACTCAAAAATACGTTTTTCTTCTTGTTCATGTGCAGAGTTTAACAACAGAAGACTGTTTTCACCTTCGTCTGCTTAAAATGAATAGTTTTCTAAGCTCATTGAAAAATAGGAAGAGCATGATTTGTGACATCGCAACTAGTTTGGAGCCTATTCGTATATTCTATCTATGTATATGTATATTCACTCAAGTGTGTGATGCAGAAAACACAAGCCTCCACCTCTCAAACACTGATAATTAACTTTACAGTGAAGTAGGAGGCATCTAGGAAATCTTTATGAAGTAAATATGTTTACATATTTATATACATTTTTAATAAGAGAAAATAACCTTACTTTTTGTGAGAAAAAAAACACATCAGACACTAATTATTATTAAAAATCAGTATTTTAATGTCCACAACACAACACATTTTGGCCAAACATAAAAAAGGTTGTTAATAATATACAGTTATTGGAAAAGAAAAGTGTAATTCTGCAAAAACTAAATAAATAAAAAAAAACCTAGAAGAGGACAATTCATATGGAATATATAATAACAGACAACAGATAACAAATAAATGTCATGTAACATGACTGAAAGCTATATCGAGCCTGTAGGTTCCTGTAGAGAAGATTAGGAGAGCAATAAAGAAATATTGAGATCATTTCAGATTAATCCTCTATTGCATAGAGTTGCCATATGGTAACAATTACTTTATCTTATTTTTTCTAAAAAGCTGAGATATGAAATTATGTTTATGTTTAGACTTTTACTTTGAAGGACATACAATTCATACCACATGACCAGGATATCCTGTTTACTCATAGACTTTTGACATCATTGTCTCACAAGTGAAGGTTGTCTTTTATTCAGACTTTTTTGAATATTCTCAACAAATGAACTCACTATACAGGCTAAATAAACTTTACTTAATTTAATTACATTTAATTCAATTTTAGAAAATTGAAAATGTCCTAGTCTATACAACCTAATGGAGTCCCATCGACTTACATAGCATGAAACTATCCTGAGACTATGTTTACAACCATTTTAAGTAATAAAAACATTCAAAACATGTTCTACTATGTCCAAGTAATATTTCATGCAATAGAGGGTTAACAAGGCTAATGATGTAGAACCAATGTAATAAGGAGCTGAGTCTGATTCTTTTTTTTTTTTTTTTAAATCCACTGCCATGTTTTGATGCAGCTGTAAACTGGTGAAAAAGCAGTGCACACTAACATTTGAATTTGTGCATGTGTTTGCAATTTTTGCAGCTTGTCCACTATGTGTGTAGTACGATGACAGAAGAAGCCCAACTCAGCATCTTCTCACCAACACTGCTGGGGTTCACGTCCAACAATAACACCTTCCTCCTGAGAATTAAAGGCTCTCACCTTACATACACTTTCTCCCTCCCTCCCTCACACACACACACACACACACATACACACACACATATTGCAGAGGTTCAATACCGTTTCACCTCAGTCGAGGACACACAAAGAAAGCCGCTCGGCCGTTATGCTGCAGAGACTCAGCGGAGCTTGCTGCACATGCACGAACACACACGTCAAGATCTGCAGCGCACACTACTAGAAGTCCTCAGAAATGATGCTGGCCTGCAGTGCCTCAAAACAGATCAAATACAGGAAACACATGGACTTCATAAAAGGCGTTTTCATCATGATGGACAGGAGAGGACACTGCCTCAAGGTTAAAGTACATTGTTAAAAGGAGGCAATGATCTGCTGCCCTCAATTAAAGATGAATACAAGCTTCACACAAGCATGTGTAGTAGGAATCAGTTATAGAGAATGAAATTGAGCCTAGTCAGTCAGTCATTTTCTATACCTGCTTATTCCTCATTAGGGTCGCAGGGGTCTGCTGGAGCCAATCCCAGCGCGTTACGGCGAGAGGCAGGGATACACCCCAGATGGTCGCCAGCCAATCGTGGGGCACACACACCATTCACTCACACACTCACACCTACAGGCAATTTAGAGTCGCCAATTAACCTGAGCATGTTTTTGGACTGTGGGAGGAAGCTGGAGTACCTGGTGAAAACCCACGCAGACACGGGGAGAACATGCAAACTCCACAAAGAGAGGTCCCAGACCCCGGACCAAGGAGGTCTTGAACCTGCGACCTTCTTGCTGTGAGGCAACAGCTCTAACCCCTGCACCACCGTGTCGCCCGAGCCTAGTCAAGTCCATCATAAATAATATAATAATGCAGCGATCACTTGGGTCAGTGACAAAGATAAAAATATCAAAATACAGTTTTGAGCGTTCATCAGGTCTCTCACTATGTACATTTTGTGTTCATGTTGGTGTCGTGTCATTTAAAAGTCCATTTGCATCATTTGTTTTTACAAAAATCACAATTTTGAGCGATTTATTGACACCAAATGTCAAATGGTGTAACTGAAAAAGATAGAGTTTATATATGTAATCCACCTAGAATATAAAAATTGTAGATAGCATGTTTTCAATTTTTTAAAACATTTTTAAGAGTTAATTTATCTGGTACCAAGTTTTTAGGGTTACACCACATCACATATTCTGTCATTGACCCACTTAGAGTGTAAGTGATGGGGGCAAAGTCCACAGTTCTCCGCCTGTACAAAAATATATTTGAAAGTTTATTTAAAGCTAATATGAAGCTTCATTCAAATTCGTCAAATTGAGAACATAGCTGTTAAATTTACAGTTTTTTATTGTCAAACAGCTGCTTTATTTATGCCACTTCATTTTAATAACTCTGAAAGCCCATATTATCTCTAAATAAACTGTTAAATTCATTTTTGCACAAAGGGACTGTAGCTGTAGCTTTGTCCCCCATCACTTAGATTTAAATGTGATCTTCAATATGAACAGACGGAATGATTACAGCAAGGAAAACCTGTTTCATTCTTCATGTGAGCACTCCTTGTTCTTAAAGCTCCTAAACACTTGGCTATGAAATAATTAGTATTCCTCTACAACAGTCAGTAGTCATGACTAATTATGTACCTTGTGTTGATTTAAATGTCAAACAATCTGCTAACCACTTCATCACTATGGGGATGTGGTTTGATCAGATTTGACTGACAGCGCTGGCAACGGAATCAAACAACCGGCATCACCTTTTCATTCAAATCTTTCTAAATCCTGATTGACGTCACCTTTGCTCATCAAACACTGAACCTGACCTGCCTGCTGGCTCACAAACACGACCTGATGTACAAGACGTAGATGTGACAATTACGTTTCTAAGGTGACAAAGATCCCACAGGAGACATCTGTCTTCCTGCAGGAATCAAGGGACTAATAAAGATTAGCTGATCTGTGTATGTATACGTGTACATTTCTGAGTGAAATATGTACATACAGGCCCTGAAAACAAATGTCTCTGGAAACAATAAAGGCGATCTCTCTAAAATCACTCAAATAAGATGCACTGAAGCTTTTTGTTTGCTTCCAGTCTCGTCTGGATCAGGTTTCAAGTCTGTAAACGTTGCTTTTTAAATAACCAGCATGTATTTGCTTCCTCTGAAAGGACAAAAACAAACTCTGGTATATTATTTTGAAATGGAGCCGGTGGGTTTACATGGTAAATATGTGAGGAGTAAAAAAAAAAAAAAAAACAGTAGTAAGAAATATTTGTATTTAGTTTTTCATCCATGTAAGAGATCTGGTGGATTTAAAAACTCCTCAGAACATGTACAAATTATAAATCATAAGGTACCCAACAGAATCCAGGGGAGGAAAAGCAAAAATAAAAAGAACAAGTGAAAAATATCATTATGTCTCAATAAAATGAGTCAAAATTTAAAAATGCATCATTTAAAATAATATTTTGAATAGATATGAGAAGGAAATGTGATACTTTGTTTGTCCTTTAGTCGTTTGAATAATTGTTCTGCACTCGCTTTGATTGTTTTGTTCCTATGTTTGAATGAATTATCTTTGATTTGATTTGATAGACCATAGCATGGACTCTGGCAGTAGGTCAATGAGTTTTGTTTTAAATCAAACAGTTTATTGTTGATAAATTAAAATAGAAAAATGGAGTAGGACAAGAATCATTTTGAGCTTCTGTCTACTCTGTATTGAATAATTTTGATAGAAATGTGTTCTGATGATTTTGTTTGCCTGCTTTGATTTTATTCTCATGCTTATACATTTCAGTTGTTTCTAATGTTTGAAATAAAGCAAATAAACTAAACCACACAATAAAAAGTCAAGGCCACTGAGCTGAACTCCTGTTATTACCTGAATGATATCATTTGTAAAGCCGTTGTGCCCTCTAGTGTTACGGAGTGAGAACAATATGGAGATTAGATTTAATTAAAATCGCCTCAAGATCTAGATTCAGCAAACTGTGACAGTTTTTAATATCCAAATTATGCAGCCCACCGATCAATGCCGATGATAACGGCTGAATCGGACAAATTCAATATTCTCCCGTGATAGAAATCAACAACAAATGCAAACAAGACAAGTCAGTGAGCAGTTTGTGTCAGGACAAAAATCAGGACAAAATCCAGTTGAGTTTGCTGAAACTGTAGCGGCAATTTCCCAGTTTACCCGGCGTGGCAGCGGCAAAGCAGGGGTTGGCCTGGGGTGACATGAGTTACACAGCCACTAAATCAGACTCACATCCAGCTGACTCTCAGGCTTCTGGTTGGTCATCAGCACACACACAAGCAATTAATGCTGTGTATGTGTGTTGTAGAGGAGATTGAGCAGCACTTTGCCCTTGTGAGAGAAGAGAGTGAAGAGAGAGATAGACCTACTGTGAGTGTGTGTGTGTGTGTGTGTGTGTGTGTGTGTGTGTGTGTGTGTACCCAATCAGCAGATGTAACGGCTCCTGAACAGAGAAGGCACACAACAGATAAATGTTGTGTGTAGTGTATTATAAATAGCCTTATTATAAATAGCACAATCACAAATTAATCCTGTACAAGAAATTACATTTTGCTCATTTACATCTTCATTTATTCTTCGCTCTATGAAGCAATGAGCGTCTATGTGTCTGTAGCTCACGTCTCCTACAATTTTCAGATACAGTGTGGCACGATGGTGTATCTCATTTTTTGTGGAATTTTTGGATAGATATTCAAAACATCATTATTAGCATTAAAAGTTAAACTGCCATAAGTGCGCTGTGGTGGTGTAGGGGTAGAGCACCTGCCATTTAGAGTCTTGCTCTTAAGCAGCAGGCCAGAGTGGCCCTTTGCTGCATGTCTCCCCCCTCTTTCTCTTCTTTCTTCTTTCTTTTCTAGATGCATATAGCCACAAAAAAAGTTAAAAATTCCATAGATTTATGTATCAGTATTATCCTGCAGGAGCTGTTTAATCACAGTGTAAAGCTCCGTATCACGGCTCCTCCTCATGTTGCCTGGTCTGGTTTTACTTGGCATAAACACAAATAAAAACTAATATGTAGATTGAGATTTGGGCTTTTAACATAAATAAATTTTTCTTACATCAACTACATTTGCATGTTTCTCCTTATCTCAATGTATGTCCATATTTTGCCCAATGTAGTTATAATTAATGTAACTTGTTATAATTAATGTAACCAACACATCCTCATTTGGCCGCACAACAAATCTACTTAAGCTTCCACTTTTCTATAGGAATACATACTTCCTACGGGCACTGCACTAGCATTTCAAATTTTATAAAGTTCTGTTTTTTAATGTGGATGAGATACTTTTTGTATTGTAGAGATTTATGGATTTTGTATGCTAATCAGTTGATTATATGGGGGTTAAACAATTTGGAAGCAAAAAACTAGCAATAAATTAGAGTGTAGTTATAAAGGGACCTTGAATTCTTGATCAACAGGCAACGAATTGTAATTCTGTTTTAAAATGCTCCAGGACTCCCTGGAGAGCAGTATCGACACTGAGCGGATTATCCTGGTGATATGAAGTAAATCAAATTGACTTTAAATTGAATAGGGTACTTATGTTGATGAGAGGCATCAGTCTCTGCTGTGATTTAGTGCCAAGTACGATATATGGGAGCTATCAGAAACCAGTTATAATTACCACCTAGGATGTTGACTGTATTAAGTTATAAACTCGTAAGTACCATAACTTCCATGTGACGTCAATGGAACATAAGCTTTTTCTTACAAAGAAAGAACCAAAGTGAGCAGCTCCTTTAAAAACGCACATCTTTATTGAAGACAAACTCCGCAATAGATTAGTCAAACAGTAAATGTCGACTGTTTCATAAAACTTAGAAAAAGTAGAATAGAGGACATCATGAGAACACAGTCAAAGACCATTCGGTCTCTCCATCTGACGTAGCGTCCCCAATCCCGTCCATCCACCTCTCCTGCTTGTTTGTTTTCTCTTTTTTTTCCTCTTCTAAAATCACACCCTCTTTCTTTCAGTCTCGTTTTTTTTTCCCTCTCACTGATGGCCGTGGGGGGTCAATCAGCTGTCACCTACTCTAACGTCCACAGTTCTCTTCCAAGCACCCCTGTCGTGGGCCTTTGGTTACCATGGCGGCGACATTGGCTGTGGGTTCTGGAGGTAGGACATCACCACCGCTGAGATGGACAGCCTGCAGACAGCAGAGGACACACAATATGCTGCTATGAAACTGTGGGACAACACATGTGTGTAGCAGAAAGTGCATTATTTATTACATATATTTCTATTAAGCCTATAAGAATAAAGAATTATTCCAATAAACTAAATTCCAAGGGTGTCTCAGTCCATAAAATAAAAAAATAAAAGTATATAAAAAAAAAAATCACTAATGCAAGTCTTTTCACAAAAAGCCTTTATCAGGATGTAGACAAACACTTTTGCCAAATGACAATTTTCTTACTTGTTTGCATTTGTCGTGGTCCCTGGTTTCAAAGAGCACCTTTTTTCATGGAGTGTGACTTTCAGAAATTACTTTCGGCTTATTGTCTACGAAGCAGAAACACACTCCTGTTCCTTTTTAATTCAATGACATATTGTGAAATAACTTTCAGATAGTTGGCATATTACTGCAGTAAAACAAGTCCAACTAGTATTGAACTCAGGATAAAAGAATTCATCTCTGATCCACATGAAGCTATTGTGTGGGGTTAATTTACACAAACATGTAAAGGTGGGTTGGTTCTGATAACCCTGATGACACCTGCCCTCCACTGCTCTTCTATCCCATGTAGGCACCTTGTTTAATAACACAGATATGTACATCATGTCTTGGCAATTGACAAATGTCCTTAAACTGGCCTTGAACCAGCATTTACAAACAAGAGGCTGGTGCATCAGGTTCATTGTCTGACATTATTTGCTGAGCCAAACATTTTGTGTTACTAAACCACGACTTCATCAAGCTTGTATTTAATACAACCTCATCTAGACGATGGACCTGAACCTGCTTTCCCTCATCGCAAATGTGTCTGTCTGCAGGGCCCAGCCCAGCTTTCCTGGACAGCTGCCCCACTGTAGTACACTTTTAAAAAGCAAATGGAAATGTATCACCCCTGGCTGGAGGTCACGCAGTTAAAAGCTTTTGGGCATTAGAGTTGGCTCATCTGGAGTCTCGATGGCAGCCCGAATTGAGTCTAACCTCCAGTTTTAAAGCAAAGCTTTAACGTAAACACACGCACACCTTTATTAGCCGTTATCGTGACTAGGAGCTGCAACAGTGGAAAGGGTGACAGCCACTCTAATGGTAAAGAACAGCCAAGAGGCTCAGTTTGTCAAAATTACTTTTGTTTTTTCCCCCAAGTATGCACACAAATCAGGGGAGAGTTTAGGCTATTCATGGTTTGAATATTTTGGAGGATATTGACATTATTTTAATATGTTACATGTGTAAAATTATTAATCAATCAATGCAATGAACTACATTCCACTCCTCTGAATTATATTCTACAAGACGTTAAAATGTAAAAGAAAAACCTAAATATTTTTGTAATTTTGTTACAAATTGCTTAGAATCATTGTGGACATCCACCCTTTTGGTTTCATACTCACATGAAGCTGCTCATCATTTGTTTGGTGTCTTCTGAGCTTCTGGAGTTTGCAAAGCTGATGAACGAGCAGTAGACAGCGATCCAGGCGCACCACTTCAGCTGAAACACAAACACACAGGTGGACTTACAGACTGTAAGATAGGAAAGATCAGATCTCAGATAACTGTACACCCAGATGTTCCACTGATAAATCTTGACTAAAATAAACCCACTAAACATTTACCTAAATATTATTGTAATGTAAATAAGACAAAAATAATCCAAAGAATCAAATAGATCAAAATAAACACTTTAATGATGGTAACAGCAATGAATGAAAACGCTTTTCTAAAAGCCAAAGGTTTGCTGTGTTTTCTTCACCTGAACATGATTTACTGTAGTTATTGACACATATTGATATATATATATATATATATATATATGTAGGTGCTGCCATTATTTAGTACAACTCTAGCACTTTTACATTTATACTGTGAGTGTTTTCTGCACTCTGACCTGGCAGCATTACTGAAAAGTTAGAGTTTGGGAAAAAATAATATGTTCAGTTGTTTTTAAGAAAACATTCGAAACACACAAGCAAAAAAAAAAAAAAAAAAAAAAAAATCAGGAAAAAGCCATTTATTGATGAAAAGACAATAAATTAAACAAAATGACCCACTATTGGACTGGGAGGCTAGAGGAGCCTGCTGCCTTCACCCTCTTGATTAAGTCTATTGTGTTAAGTGCTGAAAGGCAAAAGCTGCCCTTCATCCTAAAAGGTGAGTTTACCTTTAATCTTCTAAATGGAAGAGTTGGGCTGGACTGAGCTCTGCCCTTCAGAGACAACAGCCCTTTAGTGTGGACACACAGGCAGATGACAGAGGAGGTGTAGGAAACAGAGGTTCTGTATGTGTGTGTGTGTGTGTGTGTGTGTTTCTGTAGGTCACCTTGAGCATTAGTCCACACATGCTGAAGATCATGCCGAGCAGGTTCATGTAGTCAGGAGTGGGATCCTCCAGTGTGGGGTTGGTCTCTGTGCTGGGAGGCTTGTACCTATAACACATAATAAACCATTTGTTTTATTGTCAGTTTTAAAGCCCACACACACACACACACACACACACACACACACACACACACACACACACACACACACACACACACACACACACACACACACACACACACACACACACACACACACACACACACACACACACACACACACACACACACACACTTCTCTTCTTGTTCCTCAAGTCTGAATGTTTGAGCTTCTCTATGCAGAACGATGCATGTGCAGATTTCGACTGTTTTCACATCCTTCGCTGTAAGTGGAAACATGTGACTTTGATTTCTTCTATCACTACATAATCATAGACTGCGCATATTTAATGTTGGGAACAAGACATTTCATATAGGTAATAAAACTTTTTGTGGAAAAACCTTATTAGTCATATATATATATATATATATATATATATATATATATATATATATATATATATATATATATACACACACACACACATTCATAAGGAATTATTCAAATAATTGCCAATTATTTTGATAACTGATTAGTTGAACCATTTTTAATAAAACTCCAGCTTCCTGGTGTACATCTTTACTGGTTTCTTCAGGATTCTGTGACGGTAAACTGAGTTTCTGTGTTTTGTTCAGTGTTTGGGACAAAATAAGACGTTTTTTAATAATCGGTAATGACAATAATCCTTAGTTGCATCTTAGAAAACATCCCATTGAGAAAGTGACTTTCTAACTAAGTGTCATGAATGAAATGTGGGCAAATAGTAGTGAACCTACAAAAAAAAGAAATCATTATTCAACAGAACAACTAAACCACCGACAGACTAATATTTACTAATATTTGTCCACATATTTGTCTTGTCAATTCCTTGGTGTTAAATCCTTCAGCTAATGGAGCTAATCGAGCTAATCTCTTCAGGCTACTGATGACTTGTGTGAAAGGTTAGCTAGTTGGCTAAACTGGCTAATCTCACGAAAAAAGGCTAAATTTTCAGTATAAAACACTCACCGTAGAATCTTATTCTGTCGCCTCGGGTCTGACATGTTGTTGGAAGACATGATATATCACAATTCCCTCGTTTTGGGATGCTTTTATGAAGAAATCTTAACTCCGGTGACAGGATCACAGCTGATGTTCGGCCCTTTCAGGAGTGGACTACGGTGTATTTCCGGTGTGCTTCAAAATAAAAGCCTAGCGTTAATGCGCAGGATCAAATTGAACGAGAGAGGAGTTTTGGGGATTTTTATTTTGAAAGGTGTACATGATCCCAGCATGCATTGCGCGTACTAGCAAACATAGAGTGAATGAATAGGTCAAATGAATAAAAAAGAGATTTTAGCCAGGTTGTCAAGAAGATAAAGTTAGTTAAAATTGGTTCCTATTTATTTAACTAATTTACTAACTGCGAAACCATCATGACACACCCCTGAATTTTTCAAAGTAAGTAAATCAATAGAGAGAAGAAATTGCTATTCGTGGTGTAAAGTGTTTCGTAGAATATATGATAACGTGAATCAAGTGTGTCATTAAAGTCTGATTTTCAGGCTCCCAGAAGTGAGTTTCTTTTGAGAAAGTCAGTGAAGTGCATAGAGCTTTTTAGGAACCAGCATTTAATACTAGACGTATACGATTTCAAATTGAGTGCGAGTGTTAAAGTAAAAGGGATAAAACCAAACACATAATGAATGGGTAGTTGTGGCTGACATGTGTGTGTGTGTGTTTGTCCACACAGGTCGTGTCCTCATGGCGTTTCCTCTCCCCAGACCTGAGGCTCCTCAGCTTCCTCAACATCTGCTCAGGACCATCGACTGTCAGCAAGGAGCTGTCAGGGCTGTTCGCTTCAATGGTAATAAAGTATTCATCATGCTAATGTAGAGACTGGTGAGATATAACATTGTCCAAGATATAATAAAAATGCTAAACTCTGATTAAACCAGATAAATGAGCAGTGCATTTATTATTGTGCCAGTTTTGTATTTTAGTGTTTTAGTCTGCACACTCCTGTTGAAGTTGGTTGCTTCAGCTGACACCAGTGTCTCCTGTGTCGGTCTCCTGTCTCCCTGCCTTGTCAGCTGATGGGAAATACCTGTTGTCCTGTGGCAGCGATAAATCTCTAAAGCTGTGGAGTGTGAGTCGAGGGACCCTGCTGAAGACGTACAGCGGCCATGGATACGAGGTGCTGGATGCAGACGGGTGAGAGAAGAGTTGTCGCAGTCATCTCATCTACTGTGTCCAGAATATTTACTTCAGCAATAGTATCAACAGATTTCATGACGAATTATTGGACATGAAGAAGGAGAAATGTTAAAAAGATGTGCTTGAGAGATAAATACAGAAAGAAACGGGTAGAATGACCACAGATAGGGAAGCAATTAACAGTTGTTTTCTTTATTTAAAAGTTGTGTTAGTAAAATCACAGACGATTGTGAAAAATGTCCTTCATAATTTTTAAGACTTTTTTTAAGACTTTTTTTAATGCAATTAACAGTCCGAAATCAAAATTAGTGAGTTAACTATCAGGCATGACATGAAACAGTCTTAAAGTCCATTTTATGGTTTTATTACTCATTTTATGATGATTTAAAGGTAACACTAGTTACACTTTACTAATGGACAATACTAAAATGTCCATAATTTCTGATGTTTTTTTTTTTTCTGGATGAATGTTTGGTGCTTGTATGTGACAGTAACTTTAAACTGGAAATGGCTCAGTAAAAAATAATGTTTGGCAATATGTGAAAGTCAAAAACTTTTTAAAATACAGTTTTAAGAAGCATTCCTCAGGTCTGTCAAAATGTACATAGTGTGTTCATGTTGGTTTATTGGTATTTAAGACTCCATTTGTATTATTTTCTTACAAAAATCATGATTTTGTGTGATTTTTTTGGTTAATTTTTTTTACACAAATGTCAAATGGTGTAATCAAAATAAAAATGATTAATTTTAAATATCTAATCCGCCTAGAATATAAAATTAGTTGATAAAATGTGTTTTTAATTTTTTAAAAACCCTTTTAAGGGAATTAAACTATCTGGGACCAGTTTTTTAGGGTTACACCATATAGCAGTTTTGTCACTGACCCACATTCTGAAGCATATAACAGTCCTGTATAGCACTTTAACCCTGCATGAATTAACTCCTTAATACTTGTTTCTTACTTCCACAGTTCCTATGACAACAGCCAGATTTGCTCCTGCAGCTCAGATAAGACAGTGATCCTATGGGACGTCGCCACAGGCCAGGTCACACGAAAGCTCAGGGGTCACGCTGGGGTCAGTTCTGCTGTCTTGTTAGTTTTATTGCACCTGCGCAATTTCACTTTATTTATGTGCTATAAGGTCTGTTTAGATTTGCCTTCGCCTTAATGACAATATAACATTCTGTTCCACAGAAAGTCAACTGTGTCCAGTTCAATGAGGAGGCAACTGTCATCTTGTCTGGTAAGTCTCTATTCATGTAATATAGCTTCAATAATAATTTATCAGTATATTACAGTTTGTGGATGTTATTACATGTATCTGATATATAAAGTTAAAATTGCTGGATAATACATTGGACAGAGTTGTAGATTGTAGTTGTAACCAATTTATCAAGACTGATATTGCTGTTTCAAAATGTGTCACTTTTCCTTGTTTTTTTAATGTTCATTGATGTGTGTGTGTTTGTGTAAGGAAACAGTTTTTATATGTGAACATAAGTTGATGTGTTATATATTTTTCCACCACCAGGTTCCATAGACGGGACGGTGCGGTGCTGGGACACCAGGTCCCGCAGATTTGAGCCGATCCAGGTCCTGGATGAGGCGACAGACGGCATCAGCAGCTTGAAGGTGGTGCAACACGAGCTGCTTACAGGGTCAGGAAACATTTGATTTTAAAGATTGAGTCACAAATTGCTAATGTCTCCTGTTCATTCAGACTGCAGCAGTTATAACAATAGCCGGCATCATAAACGGACAATTAGAACAGATTTAATGATTTTACTGATGCACTTATAAACATCTTTGGTTCAGGTCGGTCGACGGCAGATTGAGGCGCTACGATCTGAGAATGGGACAACTGCATGTGGACTTCATCAGCAGTGAGTAATGTTTGCCATTACAATATTTTACACTTTTAGAGAACGTGATGATTCTTATTTTGTTAAAGAAGCAGTGTACAAAGTAAGGAAAAAATTAAGGTGATAATATCGTCATATTGTCACATTACAGAAGATGAAAATTTGCTCATGGGTCAGTGATAAATAATGTTTGTCAGGATGAGAAAATCCATTTTTTAAAATATAGTTTTAGGAATCATTCATCAGGTCTCTAAACATACATTTTGTGTTCATGTTGGTTTCTTGTTATTTAAAAGACCATTTGTATCATTTCTTTGACAAAAATCACAATTCTGTGCTTTTTGCATGAAATGTCAAATGGTGTAATGGAAAAATAATGATCAATTTTAAATATATAATCCATCTAAAATATAAAACCTGTTGATAACATGTGTTTTTAATTTTTTAAAAACCTTTTTAAGAGAGTTAAACTATCTGGGACCAAGTTTTTAGGGTTACACCACATGGCAGATTTGACACTGACCCTCTGACACAAAGTTAAGCATTAATATATCGTCAGTAAAAACATTTTTTTGTTCATGAGTCCATAATATGTAACATTTTTAGCTACTAAACAAAGGGTGCTTATGGAGGACATTTAATGACATTGAATAACTTGTATGTTTTGTGTTTCAGGTCCCATCACCTGTGTGTGTTTCACTCAGGACGGTCAGTGCACACTGAGCTCAAGTCTGGATTCAACGGTCCGGCTGCTGGACAAGAGCACAGGAGAAATGCTGGGAGAGTGAGTAGTGTTACTCTTCCTCTCATTTACAGCATGAAACCTTCACGTCAATGGAATTCCTTCCACTTTATTTAATAGACAATACAGTGTGACACAAATTCAAATGTAAATGTGCATGCATCTATAGAATATTTACTTTTTCTCTACATATTTTATCTTTATATGAAGGGGATATATTCTGAAAAAAAAAATCATTAAAATGAACTGAAGCTACACTCATTAGCTTTTATTCCACTATTTCAGCTGTAAAACATTTCATTGAGGTTTTTTTCACATTAGCATCATTTGTTTGTTTTTTTTGATTGGCTCAGGTATACGGGACACAAGATGAAGGGCTATAAGCTGGACTGCTGCCTGTCCAGTAAAGACACCCACATCATGAGCTGCTCCGAGGACGGACACATCTACTGCTGGGACCTCGTGGAGGTAAGCGTCCAGCTGATGGAACGCTGGACATTTCACCACAGATTCAATTCAGATTCACTGAAAAACATTTATAAAACTCCAGTAGAAATACAGACAAATACTTGGCAGCTCATGATAACTTGTTTATGTGTCAATATATAACATGGCCTCATGAAGCCAAAACATACATGAATGCTATTTTGATGGTTCTTGCTTGATTGGAACAAAAACGTGCACCCACAGTGGCTCTCCAGGACCAGAGTTGGCCACCCCTGGTCTAACGTGATGTGAACAAACATAAACGTTCCTCTGTGTCTCTCACTTCCAGGGGTCTCTGTCCTTGAAGCTGCCAGTGGGGAAGGCCGTCGTCCAATCGCTGTCCTCCCACCGCACGGAGACCTGCCTCCTCACGGCCATGGAGGGGCGTGTCCAGGTGTGGGGAGTGGAGCCAGAGGAGACGGAGGAGGATGCTATGGCCACATAGAGAGGGTGCAAAGTACTGTACTTTAAAGTATACTGAGAAGAGTTCCTTTGTTTCTGTTATTCCAGTAACAAGCCTATACTGTCATCCTAAAGAAAACAGGATGCATAATGTACCTGCAGGATATTATGTGGCCTCTCACTACCACATTTAGATTTTTCTCTTTGAACATCAGTTGGACGCTGCTGGAACAGAAGTGCTAAAAGATAAAGTATCAGGAAGAAGGAATCAATAAGATCATAACTGGAAGGTATTTTTTTTTTATATTGGCCTGAGCTTTTTATAGACAGCTGCAGTCTAGACAAAGATAACTCCTCTACCAGATTCTCAGTTTACCCTTTTCAGTTGTTAACTTATAACAAAAATATAGTTTTACAAAGCAAATCCTGTCTAGGTTTTGTTCTCAGATGTTTCATAGAATACACAATCTGGATATTAAAGTTTGCTCATTAGTGAGTCATTGTACCCACACTGTTGAATTTATTCATTTTTGTATCACATCCAGATATTTTTGTACAAAACCAAATAAACCTTTTTTTATAATGCATAAACCACATTATGTACTTTCTCTCTCTGGGGCATAGCCACGGTTGTGCCGGGTTGTGCCGGGGTGTGTCAAGGTGTGTCAGTGTGCCGGGTTGTGCCGTGGTGTGTCAAGGTGTGTCAGAGTGTGTCGGTGTGTGCTGGGGTGTGTTGGGGTGTGTCGGGGTGTGTCGGGGTGTGTCAGGGTGTGCCGGGGTGTGTCAGGGTGTACCGGTGCCACCCACAGAAACAGCTGGCACACTCAAAAATATTGCTTTCAAACGATGCGTTGCGATACCTGCACCTGTCAACCTCTATAGTAGGCAGGTGTGCACCTGCAGCCAGTATGTGTTGTGTTGTGTTTTTTAAGAAAGAAAAATTGCAGTTCTTGTTTGTGCCAGCAGGTGGGAAGTTTAATCTGTGTCATCAGTCTCACACACCTCTTCCCTCAGCAGCAAGCTCCGTAACTTTAACCATCAACAGTCTCATAGTCACAGAAAAATCACTGGACAATCTCCTTAAAATTACCCCCACAAACCATTATTGAAGTGTTGGACTCATGTGACAAAGATGTTTTTCCCAACATGAACTGTTTACTGCGTATACTAAGGCTGTGCAATTAGTTGGGTTTTAATCATGATTATTTCAATTTATGTGTCAAGCGATCTCCAAAATCATATAATTGAGTTGAATCAATTTTTAACATATTTCAATACACGATTTCTGATACAGCGATTATGCGAGAGTGCTAGTGTGTGAGTGTGAGTGGAGCTCGATCGAGACATTGTCTGTTTGTGGCTAAATATTCAGCTGAATGCACTGGCTACAAATAAAGGTTCTTTAAAGGCCATCCTCTTAGTCCCTACATATTCAAACATAAACAAGTTAGAACATGTTTACTTTTTAATTTGAGGGTTTTTGTTGCCATGTCATGGTTCATACAGAATAAAGTCTGTTGCCATGTTGTAATACTGTGAATATGTCCTATAGATGTTGCATTGACATAATCATTGTATCAGAATTGGATAAAATGCACATTCGTCTATTTAATGAGATCCAACATCCAGTTTCACAGAGTCAGACTGAATTTACAGCTGATCCTGAAACATTGTTGAGGTCTGAGACACTAATATTTGTTTGGAGAAATCACAGTAATTACACTGATGAATAAATTAAGAAACATTATAGTAAGAATGTATTTCTGGAACTGTATCGATGAAATAAATGCACAATATAACAAGGTAAAAAAGGTTTGTGGCTAAATATTCAGCTGAATGCACTGGCTCCAAACAATAGTTCTATATAGGCCCTCTATCTGATCCAAAGTGTATTTCAACACAATATGAAATGTTTGTGTTAGTGACAACTAATGTTTGGCAAGATGCATTCATCAGGTCTCTTTAAATGCACATTAGTTTCTTGTTATTTAAAAGTCTATTTGTATCTTTTTTCTGTTTTTTGTTTTTTTTACAAAAAAATCACGATTTTGTAAGATTTTTTTTACAAGAAATGTCCAAAAATCGACACATATAGACCACACAGCGTGTAGATATGTTTTGTGTTTATTGTGTATTCGAGAGAGATACAGTCTTCTGAATGTTCTTGGAGGTGTAATACTCCAATGAATAGATTTGGCACACCCAGTTTTTGTTGGTGCACACCCAATGACTTTTTTCTGGCTACGCCAGTGTTCTCTCTTCATAGAAATGATTCTCCATCCAAACACAGCTGAATTCTGTACAAGTTTATCTTTATTAGGAACTGTACACACGATGAACATAGAGATGAGCATGTTACAAAATAAGTTAATCAGCATGACAAATGAATGGCAACAAATAAATAAATAACTTATCTGACATAAATACATTTTATTTTAATGTGGCTTGATAGTTGGCGATTTTGAATTGTAAAGAGCTTCGCTCAGCTGCATTTGTCAAACCACAAGATCTAAGTATGCAGCTTCGTACGCATTATCCACTCTATTGTTACCACCAAATTGCACCAAAGATTTTAAATAAATATGTCAATTTTCTTACAAAATATGTCAAGTATTTTCTTGTAAAACCATGTCTCTGTTTAGTTCTACTCTTCCAAATAGCTTTGTCAGGAAATCAAATATTTAGAAAAGAGCTAAATCAGTTGACATAAGTATGAAAAGGTATTAACATTTGAAGACTGCCCCTCTAAATCCCTCTGTGTATTTATTGCAGACATCAAATGATCATTTTTTTTTCCAGAATGCAAATGGTTCCTGATCTTAGAAAGCATCCTGGATTTATATCCTGACTGATATCAGAGTTGTTTAAAGCGTTCATAAGCTAAAAGTTGTTAAATTCTAATCCTGGAGAGGCTCACGAGATCTTCAAGGGTCAGTGACAAATAATGTTTGACAAGATGAGAAAGTCAAAAAAATTTAGAATACACTTTTAAGAAGCATTCATCAGGTCTCAGTTTGTGTTTATATTGGTTTCTTGTTATTTAAAAGTCTATTTGGATCTTTTTTCTTTTTTTTCTTTTTTTTTTTTTACAAAAATAAAGATTTTGTGTGATTTCTTGATACAAAATGTCAAATATTATAACCGAAAAAGAATGATAAATATGATACATTTTAAATATATAATCCACCTTGAATATAAAACTTTTTATAAAAATTTAAAAAAAACTTTTTAATAAAGTTAAACTATCTGGTACCTATTTTTATAAGGTTACACCACATCACATGTTTGTCACTGACCCATCAGTCATTTAAAGCATTCATAAGCCAAAAGTTGTTAAATTCTGGTGAAGTTCATGAGATCTTCATCTGAAGTCCAAACATTTAAAAATCAGAGTTATGAGGTTTTTACCCAAAAGTGATCACGTGTCAGTTTTGGGAAAATAGCTTAATTATAGCTTGACATAAATAACTCATAAATGACATTTTGGAATGAAAGTTGTAATTTACAGAAATTACAAGAAAACCTGCTTTGTCCTCCCAGATCATCTCAATAGCTTCGTACTGCTCCACCCGCTCCACCCGTCAGCCTTCTAGCCTACGCAGCTGCAGCCCGCCGCCGACAGCTTCTCCACCTTGTGCCAGCGGTGTGCGTTGTCCAGGAAGGCCATGTCCTCGTGGTGGGTGGGCCGGCAGCAGGGCGTGTTGTGCCACAGCTCCCCGGGCGTCGGCCGGGCCAGCACCCCGCTGAGCAGCAGGTTGGCGAGGGTGAGGTCGTGGTTGGAGCGGACGTGGGGACACGCGCCGCCGCAGTACTTGAACAGGACCGTCTCGTCGGAGTCGTAGCCCAGCCCGAGGTCTCGCACCTGCAGCAGGATGGACTGCAGGCCACACGGGGACTCGTGGGTCGAGCGACGCGAGCGGACAAGATGATCGGGTGACGGCCCGAGCCCAGATGTCTCAGGTCGGCTGTTGTCTCCGGCCGGATCTCTGCTCCTCTGGTTGTCACTCGGAGACATGTGTGGAGACGCCGCTTGTCGTTTCTGATCTAGAAGAGACAGAAATAGTAGGTCAGTCATCTTCTATAGCTGCTTATTCCTCACTAAGGTCACGGGTGCCTGCTGGAGCCAATGCCAGCACATTACAGGTGATACACCAGACAGGTCGCCACACACACCATTCACTCACACACTCACACCTACAGGCAATTTAGAGTCTCCAAATAACTCAGCATGTTTTTGGACTGTAGGAGGAAGCCGGAGAAACTGGAGAAAACCCACTCAGACCCAAGAAGAACACGAAACTCCACACAGAAAGGTCCCATACCAAGGACTTAAACCTGTGACCTTCTTGCTGTGAGGCAACAGCGCTAACCCCTGTACCACCTGACAAAAAAATCTTATACACCAAATTACTGATAAGAAAATGAATGAAAATTTAAAGTTTAAACTTTACCCCAATCCATGTTAAAACTATTTAAACTCTCACTAAAATTGTATTTTTTTTTACAGACCCTATATTTAATTTCCCATTCTGAAACAAAACAAGAAGTTGATCTCAGCCAAAAGGTCATGACCTTCCTTTCACCCGCACTTACCAATCAGGGACCTTAGCCAGTGGCCCTCTCCCCTCTGCATGCAGACCAGAATCACAACCAGCTTCAACAGATACCTCATCGCTACAGCCTGCCTTCCGTCGCTTCAGAGAACCAGACACGTGCGTCTGCAAGTGATGCTCAAGATGCAGACGAGTCACGACCTCCAATATATAGCCCTCGGAGATGAAGGAGGGTGAAGGGACGAGACATGGGGGTGTAGGGGGGAGACAGGCGCTAACCCGTTACTTGCCAACAGACTGTCTTACTCACCTGAGCCTTGACAGGCAGCGTAGGAGGGCAGGCGGGCGTTTGACCCAGAATTTGTCCTGTTTTATCTAATGGATTATCTAATTGGCATAAATCAACCGGTTTATTGTCGAGTTCCCTGCAGATGTTTTTCCAGAGGACGCCGGCCCCCTGGCAAAATGGAGGTTCAGGGGTTTCTTAAAAAGAGCCGCTGAGGATGATGTCACTTTGATGAAGCTGTGAAGAATGTGTGATAAATGAATCATTAGAAAGAAAGCTAAACAGATGCCAAAGTGGAAAAACAGGCAAGAGGTACATTCATAGACTGGAAAATAATCAATACCCAAACAAAAGAGAAGCACAAAAGTGATCCGTGCAGGAAATGTAAAAGATGGGAGCTCTGAAAAAGTTTAAAAGGGCAAGAGGAGTCATTGTGGAATGTGTTGAAGTAGGCCCCCTGTTGTATTCTGCTTTTGTTACTTTTCTATTTATAAACGTCTTTTCTAACGATCAATAAAGGAACATAAAAAGACCGCTTTAAAAGGTTAAATGCTGAAGAGCAAAAAAGGCTCGTCGGGTTATAATTAGAACAGATTACGGCCTGTTTCAGCAGACATTCCACAATGGGTGACTCGTCTTGAAAAGAAGGCAGGGCTAGTCCATAAATTTAGGGATTTTTTTTTTTGTCAGCAAAGGCTGACATGTAGAATATGTAGAATATGCATTATGTAAAGGTCATGAATTCAGAATTTGTAAGAAAGTACATATTTGGACCCTATTTCTGCCATCCAGGTGCAGGTCAAACACCTCCATGCACCTTTTTTAAAGCAGATCAGGCATGACTCAGGCTAAAAACACGGGTAACTGCTGAATTATGTAATGAGTTTCCAAACATTAGTCTGTCTCCTCCTTCTCTATATCTGATAAAACTTGCAGCATGCAGCTTTATGATACCACATCTCCATGGATTTATATCTGAATCTGATCACATCTGTCTTATGTGTGCCCCACAATTAAAACTGCTTGCAAGACTAAAGTAATTCTAGTTTAAGTAAGATGAAGAAGCCAAGAATACAAATGATATGCACTAGACTTCCAACTTTTTAAGCACATTATTTTTCATTTAATTGATGTGTATTTTGTATTTTTTATTATGGCATGGAGCAATACCTTACTCTTAAGCATTTGTATAATGTGAGCTACTTTATAGTGCCTGTACCTACAAGGGCCTATAAAACTCAAGAATACATCTAGTTTCTTTTTATAAATGACACCTTACAGTTCTGGATATTAAGGGATTTTTCAATGAGTTTAGTTTAACAATTTAGTTTAACAGTTTAGCAAATGTGTTGACATAATCAAAACCTGGTGTAAAATGTAGCAATGGTGGGAATAAAATATATCATATAGATGAAATCAATCGCTTACTCCCAAAACCTTTTGACAGCAGGGTAATGTCACAGTTCTAAAACTTATCACATTTGAAAGTAATCGATTTAGTTTAACAGAATCAATTTAACCTGCTTGGATACGGAGGATATTTTGAATATTTAAATGTATACAATATTCTTTACATAAAGGAAATGCACATTGATCAACATGATGTCAACCTCATATGTGGCAGTGTTATTAATTAAAATTGATTGTTGTGTGTAAAGAAAAGCAGCAAAGGAATGAACACTGCCCGAAAGCATATGCAGGAAATATTGAATGCATTCAAATAATGCTGTGTTGTGCTGTGTTCATATTTACCTCCTGTTTTCACTTAGTTATATTTAGATGAGAAGTGTGTCCAATGAGATTTTGCGTTTATTTATTGCATCTAAACAGTCCCATTTCTCATTTATTAATAGATCTTTTGATATGAATAAAAAATGAATTCAAATAAATCTTGAACTCATAATGCTCTGTGAGATTTACTGCCAGGAATTTCAATAATTCTTTCTAGGATAAAGCTTTGGAGACTGCACAAAATTAGATATTAAAATGAGAAATGATTTAGTGAGCTCTACCTCAAATACAGATGTTTAACAACACTGATTATAAATTTATTGGGACTGGTCATCACCAGTTATCCAAATCAAAATAAATTGATTTTTTCACCTTAGCACTCACTGAATGGTACACTCACTGAAGAGTGTATTTTTGTATTTATGTTTTTTGTTTATGGAAAAAAAAATTCAATCACAGTATATTATGGTCCTATGTAACCTAAAACATAGGGGAAACAACTTCCACAATCCAAAAAACATGAGCTGAGGTTAATTGGAGACTCCAAATTGCCCATAGGTTTGAGTGAATGGTGTGCTGGTATTAGTGGGTTTGCTCCAGGACGTGAAATGGAGGAGAAGGAGAACTTCTGATTGGACCTCGATGAAGCGATACAGAGCATCCCTAGAAGTGAGAGAGTTGTCATTGGTGCAGACTTTAATGGACATGATAGTGCAGGAAACAGAGAAGATGAGGAGGTGATGGGCAGGACTAGGAGAGGAACGCAGAACCACAGATGGCTGTTGACTTTACAGAAAGGATGGAAACAGCTATAGTGAATATTTTCTTCTCTACGTAGAGTTTCCGACTGGGTTGTTCAACAGGATCATACAGAGAAAATGCCTTTTTAAGAACAAGGAAGATGTGCAGAGTTGTAGCAACTACAGAAGAGTAAAGCTGATGAGCCATACAATGAAGTTATGGGAGTAGTTAAAGCTAGACTAAGAACAGAAGTGAGCAGTTGTGAGCATCAGTATGGTTTCATGCCAAAAAGAAGAGTACTAGAGATGCAGTATTTGCTTTGCAGATGTTGAGAAGTACAGAGAAGGTTAGAGGGAGCTACATTGCATCTTTATAGACCTGGAGTAAGCTTATGACAGGGTGCCCAAAGAGGAAATTTAACCAGTTTAATTCCAATGAATACCTTATAGATTTATTAGATCCCTGTATATATTTTACTGTATATATGCCAGGAGAGAGTGTATTAATACTGTCCCATGTTTCAAAAACACTCAATCCACAGAGAAACATACACAGCCTGTATTCAGAAACTGTGCCTTAAAACAAGCAGTCATGACTTATGTGAAGTTGTGATGTCACTACTATACAGTCACCACCAACACCCCCACAGCCATTTAAAGAGGAGGAGGAGAGGCTTAGAAAGAAGCTTGAGAAAAGAAGTGTAAAACTATACTGAGATGATCTTTGCTACTTTTCTAAATAAAAAACAGGAAAGTATAGAATATGGGACATTTAAATGGTACAAAAATAATCAGTTAACTACCCGACCCAAAAAAGAGAGATATCAATTTTCAGGAATCAAGTACTAGACATACAACTTAGACATACAGCTTTTCTGCAGTCAGTCAGTCATTTTCTCTACCTGCTTATTCCTCATTAGGGTCGCAGGGGTCTGCTGGAGCCTATCCCAGCGCATTACGGCGAGAGGCAGGGATACACCCCAGATGGTCGCCAGCCAATCGTGGGGCACACACACCATTCACTCACACACTCACACCTACGGGCAATTTAGAGTCTCCAATTAACCTCAGCATGTTTTTGGACTGTGGGAGGAAGCCGGAGTACCTGGTGAAAACCCACGCAGACACGGGGAGAACATGTAAACTCCACACAGAAAGGTCCCAGACCCAGGACCAAGGAGGTCGCAGGTTCAGGACCTCCTTGGGTCCTGGGTCTGGGACCTTTCTGTGTGAGGCAACAGCACCAACCCCTGCACCACCATGTCGCCCACCTTTTCTGCAGTAATGGGCTTAAATAAAGTGTAGAAAGTTGATCCAAACATTTCCTACAAGTGCCACAATAAGTGCTGGTTAATTAACCCCCAGTCTGTATATCAGCATGGATGAAGCCTGATTTCTTGGTCTTTTTTAGGGCTAGAGCTCTAGAACTAAGCAGAACCCCATGATCTAGACCTAGTTAGTCAGGAGTTCATCCTACAGCAAGATAATCCACATCATACCTCTGGGCTGTCACATCATCATCTGTCACATGACACATTAAACTATGACAATTTTAATAAAAATGTGTTCTAAAACTTTTGACCGGTGGCGTGTATAATAAATGCAAGTTTTTGTCAACCTGTGCAAGTTAACAACAGTGAGAGCTGAGCTTCACTCAGCCGCCAGGCCTCTGCCAAGCAAAATGCTTCTCACTAAGCGCATCCATCTTCCGGTAAATTTGCAAGGAAAACAAGCACACAAAAGGGCAAAGAGCATGACACATTCCTCCGATATCTCAAAGAGACACAGGAACCAAGGCCAAGGGGAGAGATAAAAAGACAAGCGGAAAGCGGAGGAGGTGGTGGGAGAAATACAGTGGAGATAGAGAAATCCTGGAATTCAGGGATGTCAGAAGACAGGAACGGAAAGAATGTGGCATCAACTTCTGTTGAAGAAAACGGACAAAACATTGACATTTCTATATGGTTCCAAAACTACCAAACTTTTTTTTTTAAGTAACCTACTGTAATGTCAGGATTGACATCACTGTCTTAAAACAGAGAAGGTCCCTTTAGACGCATATTAGCTATAGATTTAGAGCTAAAAGCTTTTTTTCCAATTAAATTTACTGCAAAAACGGTTCAATTTGTTTTAGTTTCTGTATAATTTAAGTAAACACTGTACATACAATGAGAAATATCATAATAAACTGTATTTTTATAGCACCTTTCATAAAGAAATGCACCTCAAAGTGCTTTGCAACAGACAAAATGAACATTAAAAACATGTTGAGGAATCATACCTCCGACGTCAGCCTATTCATCTGTTAATAAACAAAGCATGTTTTATTTATATTAACATGAACTTAAAAAATATATAAAATTCATTAGACCCCCATATCTGGGTCAGTGACAAAACTGTCATGTGGTGTAACGAGTAAAACTTGTTACCAGAGGTTGATTATCTTAAAAAGGTTTTAGAAATTAAAAACACATGATAAAAACTAGTTTTATATTCTAGATGGATTACACCATTTAACATTTTGTGTCAAAAAAATCACACAATATCGTGATTTTCGTAAAACAAAATGATAGAAATGGACTTTTAAATAACAAGAATTTTGAGAGACCAGATGAATTGTCCTTAAGACTGTATTTTATTTTTTTTTACTTTCTCATTTTGCCAAATATTAGTTGTCACTGACCTATATATATATATATATATATATATATATATATATATATATATATATATATATATATATATATATATATATATATATGTATTACTGTATATATGACAGCAAAGTATATTAATACTGTCCCATGTTTCAAAAACACTCAATCCAGAGAAACATACACAGCCTGTATTCAGAAACTGTGCCTTAAAACAAGCAGTCATGACTTACGTGAAGTTGTGATGTCACTACTATACAGTCACCACCAACACCCCCCACAGCCATTTAAAGAGGAGGAGGAGAGGCTTAGAAAGAAGCTTGAGAAAAGAAGTGGAAAACTATACTGAGATGATCTTTGCTACATAAAATCTTGTTAGGGATGTCAAAATTCTAAATAAAAAACAGGAAAGTGTAGAATATGGGTACAAAAATAATCAGTTAACTACCCGACCCAAATAAAGAGAGATATCAATTTTCAGGAATCAAGCAATAATTAACAACTTAGACTCACAGCTTTTCTGCTGAAATGGACTAAAGTGTGGAAAGATGATCCAAACATTTCCTACAAGTGCAACAAGTTTTGCTGATTAATAGTCCGGAAATGAGACATTAATGAGACAATATATAATTATAAATAATTATATATATATATATATATATATATATATATATATATATATATATATATATATATTTCTGCTGTATGGACATTTACAACCTTGAATCTTGTCATATGTAATATATTTTTAGTGATTATAACTAAAGATTTGGACATTTGTAAACATGACTGCTGTGGGATTTTCAGTTCTTGGCTTCTTTATACTTCCTCAAAGTGACAAAATAAGTATAACACTGGAGAAAAAGTAGAATGAATGAATGTCAGCTAAGAACAGTTTTATAAAAATGCTGACAAACATGAATGCATTCAGTCAGTAAACATTAACTTCACTCCTAAAGGTAAATTTCATGAAAGTCTGTAGAAAATGGGGAAAAAACCCTGCAGTAATAATGGTGTTTGATTTGAAGTCCAGACATAACGTAAAGGGTTGTTTTTCTACTGAACCGTTGACTGATGGATTAAACAGCATGTGTGATTTTAACTGCTGTGATGTTTAAGCTGTTTCGTTAAGACAAATCAGAGCTTTAGTTCCACATGATGAAGGTTTTATCTCTAACGGCTGTGTAGGAAGGCTGCAAAGGAGGAAATGATTCCAGGATATTATATATTATACATTTCATTCAAACTATAGGATCTAATTGGATGAGCCCTGCGGTGCATTCCTGGGTGAGCTGGTCAGACAGCCGGTCCATATAGGGCTCGTCTGAGCTGAGCAGGGCAGGAATGCAGCCAGCAGCCTTCCTGTAAACTGGAAATATTCAGGGAAGATTTAGCCCCCGGAATCTCAAACTCGCGCTGAGCTGCTCCTGTTTACGCCGTAAATCTGCCGGTCGGTGTCGAAACACTTGACTCGGTCTCATCACGCTGCAAAAATCTTTCCCAGCTCCTCAGCACACACACACAAACACACACACTCACACTCTTCTGGTTGGAAAGTTAACAGCGACATTAGCTGCCAACCTCTCGACAGCTAAGACTGAGTGATCACAAGTATGTGGACACCCAAATAAAGTAAAGAGTAGAAACCTGAAAATCTCATATGATGAACATCTTAGCTGGTAAAGAGATGATCAGTGAGAAAATGACTAACAAATAAGTTAGGGATATTATTTACCTGAGTGCCTTTCATATTGCTAATAATGAATGAGAGGAAACATTTACATTAGTTTCATATTTGTTACCCCAAAAATATATGGAATCAACTGAGTCTGTCACAATATCCCTGACTTATTGTGAATAGTGTATGAGATGAGTGTAAGTTCACTAAAGAGCTTGACTTTGTCTTAGTTGCCTCAATATCAGTGTATTATGTTTAAAAACAACACAACCAAGTCGAGTGCATACGATTTTTATAAGCTTACATTTTACATGACATCTTCTGATATACATATTCTCTTTTTTTAATTTGTGTCTTTCTCAGAATATCTAATTATAAATTATATAAAATAGATGTGTAATATTAACATATCAGATTTAAGTTTAGGCTTGTCTGCTCACGTTATTGTCTTACTGTAACCTAAGAGACTTAAAACAGTGCAGTAACAGTAATCAACACTGTCAAGAAAACGACTTAGAAAAATATGAGATGTGTTAAAAATGCCCAAACACAAGGCAGGAGGCCGTCAGTACAAACACTGCAGTCACATGGAGGAAAATTCATTCCTGCCATGATGACTTTGTTCTGAATTCATTGACAGAAAGACAATAACAAAGTCTGTTAGGTTCCAGCCTAAATTACGACGTGGTTCACGCTGCTGGTGACTCACAATGTTGAAAAAACTTTATACAAAACAATCTGCTCCATCAACCACAGTCTGGTATAGTAACGTGATAAATGCTAAAATGTCCTTCACAAATTTACCGATAAATGTCCTTCATTAGTCTCTATACAGTCAGAGGTGCTGTCAGTGCAGCAGTGAGTTCATGTGTGTCCACAGTGGGGTTACACAGCAGGGACGTGTCCTGCAGGAGGGAAACCAGCTCCACGGGACCAGGTGGACCAGTCTCCTTCTGCCCGGTCCCGGCGGGGGTCTCCGGGCTCTTCTTGCAGCTCGCTCTCTTCGGGTCTCTGAAGCCGCTCAACCTGGACGTGAGAGACCTTTGGGGCCTCGGCATCTTCATCTTCTTCCGCTCGGGGTCGTGGGCGACGCGGTGGCGCTGGAGGCTCTGCTTCATGGCGAAGGTCTTCCCGCAGCCCGGGTGGTCGCAGGCGAACGGCCGCAGCTCCTCGTGGAAGGAGCTGATGTGGCTCTGCAGGTTGAAGGCCGTGGTGAAGGACCTGTCACAGCCGTCTCTGGGACACTTGAGGACCATCCGCACCTCGGAGTGGACGCGCTGGTGCTGCCTCAGGGACGAGGAGTCCCTGAACACCTTGCTGCACCGGTCACAGCTGTGGATCACGGAGTGCTGCTCCTTCCGGTGCCTCACGTACTCTGTCCAGGTCTTTCCGGTGTAGGTGCAGCCCTCCTCTGCGCACGGGTAGCCCCTGTGCAGCTTCTCGTGCCGCTTCAGTTTGCTGGGGAAGGTGAACCGCTTCTCGCAGCCTTCATGGGTGCATCGGTAAGGTGGCAGATGGGTGTGCTGGGCGCACACGTGCAACTTCAGCTGTTTGTTCTTCCTGAACTCCAGCCCGCAGCCGTCAAACGTGCACGCGTACGTCTTGTGCTGTTGTTGCTGCGCGTGCACGCGGCCGACGTGTCTGACCAGGTTGGAGTTGGTGGTGAAGGCCTGCGCGCAGCCGCTCGCCGTACACCGGAACGGCTTCTCGCCGCTGTGGCTGAGCTCGTGGCGGGCCAGGTGGTACGGGCTGCAGAAAGACTTCCCGCAGCCCTCGCGGGGGCACGAGTGCGGCTTCACGCCGGTGTGTTTGCACAGGTGCGCGTCCAGCTTCCACTGTTTGTTGTACGCCGCCGAGCAGCCGGAAACCGAGCAGATGTAGCGTTTCTGGGGCTGCGTTTTACCTTCCATCTCTGCGACATTTATTAACGACGGAAGACAGACGTTCGAAGACACGCGTTCAGCCGGTACTTCCCACGTTCTCTCCAGGCGGACGTCACTTCCGTAAACCGGATCTTCCGTCTTGACCTGTTAAAACGGAAAACACGTCTTGTCTTGACTTCCTAGACATTTAAAAAATAGATGTAGCATCCAGGCTTGTAAACTGCGCCAACGCGGTCGCCATCTTGTGTCGGGGGATTCTTAATTTTATTTTTATTTAACCAGGTAATAAACCCGTTAAGATCAAGACCTGCAAAATGCAATATGCATTAACATTTAAAACATAAGCGCGGTAGTAGTAAAAATAGGATATTTAAATGCAGGGATGCAGTTATTCACAATTAAAAATATACACATTTGTTGCTAAATATAATAACAATTTAAACACTTCTGCGATTCTGACCGCAGGTGCATCTGACCGACACCTAATCGCTAAAGACCTTTAATCGCTGTCTCGATCTATTTTTGCTGCGAGTAGTTGCGTCTTCCCCCGACACAAGATGGCGACTGTGTTGACGCATCGTTCCAATCTACCGTATGCGAGAGGGCGGCATCTATGCGTGTATTTCTATGTTGATTAACGTTACCCATCGGTCCCTCTGATGTTTGGCTGTTTCTGCAGTTAGCTTCGCGTTACACGAGTAAGTATTTACAGAGATTATTTTTTTTTAAAGGATTTTCTTTGCTTTTAGGTACAGACTAACTTATTTTAGTCTTATATTTAGACATACACTTCATTCGCATAATTATTAAGCCAGCACGGCCTGACTATTAAGTTATTATCATCAAACTAGCACTAGCTGTTTAGACAAATAATGTTATAGTTGAAAGCGTTTACAGAATTTACAAAAGTTTTAGAGCCAACCTAGATGTCCAGGCTGAATTAAAAACTTTATTGATCCCACATCGGGGAAATGTGTGCGTTACCACAGCTCAGATAAAGAGAAGCATTGACATAGAAGATAACAGTTTTATGAAAAAAATATAGAAAATATCTAGAGGCAGAAAAAAACACATTATACACAGAGAGTACAAATGTACCAGTATAAGTATACACAGTATGAGTCATGCATTAAAATATACAGCATAGTCTACTGCCTATTTACATGTAAGCTGTTCCAGTATATGTCAGTGACCTGACTTTTTTTTTCTTTATCTGGAGAAAAGCAGGTGAATCCCTCAGTGGTTGGGAGATCAAGACGCCACTATGGTAGGATATGATATGTCTGACAGGCTACAAATAACCACACAGATACAGTGCATCCGGAAAGTATTCACAGCGCGTCACTTTTTCCAAATTTTGTTTTTCCTCAAAATAAATTTACAAAAATCTGAAATATTTTTTTGGCATGTTGTCATTATGGGGTGTTGTGTGTAGAATTTTGAGGAAAAATGAATTGAATCCATTTTGGAATAAAGCTGTAACATAACAAAATATGGAAAAAAGTCAAGCGCTGTGAATACTTTCTGGATGAACTGTATGTGTTCAATACTCAATACTCCTTGTGTGTGTGTGTGTGTTCTTTGCTAACAAAATATACTGGACTATTATCTTGACAGGGTGAAAGAAAAGGACAAAACCACTACTACCCTCCAGATTTCGATCCGGCCAAGGTTTGTTTAACGACACAGACAAGAAGTCGTTTTCATCACAGTTTTCTGTGTATAGATCCTGAATTGTATCTTTACCATTCTTTGCCTTTAGCATGGATCCCTCAATGGCTACCATAACACTCACCCTCTGCGAGAGAGGGCCAGGAAGCTGTCACAGGGCATCCTCATCATCAGGTTAGTACAGAAATTATGAATGCATGTCAAATAAATGAGAATAATAAATGGAGAAATATTTTTTAATCTAGTTTCTGGCAGATATCCGTAATAAACTGATGCATATGATCATTGAATACTTGTTTTAACTGACTCTTGTCCTTAAAGATTTGAGATGCCCTACAACATCTGGTGTGAAGGCTGCAAAAATCACATTGGCATGGGTGAGTAGCCCATATAGCCCGGCTCAGGCTCATCATATGTCTCAGACGTTTCTTTAACTGTGATGTTCTGCTTGCACAGGGGTCCGTTACAATGCAGAGAAGAAGAAAGTGGGGAACTACTACACCACGCCAATCTACAGGTAAACACACATGACCTAAGGTGACAGCTGATGTGATTGTTTCTGCTGTTGTGTGAAAATAAAATCATAACTCGACTAAGCGGTGTGATGCAGGTTACACTATGACCCATACAAAAAAAATGACCAAACAATTCAGACACAAATCACGAATTTAAAATATCAATATTTCTGGTCCTACCCACCAGGTTTAGGATGAAGTGCCATCTGTGTGTTAACTACATTGAGATGCAGACGGACCCGGCGACCTGTGACTATCTGATAGTGAGCGGGGCGAACAGGAAGGAGGAGCGCTGGGACATGGCTGAAAATGAACAGATACTTACCACAGGTATGAATATATGTTTGATGGTTGGAAGAAAATCAGAAGAGTGTGAGCTCGGCCCCTATTTTACATCCTTACACCCTAGATGTATAGATATTAAGGTTCTTGGCAGGTCTTTAACCCTCTATTGCATGAAATATTACTTAGCCATGGTCAAAAATGGTAAAAAATGTTTTTATTACTTAAAATGGCCTAATAGATATATTAAAATATATATGTAAAAAGATTTGTAGACATAGTCTCAGGATAGTTTTATACTATGTAAGTCACTGGGACTCTATTAGGTATTATACATTTGCATATTGTTGCCATGTGGCAATAGATCTTATTTAGCACATTAGTGAGAAAAATATAACTTCAAAATTGAATTAAATGTTTTAAAAAAATTAAATAAAGGTTACTTACCCTAGATAGTGAGTTAAATTTTTAATTTAGTGAAAACGTCCCACATCCATGAGCAAAAGCGACTGGATATCCTGGTTATGTGACCTCATAAATTGTATGAAATAATAAATAAAAGCCCCCGTTTCTAACTGTAAAAACATAGATTTTCTATCACAACTTTTTAGAAAAATAAAATAAAGCAATTGTTGTCATGGAAACACTATGCAATAGATTGTTAAGGGTTGATATAATTTTTCAAAAACTTGCATGCTTGTTCTCTTTTTCCTTTGTTCTCTTCATGAACTCTCCTGTGTCTCTGTGGACAGAGCGGACAGAGAAGGAGAAGCTGGAGACGGATGCCATGTACAAGCTGGACCACGGTGGGAAGGACAGGGAGAAGCTGAAGAGGGCTCTGCCCTCGCTGTCTGAAATCCAGGACTACCAGTCTAGCAAGAAGGACGACTTCCAGCTCAACAGCACCCTCCGCAAGAAGTTCAGAGTAAGACGTTGACCTCTCGTATTGTTCACTATCTGCTGTATTAATGCTTCCAAGGGATGGGAAATTTCTGGTGAATTTCTAGAAACTTTCCATGGGAAAATAAGCTGGAGAATTTTGGAAATATTCAGTTCAATAGTTTTGCGCTTTGGGCTGAAAGGTGTGGCCTCCAGGGATCTAGAAATTATCTGTGCATGTGATGGAGGAATGCAGTGTATGAAGGGGGCGTGGCCTCAATAGCCCTGCAGTGAGCAGGGCTATTGATCCCTTAAAATCCGGGTTTATTTTAATCAAACAAACCCGCTAAAACATATTTCCCCAGCTATGTTTACATTCCCTTTTAAGGGCCAACCTTCAATTTTGTAAATTTCAGACTTATCATTGTTTATTCCCATATATTCCTGTTAATTACCCATGCAAAGTTTCCAACTTTGAAAATTTCTGCAATTCCTGCAAAAACGCTTCCCAAGTTGATGTTCCTCACTCATAGTAGATTTCCTCTGAGATAGTAAGCGTTAGAATCCTGATACGTTCTGAGAGCATTTGCTTTGCCGCACTAAACCGAGGACTTTGCTTTGCAGACGGATAAGAAGATTCTGGCTGAGCAGGAAGAGAAGGACAACGCTGTGAGGATGAGGACAAACCTGTCCATCCCACTGCTGCCGGAGAAAGAGGAGGACAAGAGGCTGGCAGCACTGCTCACCTACCAGGCACCTGACTGTAAGATATAGGGTCTTTTCTCTCTCTCACACACACACAAGATGAGAAAGTCAAAAAACATTCATTACATTTTGTGTTCATGTTGGTTTGTTATTTAAAAGTCCATTCATAAAATTTTTAATTTATATATTTTTATTACAAAAATCATTTTCAAACACAAAATGTCAAACGGTGTAACTGAAAAAGAAGGATAAATTTTAAATATATAATCCACCCAAAATAACAGGAAATATAGATTTGGTGAAATAAATCTTGCTCTATACCTTTGTTATTATTGCTGCTAGTCACAACAAGGATCTTGCTGACAAGTTTTCATTCAGCTGTTAAATCCACTGTTGAAAGTGTCACATCTTTACAAGTCTCCTAACATCTTGATTCTGAAGAATCTCAGAACAGGAGAAGGTTCATTTAGTCTTTTTTTGTGGTTTTATCTCCACTCTCATGCTCCATTTGCTTCCTTGTTAACTTTATGTTACTATGGCTCCTCTGTAAATGTTAAATTACTGCTGCTATTTCAGAAAGTGGACAGTTCTTTAAGTGTAGAACACAAAGTGCATTTGACTACGATGTTCTTCACATCCTTATGTTTCACAAACATAAAGTAATGAGCGTGTGTCCATCTGGAGAATGTGATATCCAACGTTTCTGCAGGTTCACTCATCTGTCTGATGAATTGATGATGATTGAATGATTTACAGCTAAAATAAGTATTTTTTTTACTTTTGTATTATCTTACTCCCATCACTGACCCATAAACAGGAAAGTAAGTATTTTAGAAATATTTACTGACAGCATTTGACACTGCCTTATTTACTTACTTACTGAGAAAACCTACACCCTCACTAAAACATTGCCACATAAAGTTATATTTTCATACATATTGACAATTTTATTAATAGGACTCCTAAAAACCTCTTCTTGTTCTCTCCTCCCTGCTCAGCCTATGAGGACAAGAAGCACAGCAAGCGGAAACAGATCTCCTCACGTTCATGGTTCAACTCCACCCCAGCCTCACCAGGGGGCGCTGCAGGCAGCCTACTCCACAAGCTGGGCCTGCAGGGGAAAGAGGCAGCGGTGGCCAAGGCTCTGAACGCCTCCCACAGCAGCACCCTGATCCGCAAACGCACAAAAACCCAACCCTGCAGCACTGTCACCCGCAGGGAGTCAGACTCTGAAGCCAACACACACGACAGAGAGGTTTCAAAGGATCAGAGAGACGAAAAACCAGGTCTGGCACTGATGCAGGTGGGACAGGAAGTAACAAGGATAAATATCAGCGGCTCCAGGGAGGTTAAAGCCACAGAGGAAGTGGATAAAGAACTGAATGGAGCAAAGGACTTTGGGAAGGAGGAGGAGCAGGACAGAAGTTTTGGAGCGATCACATCCCTGGTGGCAGACTACAGTGACTCAGACTCAGATCCTGGACTATGAGAATGAATGATCGGATTAGAAATGCTGTTTGTGGTTAAAAAAACAAAATGTGTATATAAGATTGTAAGTCTAAGCTTGGTGGCCTGAAGATTCAGTGTCATATCTATGTTTAATGATTTTAAAGTCTGTTTCAAAGGATTTGAAGCTGTTTGTGTGTTAATAAGTGTGTAATGTAAATGTGTGTAAACACTGCAGTGTAGATACATCTGGAAATGTTTGCTTGTGTTAATTTTCTGTTTCAGATTCCCACAGGTGTGTGATCTGAATATTGTCAGGAACCGTGTAAAATAAAATATAAACTATAGTTTCAACTCCAGTTATTTATTGATTTCTTAGCAGAAATTTCTGCGTTTATATCATCCAATGCTGAACATATGTTTTTGGAATTAGTGTATTGGTACATTTTTGTTGGAGAATTCTTTGAAAATTAATGCAAACAGTTTAAACAGTTTGCAAATGCAGGGTTTGCAAACTGTTTTATTTCTTTATGCTGCACCATACTTTTAATAATTCACTGGGAGTCCAAATTATCTAGCCAACTTAATTTCATATAGTTAAGGTGTTGTGACATCTGCTGAATTTGCTTATGAATAAATGGATCCTGATACAATGATGTTGTAATGTTATGGTATTTCTAAAAAAACTCCACTCCTGTAGTAGTTAGGGTATCGTGAATATGATGAACTACAGCAAACAAAAGAAGGAAAAGTCATTTTGTTTATTTTTGGTAAACATTTTTCAGCAATCATTTCATACTAAAACATGTAACTTGCAGACGGTCCCTAACACAGACCACATTGAATGTTGGTAGTACATTCCCAGATAGCATACGGCTGTGGGCCACTTCAGGCAACGATCCAGTACTGTAGGCGTTCTTCTGCCCTGAAAAGACAGATGTGAACCTAAACTGGCCCATGTAGTAAACATATATGTTATTTTAACATTAAAGACAGTCCGACAGAAGAATCTTTGAAGAATTTTAACTCTCAAAAAATGCATGCTGGGAAATGTAATCAAAAGACTGAGTTAGAAGAACTCAGGGCTCCTGCCTCCCTACAGAACTGTAATATACTAAGTCATCTCTCTCTTAACAGGATCATTGCTGCAGGAAACAGGAAACAATAACTAACGATCACTAAAAAGTTTAATTATGAACAAAATCCAGGTTTACGGAGCAGGTATTTCTCTGCAATGAAATACATCTTCTCAGACGCCTCTACAGACTGCAGCCGTTGACAGAAAGGTCATATGCAGCACCTTCCAGGCTCTTGCATCTAGCTTGCAGGCTGCTACTGCTGGAGCACTCTGCAGGGGAAGGCCAGTGCTCCACCCATGTGTTCTTCCCTAACATGTAGATAAATCTGACAGACAGGGAGCAAAAAGAGAAGCTTAGTTGCAGTATTAGTAGGTTGTATTTTAAGAGGTCAGAGTGAATCACAATGAGTTCATTTAGAGAAATAAACCAGTGTGAATCATTTCTTTCCTTATCCCCATTAACCTAATTAAGAACTAAAAACTCATGGAAAATAAAAATGAAGCACCATTTTTAAGTTCATATTTAGGTGGTCAGGTGCGTTTTCACAAAATCCACTTTTCTAAGTTTTCTCTTCCTCTCCTCACCCATTTGTAGCACTATCGAGGTTCCACAGGTCCTCTTTGGGGCCGATGATGAGGTACTGGGAGCCCTGCTTCAGGTTGAGCCCCTCTCTGCAGCCTCCGTTAGACATGAAAAATCTCTTCTGACCGACTTCCACTTCGGCCTCCACACCTGGAGCGCAGAAAGACGAAGTTTAACATTATATGTATCATTATATTATCATTAGATGACATACAAGCTTGTTGAAATGATTTTTATGCAACAATAATGTAATTACTCTGGATATCAGTGCAGTGATTTGGCCCTAAGTCAAAATATTAACAAAATGAGTGAAGTGTGTGACATTAAAAATCAATTGTACAGTAGAGAGCATTGTGTGTGTGTGTGAGTCCTTTCTTTGTACAAGCAAAAGCCTGAAGGACAGGTGGTCAAAACTGTGCCTCACCCAGCTTGATGACTTGTGTGATCTCCATCTCGTATTTGTCATAGTAACTATTGGTGGAACTCAGCACCTTCACCTGGAAAACTGAAGCACATGAACAATATAAAAGAAAGTTGGGACAAGTTGGGACACAGTGGAAATTTGCTGTGGTTGTTTACAGTCCACAGAGGATGAATCTGAATGTTTTTGCCTCACGAAATGTACCAATGCCTCAATGTGAAAGTCCTAAAATAAAACAAAAAAAGCTGCAAGAATTATTCCTGCTATTACCCTTCTATTGCATGAAATATATATACTTTTATTTATATAAAATATAAATGTTTTGACTGGTTTAATTACTTAAAATGGAAACAGAAACCAGGTTCTGCTGCATGTACATATGTGTGTTTTAAAGCGGTGAATGCATGGAAGTGTATCAGACCATGGTGTAGGGTGTTGCAGGCAAAGGTCTCTCTTTCTTTGCTGGAGAAGGTTTCATTGTTATTTTTGGAGATGCAGCAGTCATCTGGAAATGAGCAAACATGTGAGCAAACAGAATAAAACAAGAGTGAAAACAGCACCATCACACACTCGCACACACCCACACACACTACAGTATGTTCAATAATCGAGTGGTGCAGTCACATGCACATTTTACCCTCCGTGCAGCGGCAGACGTTGTCTCTGCAGATATGAGCGAGCGCCTCTTTGTCCTCACTGGGACTGTATGTACGACTGCAGCGGTGGTCTGACAGAATAACAGAAAAAACACACTGTAAAGCATATAATATCAGAAATTTTACAGTTGCAATATTATTTACAGTGGGTATGGAAAGCATTCAGAACCCCTTAAATTTTTCACAGTTGTGAAAAAGTTGTCATTTTCAAATAAACGCATGGCTGTATTATCTCAAAAGGGTCTCCTTAATACTGACCAGAGGGTCTGAATATTCATGGCTGTGTGATATTTCAGTTTTTCTTTTTTAATAAATCTGCAAAAATTTCAATAACTTCTTATTTTTCTGTCAATATAGGGTGCTGTGCGTACATTAATGAGGAAAAATAACTTAAATGATTTTAGCAAATGGCTGCAATATAATAAAGAGTGAAAATTTAAGGGGGTCTGAATACTTTCTGTACCCACTGTATATATATATACTGAACAGGATACATTCATCATTATCCGTCAGTGTTCAGGACGATATCTGCATTTTGTATTAGATTGGCTATTAAAATTCATAATTATACATATAATTATATAATTAAATATAATTGCAGTACACTTTTTATATACAAATTATTTTGAAAATGCAGAAGAATGGTAGAGTAGAGGTCTGATACTATTTGAGCCTAAGCTCTCCTGTAATGTGCTGGTCTGGTTCTGTTCTCCTACCGGGGTTATAGTACTCATACACAGTGACTGAGGATGGCTGAAGGAGGCCAACTTTAAAGTTCTGCTGAAGCCTGAATATCAGGATCTCTGGCTCTTGATGAGACACCTGAGAGGAGGAGAGGATCATTTAGTGCAACAAAGCAGAGAGGAGATTCAAAGACTTAGAATGAAATGTAAAATGTGTAGAAAAACGAACAAACAAAAAAAAAATCTTCCAGGCCTTTGTCTTCTTTGAAATTTGGCTTTATAGAAGGCTTTTGAAACCTTGTTGTTACCTTGAACAGGTGGATGATTAGAGAGCCTCTGTCACTCAGATTATCAACGATCTTGAAGTTACTGATGTAATGGTCCACTGAGTTGGACAACTGGATAAAACACATAGACAATTAGTTATCAGCACTGACCTGGTCATGTGACAAGTCATATAGTTACCAAACGTTCCCACCAAAATGTGGTATACTTAGGTGACCTGATAGCTGTTCTATCAAACTATAAATAAAGACACAAAATAATCTTTAAAAAGAACATTCTTCCCTTTTTCCCGTTAACCCTCTCTTTTCATCTCTTTTGTATTATTTGAGTTTGCCATTGTAATTATTATGATATTATGATTAGTTGCATGTGTTAAATATTTTGTGTATGTTTTATATGTTGTTTTACTTTTTGAAACATGCTCAAAACACTGATTAACTAACTAACCTCCCTCTCTCAAGCTTCTCTCTGGAGCTCTAGAAAGAGCAGGTGTCTGTCTCATAGATATTAATGAGCCTTTCCACTGATTGGTTGATTTGGATGGTTGTGAATGGCGAGGGGGGGGGGCAGCTTTACCATCACCAGGTCTGAGTTTTCAGGGGTGAAGCCAGTAGGAAGACTGACATCCAGGACCACCATCCTGACATCTGAGGGTCCTAAAGCCCTGCAGAAGAAAAACAATAATCATAACCAGGCAGCATATTGATTATAAATCATGAAAGTTATACAAACCAAACACAAAACACAATAACTCACTTCACTTTGATGGTGATCTGGTAAGACTTTTCTACATCAGCTGGAGGCTTTTCTGTTGTGGTTCCAAAACAAGGACAGTGGTCAGTGTCTTATCCCATGGACATAAACTGTAGAAGTCATTGTAAATGTGGTTTTCTATTTGACAATCTGGTATTATATTAGGGTACAATAAAGCTCTTTTGTTGTTTGTAGTTATTCTCTGTTCATATTTCTGACTTAATTCCATATTTTCTGGTTTAAACCTCATCTTTTTGAGGTAATGATAGTGACTTCAGCCAGAGATGATGGTGTTATATGTGCAGGTATAATTGGAGTTACCACTGGATTCCTCAATTGTGACATTGAGCTCAAAGTCCTTGCAGGGCGTTTTCTCATCCACATCATGCACCTGGTTGTAATAGGTCACGACCTTGGGTCGAAGTCAGAGTAACAGAGGCATGAGAATTCACGATCAATCACAACAATGAATTGTTTTTCAGTGAGTAGTGAAAGTGAGATACCAACATTCCTCCACAGAGTGAGTCATCATACCTCCAGTATTCCCTGTCCGTTCCCATGAGCCTCCACTTGCAGCTCGAGATCAGCAGGCAGCTATGAAACAAAAGCAAGGAGATTTGTTGAGTAAAATACATCTTTTACGGAGCCTCTCTGGTGACATTGGATAAAAAATAAATAATCCTGGTACTTGTTGTGGCCATGAGATAATTAATGTGTGGCCACAAGAGAGTTACTGTTTTCATTTCCATGGAGATGATGTTGATTTTTGCTGTAACTCAGTAAACATGGTGCAGGTGACTATCCAAAAAACATAATAAATTGCCAAGAGGCTAAAAAGGGACTGATGAGACCTGACACACTAGATCCTGTAGTAATTGAGAAGATCCAAAGATGTAGCTGTGTTTTCCCTGTTTATTGCAGGTAAAACATGTCAGTAATCCATCTAATATCAACTGATAAACTGCATCAAAAATAGTGATCTAATCAAAATATAAACAGTAGTAAAGTGTCAGCAAAGTGAGACTCTGCCTCTCAACCTCTCTTCATTCACAAAAAACACACAGATAGATTTCAGGTTCAGGTTATAGTACATTCATCATGCTGTGATTTACTATCCTCACCCTCCTGAGTTTTTTTTCACACAGTAACCTGATGCTCATATATCAGCTACAGTCTTATGTTAGACATAAACTGTCATGATGATTGGAAGCTCAGTCAAAAGTGAAGTCAATATCCAATAACAAGCAACAATCAACACTATCTCCATGGAATCAAAAACAATAACTATGTTGTGGCCACGCTTTAATTATCTCGTGGCCACGCCTTATTTATTTTTTATGTAACTGGAGGGGCTCCGTATCTTCCTGCCTGAAATACCTGAGATTATATCTCTCTCACCCTGGAAGTGCGAGCAGCGTAGGAAGTCTTTGGGTTGAATTGATAGCGGAGATCTTTGCGCCCCGTTACTTTGACGTCCACGTTCAGAATGAGGTCACTGGGGGGAGGTTTGTTGATCAGGTACTCTGACAGCGCCTGGAGCACCACCATGGTGGACTGATAGCACAGAGGAGGAAGGACATTTGTGGTCATTACATTGCTGCTAGTTGTCTCATCTCAAAAGGTTCAGTAATGTGGTAATGGGTAATGTGGTTATCATATTCACATGGTAAATAATTGCAAAAAAATCTGTCTTTGCAACCTAATATAGACTATGTTGTCAGTTTTGTCCACATATTGTCCCAAATTGTCCATATTTGGGTAATTAACAGTGCAGAAATCAATGTGACCCATTTAAAGACCCTCAAAAGTCCTCAAATCAGCAAAGACCTTTCTATTAGTGTAGCAATCTGTCACATGAGTGATGTTTCCCCTGCTGCCTCTTCACGGGCTCTACATGCAGAAGAACAACCTACAATGTGCAGAAGTGTTGTCTGTTGGTCTCTGTGTGCCTTTATGATCCTGCTGCAAATTATTGAGCACATCTGCTTTTTCAGGTATTTAAACAAAACATCACGCATTACAAGTGGAATTGTATGACTACTACCTACAAAACCCTGTGTGCAGTGAAGAACGTTAAAAGCTTAAAAGCACAACACAAAATCTTTGAGGTGTGGTGAAAGTTTAGAATATATAATACATGACATATTATGCTGCCAAAAGTCAAGGATGAACTTACTTCTGCCCATAATCTTCACTGCACTCATCAGAACTGTTGTCCATGTGAGTGAACTTAAAAGTCAGTAAAAGTCAGTGCAGATGCTCGTACCTGAGTAGAACCGAAGCCTCCCCCTCTCCTCCGCTGGCTGTTGAGCCATTTGAAGGGAGCAGCAGCTTCCTCCATACGTCCCAGCTTCACCAGAGCCAGAAGGGCGTAGCCGGTCGCCTCCAGGGTGAACAAGGTGTTGTGACTGTCGGGCCAGTGGCTGCCGCCTGCAGCAGAGAGGAATCACAGCATAGTCATTCACCATGATGATTTACAACAACAAACTAAACAAAAAAACTCCTTATTTACATATACTGACACTTTATGCAGCACCTTAGTTCAGCTTCTATCTGAAATAGCTATCTGGATTTAAAAAAAGTTCTTTTACACCTTTTTTGTTCAAAAACATACTTGATGTTTGGCTAAAACATGAGTGAGCAAAAAGAATTGCAGAAAAGTAACGACCTAACTTGATGATCTAACTTGATGTCTTTAAAGGTTACAGATTCTCTGCTCCCTACAAATGAAACACTATGCAGGCTACCTGGAGCTGCAGCTCTGAGTAAAGCTTCTGTTGGGTTGAAGTGTTGTTCTTTTCCCAGCAGAGCCAGTGCATACGAGGCGATGGCCACAGTGTAGGGTCTCCTCCCGCTGCTCAACAGTGCTCTCTTCAAGTTCTCTGCCGTATTACGAATAATGACCTTAAAGCACAAAGATTATAGTTATAACTGTATCTCCAGTAAATATGACAGAGACAGAAACAAGCGACATTACTGGATGTACTTTACCTCCATGTTGGGACCACTGCAGCTGATTCCTGCCTGCTTGGCCTCAGCCATCGCTATGAGAACGAAGGCCGTAAGGGTCGTCTCAGGGTCGTCACCACGGAGACCACCCTGAAGACAAATACATGAAAATTTCCAAAAGTTTTAAATTTGAAAAGGTACACATCCACCTTAAGATACTCAGCAACATATCTTTTCAATTCCTTATCAGTTAGATACATTTTGAGTTTCCTAAAACTCATTTAACCCTCCATTGCATAGTGTTGCCATATGGCAAGAATTTTTCATTTTTTGGTTAGGTGTGAAAAGGGGGCTTTTATTTTTGAAGGACATACAATTTATGAGGTTGCATGACCAGGATATCCCTTTTGCTCATGCACATTTGACATGTGAGCATAATTGTCTCACAACCAAAGGTTTTCTTTTATTCAGAATTTTTTATTTTCACCAAATAAAAAATTGAACTCACTATATAGGCTAGGTAAACTTCAATTTATTATTTTGGCAACAATATGCAAATCTGTAAAGATTTCTACTCTATACAACCTAATGGAGTCCCGTTGACTTACATAGCATGAAACTATCCTGAGGCTATATTTATAACTTGTTTTTATATTTCCTAAATATATCTATTATTTTATTATCACTTTTTTTATTATTTCTATCACTTTGTTCACAATTGAGGGGAGGATGGAGCAGAAGATTGACAGGCGGATCAGTGCGGCATCTGTAGTGATGCGTGACATCGGTCCATTGTGGTGAAGAGCTGAGCTGAAAGGCGAAACTCTTGATTTACTAGTCATTCTACATTCCCAACCTCACCTATGGTGATGAGCTTTGGGTAGTGACTGAAAAAACAGGATCGCAAGTGCAAGCGGCCGAAATGACTTTCCTTCGCAGGGTGGCTGGGCTCTTCCTTAGAGATAGGGTGAGAAGCTCAGTCATCTGCGAGGAGCTCAAAGTAGAACCACTGTTCCTCTGCATCGAGAGGAGCTAGTTGAGAGGAGCAGCCCCGGGGAAGACCGAGGACACACTGGAGAGACTATGTATCTCGGCTGACCTGGGAAAGCATTGGGGTTCTGTGGAAGAGCTGGACTAAGTGGCCGGGGAGAGGGAAGTCTGGGCTTCCCTCTGGGCTTGAGTATGAGTATATTAATCATTATCATTAATTAAGATGAATTAAAAGCCAGCAAGAAAGATGGGGATGTAAAGAAGGAAGAAAACCCTCTTTTTGTAATTCAGCTATCAGCTGTGATTTAGGGTGTTTGTCTTGTCAGCGTCTCACAGTCATGGTAGTACTGTAAACCGGGTTGTCCTCCACGAAATTTCCACCTCGTCTGTGTTTGTTCTGAACCAGGTAGAGCAGGGGGTCACACACTTGCTGCTGGTCGATGCCGACAATGGAAAAAGCCATGGAGAAAACCTTCACCACATACGCTGTGATCCTGACATAAAGGAAACTGGGATTAGCTATTGTTGCTCCCTTTAAACACACATCATCTGACAGATTATGTAACATGGCAAAATGTTCCAACAGACGAACAACAATTCATTGATTAGTCCTTTAGTTCAAAGTTATTTTTCAAGTAAACATGACAAATATAAATATAATATCGATACATTTAAGTTTTGTAAATACTCTGTGCCACTGAAAAAAGGCACAACTTCAAAACCTGATACAGCGTGAAGCGTTTTTGGACCTTAAATTTGATCAAGCCTTGAATGTTAAACTGACTCTTATATGATTCTCTATGATTTTTTTCTATGAGACTGTTCTGGATTTTGTTATTTGGGCTACGCCTTATTCTAGTGATGTTTCGTCTTGTTTTTACTTATGTGTTGTGTTTTTCTGGCATTTTTCCTTTTATCAGCTACTTTTGTATAAACTCTATGTATTTTAATGTTTTTGTTTTATGTGAAAAATGCCATATTTAATTTATTGTTTCTGTGTTGACAACATGTTACAAAACCATATTTAAATTGTGTTCTCCATCCTCCGTCCTCCTGTCAAAACTACCTAATGAAGATCTGAGAACCGAAACATTGTGCGATTAAATTAGTTCTTTTACTAGTGTGTAGGAGTTTGTTCCTTCTTTCAGTACGGCTTTTTGCCTCTTCTACACACCTATCTTCTGCCTAGGTGCGCACAACCTCCACTTTTGACAACATCAAAGCGAGAAACATGCATCAGCTAGATATTTAAAGGCTACATTCGGAGGGTACCATGTGCTTGCACCTTCCCTCTTGTAGGGAGGGTAGGAGCCGTCACTCTTTCTGTAAGCCAGCTGTTTCTCATAGCCTGAAAACACAAAACATAAAATACTTGTTGAAATGGGATGTGAAGGAAGTGAGACACTTTACATCATGTTTGTATGGGATTTTAGTTTTTTTCATCTGATTTGAGAGTAAAAATTAAAACCAACTTTCTTACCATTCATCCATCCAACAAGACATTCATTCATCTACAGTAGAGTAAATTTAACTAGGTAAATTCACTCCGGAATTATACTTATTTGATCCTCTATGGATCTGACCTTTCCTGATGTATTGGAGCGCTTCGGCCTTGCGCTGCACCCCCACACTCTCCCAGTTGTTGGTTCGCTCCAGATAGAGTGTGGCGATGAGCGGCAGAGTGATGCTGGCCAAGTTCTGCTCCACACAGCCGCCGGGCATCCTGATCAGAGACGCCAGAGAGTCCTCACTGATGGAGTTCTCAATGCTGTCTGCCAACACATTCCCTGAAAGGAAACAAGAAAAAGAAACAGGAATCAGCCTGTAGGATCATGTTTGATGCCCAGTGATGTTCTCCTAGGGACTGACCTCTGACATTGATGAATGTCTCTGGCACAGAATTCGGCACAACTGACTTCGGATTGATCTTTCTCAAATGGACAATTTGTTTTCCTGTAGTGGACAGAAACAGTAAAATTAAGCTTCATGAATATCTTATCCAAACCTTGAAAACAAATCTACCTAAATCTGTACAAAAAAAACAAACTATGAACCATTTTGGAAAACCTGATTAAAAGTCTAAATATGTGGACATTCAAAACTATACATTACCTTTATTTCAGCATTACAGAAGTCCATCTTTTGTCTAGCACCGAATAATATCATTTACTGTAATTTTGTAATTTAATTTGCTTTATTTTAGATGCAGCATGCACTGCTTATGTTAGTCTAGGATCTTAAATGAGCCACTAAAAACTATTTCAGACACAGATTAAGTCAGAATGTGTCTTTGGATCTTTGGATATTTAAGTAGACTTCAGCTGTATCTGGTTAAACATGCATTCTGCAGATGTTAAAATGTTTGTTTCTTAGTGTTGATCTTTAGTAGCGTGATATACAGCAATTCTGGCAGATATGAAACATCACGAGTCTCGCTGCTATAATGTCACTGCACTAACCTAGAAACTTCCTTAGAAACAACATACAATCATCTCTGTTCCAACACGCAGTATGCTCACATTACTAGATAAATACATTACTACATACATACATTATTATATACAGTATATTTGGCTTTGTGGTGCTTTAAGTCAAAGGAATGTGATAGAATAAATAAATATTTAAACCCATAAATGTGTCATATTAATATTTGGTTGAGAGGAGAACCAAGTTATTGATGCATCACTCCAGTCTCCTCACCTCCTTCAGCAGATGGATTCAACATCACACTCTGAACTTCAGTTTTCTGCACACCTTCCAACTGTTTGGGTAAAAAAAAATTGCTTTAATATGATGGTTTCCTTTCAAAATAAATGTTTTCTTGTAAGACACTTACACAATATATATATATATATATATATATATATATATATATATATATATATATATATATATATATATATATATATATATATATATATATATATATATATATATATATATATATATATATATATATATATATATATATATATATAAATAATCCATTTATTCTGTACTATGAACCTCAAATATGAATTACATCTACTACTTCCTTAAATGTTTTCACAAAGACACTGAGTATATTGAGTACCTGTCTCCCACATCCTGGTTGCCGTGGAGACTGAGATATGCTGCTGTATAAAGTTTTGTGTGTGACAAGTTTTGTTTAGACTAGATGGACGTGCAGTTGCCTCTGTACCTCTGTCTGTCTCCTTGGAAAAGATTGCTTTTCACTTTGAATGGTTCTGCTCTGTGTGACTTTTCTTGTTAGTTCTAAAAATAACTGACAGTATTCTTTAGGTGTATTAATTAGTCTATCATTTTGTTATCCAGTTTTTCTAGCTTATCATCAATTGCATGTCTGTCCATATTCTGGAGACAGATCCTCCTCCTCCTGATATATCCTGCACAGCTTATAAAGCCCCCTGACATATCTATATATATATAAAGACATTTTATGGCTGATTTATGGCTGTATATCAAGCAAGTTCCAGTAACTCACCACCACATTCAGGACTTTCTGGATGCGGTCTCCTCCCATGTCCCTGCCCACCACCATCACCTCCAGAGGCAGCTTCCCCACCTCCAGCGGTATGATGGTGTAAGGCACCGCTATCGAAGAGCCAGCCGCCAGCTTCACTTCCTGTGTGTGCCTCTCCTTGAAGGCCACGCTGCACATCTTTTTCGTCTCCATCAGCACCACCCTCACCTGAGGAACGGTCAGCAATGACATGAATCCTGTAGAAACGCAGGCTGCGCAAAGACAACGCGAAGTGACAGAGGTGTTTTTCTTACATGCAGGTCACTGTAGTCGTAGTTATGGACCACGGCTTTAATCTCCACCTGTTCGTTCCTCGCCACCGAATACGGCAGCTTCAGGTCCACGAAGAAGCGCTTCCATGCTTTGACGTTGTACGGCTCGGCAACACAGAAACCTGCAGTCATTCACAAGTAAATCAGTGAGGAGTCGTCGGCATGTGGGTGAAAAGTCAAGAAGATGATTCCAGTTTTTACAAGATTTTACAAGCCCTCCTCCTCCTCCTCCTCCTGCTCTTCCTCCTCCCTCCCCTACCTGTGTGAGGTGATGCACTGACAGCCAGAACCCCCCACTCTGTGATGCTGTCAGGTAAGGAGTTATCCACGTTCTTAAAGGCCAGCCTGTCAAATCAGAACCAGTCAACTTCATTAGACGATTACAGTGCAACATACAAGGAATTTGACCTTGATTATCAATACATCTCAATATATGTTTAACCAATGCAAAGGAAGCATTTCCACTATTATTATTTAGATTGATAAACTATCCTTAAACAGGGTACTGTCAGTGTAAGAGTACATGGACATTTGTGTTCATGTTGGTTCATGTCATTTAATTTTCTATTGCATTAAATACTATTAAGACCTGGTAAAAATGTTTTTAATGTTGTTATTACTTAAAGTTGCCTAATATATAAATATATATGGCCTAAGATATAATTAAAGTCTCAGGGTAGTTTCATGCTATGTAATACTCCATTAGTTAGTTTTCCATATTTGCATATTGTTGCCATATGGCAAAACATCTTAAAGTTTAATTACTCCAGATAGTGAGTTAAATTTTATATTTGGAGAAGACTTTCCAAAATTGAACTAAATAAAAGACAACCTTCAGTTGTGAGACAATGATGCTCACATGTCAAATGTCCAAATGGCATATCCTGGTCACGTAACCTCATAAATTGTATGTCCTTCCAAAAAAAGCCCCCCTTTTCACATCTAACTGTAAAAAACATAGATTTTATATCACAGCATTTTAGAAAAATAAAGACAAAATAATTGTTGCCATATGGCAATACTATGCAATAGAGGGTTAAAAGTCCATCTGGATTATTATTATTATTTTTACATGATTTTGTACAAAAATCATGATTTTGAGTAATTTTTTTAAACAAAATTTTAAACGGTGTAACCAAAATGATTAATTTTCAATATTTAATCAACCTAAAATATAGAACTTGTTGATACTTGACTTTGCTGATCAGCCGACCTATCAACTAATCATCTCTTGCCACAGCTCCTTCACCATCATAGATGTTATTTAAAAGCTGATGAAGTATGGCTGCATGAATTCTGCTTATTCACTGTGTAATAAGAGAAAGAAAATTAAAAAAAATATATGTTAAGGTTGAAAAGAGAATGTGAGTTTTCAGTTTGATCATGTCCACCTGCATGTAGAACATTAACTTGGTAATAAACAATGACAGCAGCATTAGTGTTTAGGTAAGTTTCACAATGTAAAGAAGGACGTGACACACACCCAGTCACCAGCATTACAGCTGCTATCACTGTGTAAACATGTTGCAACATGAGCTTACATGAGATTTTCACAGACTCTATTCCGTCTATTCATCCTTTAAACAGTTTTTTGAGTATCGCTGGCTGAACATAGCTGCTGCAGAAGGGTCAGTGACAAAACTGTGATGTGATGTAACCCTAAAAACTTGGTACCAGATAGTTTAACTCTCTTAGAAAAGTTTAAAAAATTAAAAACACATGCTATCAACAAGTTTAATATTCTATCTGGATTATATATTTAACATTTATCATTCTTTTTTGGTTAGACCATTTGACATTTTTTGTCAAAAATTGCACAAAATCTTGACTTTTGTAAAAACAAATGATACAAATGGATTTTTAATAACATTAAACCAACAGACCTGATGAATGCTACTTAAACCTGTATTTTAAAAAGTTTTTGACTTCTTGCCAAACATTATTTGTCACTGACCCATAAACAGTATTTTCTATCAATAACAAGCTGTCAATTCAATAAATATAGAGTTATAGTATTAGTTTAACACTCATAAAAAGGTTGTAAAAAATGAAAAACAGTTTTGCTATCATGCTATCAACAAGTTTTATATTCTAGGTGGATTATATATTTAAAATTGATCATTCTTTTTGGTTACACCATTTCACATTTCATGTCAAAAAATGGACTTTTAAATAACAAGAAACCAACATTATATTTTAAGACACCTGATGAATGCTTCTTAAAACTGTATTTTAAACATTTTTGGACTTTCTCATCTTTCCAAACATTATTTGTCACTGACCCATTAGTCCATTCATCATCTCTGATGTAACTAACCTTCTAACCTTTCACTCACCCATCACTGCCGGCCTCGCTGGGCAGGTCAATATCTGTCCACAGCCAGGACTCGTAGAACTTGTTGCGCAGATATACCTGTGTCTCATCCAGGTACTCCCCCTCCTCCTCCTCCTCTTCCTCCTCCTCCTCCTCGTCTAAGGATGATGCTACCATTATTTTTTCTGGTTCTGGCATCATGTGCATTACACGTGGTACTGCAGGCTCATACTTCCGACCTATGTGAATACATTCAGAACAATTAGCAGGTATTAATATATTAATATAATATTATTATATAATAATATTGATGTATACATCTAAATCAATATACATGTAAGCACACTGACATTAGACTTTTGCTCAGAGCTGCAAGTGTGACTGTTGACAGAATGCTGAGAAATTTCCTGAATTCCCCGAGTGTCATGAGGGCCATAGCTCTCGTGGCCTTTCAAATCTCTGCCAGAAAGCCACAGCGGCCTTGATGCTCTGCCTCAGTTAATTTTGCAGTTTTGTATTCTGCTTCTTCTCCGTCAACACCAGCAAACAAAATACATAATCAGTGAGTTTGATTTGGAGGGGCTATGATGACAACTAGGCACCAATCTATCACCACCCAGACTTAATCAAAAGCTGTAGTGTCAAATCATAGTCACATCGAATCAATATTTGTCTTCAATATTTAGTTACCATAATTCGTCCATATCAGCCCTAGATATGACCTTTTATAACAATTTGGTGGGAAACACTGGTGTTTGTGTTCTGAAAATGAATTTTTAATTTAATAATTCAGATCTCTTACATGAGTGCTACTTTTGAAATTAAATGTGTTGTTTATGGTGCTTTTGGTCTTTGTGCCCTCGAAAAAGTGACAACACAAAAACACAAAGTGGCCTTGCGTCTAAAATGATGAAATTATATGCCTGCATACAACATATGAGATGGATAACTTCATTGAAATGGTTCAAAATCGATTCCAAACCATTTTTTTACTCAGCATTTAATGACATTAAATTTCAGTTCACCTTTGTGAAGTTCCCCTGTAACATTTTGGAAACAATCCATTCATTTAACAAAATAAATCAAATAAAAATAATAATTAAAAAAATCTGAATAATAATAATAATAATATAAAAATTTTTCAAATCAATGTGCTAAAAGTTTATATCACATGTTCCTTACTAACAGTCAGACAGTACTGAGGAGACAGGGTCTTTAATGGTGGGTATTTACCATATGATGCCACAGAGAATTCTGTGAACATCCTGGTACGAGTAGCGATCGCCCTCCCAGAAGGACGAGGGGGACTGGTGGTGGTGGTGGTGGTGGTGGTCGGGGGAACCGTGGTCATGGGTGGTGGAGTGGTGGGAATCTCCGTATCAAACACCTGGTCCCGGTAGGTGGCGCAGCAGTAGCGGAACGCCCGCATGCACTCCCAGCCCTCGGTGATGTAGAGGGAGCGTCGTGTGCATGAGTACGGCATGGGGATGTCCCTCAGGCCGTCCTTACAGCAGCGGTGCTGCAGCTTCTCCTTGTAGTGAAGCTCTGCAGGGAGGAAGCTATGTTAACAATAAAGGAATCCACATGTGTCTTATTTTTTTTAACAATTATTAAAAAACGACTAGTAGTGATGAATCCACAGATTTACCATACAAATTGACAAGTTTATGCAGCTTTTTAGAATTTGTTTTTTTTTTGTTTTTTACAGCAAATGGTTCAATCTCAGCATGCAGCTGTATTAACCCTCTATTGTATAGTGCTGCCATATGGCAACAACTACTTTATCTTAATTTTTCTAGCTGTGATATAAATTTTTACAGTTAGGTGTGGAAAGGGGGCTTTTATTTTTGAAGGACATACAATTTATGAGGTCACATGACCAGGATATCCTGTTTACCAGTCCTTTCTGCACATGGACATTTGACATGTGAGCATCATTGTCTCGCATCCAAAGGTTGTCTTTTATATGCAACAATTTGCAAATATGGAAAATTCTTAGTGTTCACAACCTAATGGAGTCCTACTGGCTTACATAGCATGAAACTATCCTAAGACTATGTTTACAACTTTTTCGTATATTTCTTAAATATATCTAATATTTAGGCCAATTTAAGTAATAAAAACTTTCAAAACATTTTACCATGTCAAAGTAATGATAGAATGTTAATACCAAAAGAATAAATACAAAAATTACAAAAAATATGCTTTTTCATATATTTAATTATTTATATTATTATTTTATATATATTATTATATATTTCCTTACACTTAAATATATCTATTATTTAGGTAAGGAATAAAAACATTTTTACCATGTCTAAGTATTATTTCATGCAATAGAGGATTAAGTAAAATTCTGAGTTGTTACTTGTGGGTGAAAAAAGTAGAAGGTGGAGATTAAATCAGAGTTGCTAAAACACTAGTTTAAATCACTAGTTAGGTTTAAGAAGTGCTGCTTTCCACCCATTCTGAGCCAAACGAACCCTCTATAATGAGAGAGCACTCACCCAGCTGGGCTTTACGCTGTAACAGTTCAGCAGAGCGCCTCCTTCTGGCACTGCTTGGACACTGTAGGGCTGAGGACAGGAGAAGTTAAGTTTAAACATTTAATTATTAATCACAGCAGAACAATATTCATGGACCCCTGAATATTAGTCTGCAGTGGTTAGTGCTGTTGCCTCACAGCAAGAAGGTCGCAGGTTCAAGACCTTGGTCTAGGACCTTTCTGTGTGGAGTTTCATGTTCTCCCTGTGTCTGTGTGGGTTGTCTCCGGGTTCTCCGGCTTCCTCCCACAGTCCAAAAACATGCTAAGGTTAATTGGAGACTCTAAATTGACCATTGGTGTGAATGAGTGAATGGTGTGTGTGCTCCATGATAGGCTGGCACCTGTAATGTGCTGGGATTGGCTCCAGCAGACCCCCATGACCCAGATAAGCAGGTATAGAAGATGAATGAATGTGATATGGTATTTTACATATTGCTTTTTTGTCTGTGTGCCTTATAAATGAATGAATGATGTGAGGGTCTAAGGACAGGAGATGTTGTGTTGCTGTTGTACAAACTGTAAATCCCACTGGGGCGAATCTGTGATTTTGGGCGATAGAAATAAAATTGATTTGACTTGTTCAAACTAAGTGCTCACTCAGACAGTATCAGAGTAAAGATCAGCCATAGTAGCTCCACTGTTGCTTCACTTTCAGTAAACACACAGTGTAAACATGGCCTTCAGATGCCAGACAGAGAAAGACTGACTATGAAACTACTTTTTTATCTGGTATTCTTCTTTCTATGGTATCAGAGTAGCTGATGTTAACACAAGAGCAGACAGCTGCACCCCCAAGTACCTTGTCTGGTTTCGGTTTTGAACCCGGCACTGGAGATGTAGAGCAGTCCAGCGTCTGTGAACACCTTCGCTGCATCTCTGCCTCCCCCCCGAGTGCAACCAATGTCTCCATGTTCCACCAAGTCCCAAATCTAAGCAAAACCATTATAGAAAAGGGGTCATGAGCTTTCTGCAGTTCTGTGATTTTCGGAAAGGCACTTTAATAAACAGGAATGATGGTTGATTTGTGGCACATTATATTTTTTTCTCCATTATGTCATGTTGTTATGTGTCATCTCTATTTTTATGGAAGCAAATGTGACTCCTATGTGACTTTAATTTAGTCACAATATGAGCAGTCTTGAAAAATAAAAATAAAATGCAACCTGGAATATTCATTATTCATTTTATTTTTATTACAGGATTTCTGTAATATATTTTAATTTGTATTATGAGTCACATTTGCTTCCATATGTTTTTGTCATGTGTCACTATGTGTAAAAGAAGATTTGTTTTTATGCTCCCAAAAGCAATATAAAATTTTATTATTAAAACAGATGCAGATTTAAATTTCCCATGAATAACTCAGTTTGAATCTACATGTGTCTACTTGTGTTTACATTTTTCATCATAAATTGTTATAATCAGATTTAAAATATTGTTGGTCCAATTACACAGTCTTAATGGTAACCCTATTATAACTGTAATGACTGAAACAACCTAAAAAACAAATGAACACACCTTTCTCTGAGTGAGGCGGTCTTTGTTGAGCAGATACACAGAGTTGTCCACAACTACCAGGCCGACCTTTGCCCCCGGGTCACCTTTGACCTGGAAATTAAATCTCTTCCCCGGCTCATAGTCGCGTCGATGGTCGCCTACAGGTCCAACTTTAAGCTGGAAGAGATAATCAGTTAAATGCATAGACACAGCAATAAATACAAGCTTATAATGGGGAAAACATCACAATGAAGAAGGTTATTCAAACAGTTGCTACATGTCCCAAACTTTTGACTTTGTGCTTTAGTTCTCTTGTTAAGTTTCCTTAACTATGAAAATATTGGTTTTAATATTTTTGGTGTGAACCTCAGTGGAATCATATATATAAATAAAAGGTTATGATGCTAACATGTCAAATGTCCATGAGCAAACAGGATATGATATCCTGTATATCATGTCATATATATATATATATATATATATATATATATATATATATATATATATATATATATATATATATATATATATATATATATCAGGAGCAGGAGCTTAATTTAAAAAAATGGTAAAATGGTAAAATGAACCTCAATATATATATATATATATATATATATATATAGAGAGAGAGAGAGAGAGAGAGAGAGAGAGAGAGAGAGAGAGAGAGAGAGAGAGAGAGAGAGAGAGAGAGAGAGAGAGGTTCATTTTACCATTTTTTTAAATTAAGCTCCTGCAGCGACCTCTGAGGCTGAGCTCACCACTTACCCCTCCAACACAGGAATCTGCCACATCCACCCACACAGAGTCAGCCACCACCTCTTCATGACCGGTCCAGGGAATGCTGTAGAACGCCACGAAACGGAACGATGGCATCATCTCCGGGGTGACTGTCAGCCCGACGATGGTGAACTGCTGATCAGTCACATCGATCCGCTCAGCAATGATGATTTTTCCTTTATTGAGCACCTGAGGGAGATAAAAGAAAGTCACAATCGCTGTTTTTTGTCTTTCCAAATTTATATATATTATTTAAATTTATTTATTATTTTGGAACTGTTCTGTGCTTTAAGAAATGATGGGCCCATCTCACCAGGTAGGTGACTTGTTTGATGAGGTTTCTGTGGGTCTGGTCTGCAGTTTTGATGATCAGTTTCAGCGACAATCTATCCTTTACCGACACAGTTGCTCCCTATAGAGATGTACAGGTAGTTCTGCTGGCTCTGGCTAAAGGTGACGTATGGCTGGACAGTGACCTGCTGTCTGGCTTGCTGCTCCGGTCTCAGGCCAGCCTGTGTGGTCTCAGCCTGGAAAAACAGACAGAACAAGACATTCATTCAGGTTTGTAGCAAGTTTGGTCCCATTATTCCAAAGATGGGTTTCCTGCTCAACAATTAAAGTAGGAAAACCATTAATATAGGATACAGATCACAAACAGTGTGTGTGTGTGTGTGTGTGTGTGTGTGTGTGTGTGTGTGTGTGTGTGTGTGTGTGTGTGTGTGTGTGTGTGTGTGTGTGTGTGTGTGTGTGTGTGTGTGTGTGTGTGTGTGTAGGAGGAGGACAGAGGGAGGATGGGGAATAGAAAGAAATGCCAGTAGGTGCAGAGTAAAAAAGAAGGAGGAGAAACAAAGAAGAGGAGGAGAGGAGGAGGTGGGGGTGAGGAAGAGGATCACAGAGTAGGTGAATATGGACATAAATGTGACCAACAATAAAAAATAAAATTCATTAACAGGCATTCTTTCAAATTGGAGCTACATTTTGTGACTCATAAATAAAATAAATATTTGTTTTTTAAAGACTGCTCATTCTGTGACTAAATTAAAATGAAAAAGAAAATGACATTTAAGGTTTCATTTTCTAAATGTTCTGCAGCAAAAATGGACCAAAATCCAATTTGAAATGTCAAATTTCAAAATTGAAATGCATTAGAAGAAAGCCTTTTTCATTTTCAAAATTAAGCTGCATTTTCGACTCATAAATAAAACGAATAATAAATATTCCAAATTAGATTTGTATTTTCTTATTCAAGCCTTCTCATTCTGTGACTTTATTTAAATGACAAAGAAAAACATTTAAGATTTAAATTTTGAAATTCTATTCTCTAGCAAAAACATACCAAATCCAATTTAAAATGTCAAATCTATACATTTTGAGGCTTAATTAAAAAGAAAAAATTAAATGAGAAATGTTTTTCGTTTTCCTGCTTGCCCTGCAAAAAGTGAAGAGATTACAAAATAAAAGTTGAGTCTGGGGCTTTTATTTTGAAAACCTGAAAAAAATGGCCAGCCTTAGTTCCCCGTTAACATACAAAATAGAGGCTTATTTTGAGAACCAGCAGTAAATCTAAATGTGTGTGTGTTTTACGGAGGTAAAATAAATATATTAATAAATCTGAGGAATAATATGAGTGTATCCAGTCAGACTAATGACCTAAATAACCATCACTACAAGCATTTGTAAAATCCACCCAGCTGCAGGTGGGTAGAGTCTCTGTATAAGTGAAGAACGGTGGTACTCACAGTGATGGTTTGTGGGCTCTGATCACTGGGCATGTTGATGACAGCATATGCTGTACCAGAGCTGACGACCAGCGGGTTTTCCAGCAGATTCAGCTTCACCTGGACGTTACGGGCCGGGGAACCATCATGGTGGCTCACCTGGATCTGAAAAGGTTGGGAAGAACTTCTCTGTGAGTTGTACTTTATTTAACAGTGACTGAGGTTGAGAACATGGTTGAGAACAGCTCACAGAGCATCCAGATTGTGATGTCTGTTTTTACCATAGAAAACATCATGTAGGAGAAGTGTAACAGGGCAGAGGAGGAGTCCTTACTGTGAAGTCATAGGGTAGACCTGGCTTGAAGAACTTTAGTATGTTTTTAAAGGATATGACATAAGGAGACTCCACAATTTTAATGCCGGTCTTCTCTGCTTCAACCAGGTCACTCCCTGTCCAGGAGAAAAACAGCAGAGAATAACTCACATCCTCAACACCTGAATAACAGTCTCAAAGGGTTTTCCTACTATAAACCTGAAATGTATTGTGTAAATTTGTTGTTGTATGTTTTAACCCTCATGATATGTTTGTTTCATGTTAATCAATTTGGTGTTCCTGGTCAAAATTGACCATTCCATGGAAGACTCATCATAAAAACTGATATAATACATATATTATCACTTCTTGTTGATAATATATCACATCACCTCTTGTGAAAATTACATCTGACAATGTAGCTGTACCTAAGTTCAATTTCTTACATTAATTCTGATCTCCCCCATTCATTTCTAACAATCAGTCACTTTTGACCAGAAACGCCAAGAGTGTACAAAAGCTGAATAAAACACATAAAATTGGATGTAAATTAATATCATTTATTTTGTGAGCTGAAATCCTTTTTGTGGACAACGTCATGGAATCTCAGGTGAATCTGATCAAATTAACCATATTCTTTGAGAGACAAAAACTTTCAAACAGTCTATATGTCTATATGTCTATAGACTGTAACAGTCTATATGACACTCTATTAACAGGGTTAATAGAGTGTCTAAAACAGAACATTTCAGTACAAAAAAATATTTTTTTCCGCCACAACAGCACTACCGTTGCTTCACATTTCACCAGAGTGGTGACGCAGATGACTGTTTGTCCAAAGGGCCAAAGGTCATGTTGATACACATCAACCACCATCGACATGTCTTGTACAGTGGATGAGATAAACTCTGGTCTAACTACAACATTTTGAAGAGTCTGCAGCGACACTAAAAAATCTAATGAAATCCTGTACCTTCTGAAATAGATTTGTAGATATGTTCACCATGACGACTGATTTTTTAGTGATGAAAAAATCATTGTTCCACGGGTTGATTTCTGGTCTTTTTTCCTGTGTCGTGAAACCATGGTGCACTAACCTGACTTGGTGAGGACAGAGGCCTTAACATACACGGAGCTGCCCACCAAAGATCTGATGTCGGGATAAGCTTTCTTGAGCTCCTCCATGCTCAGACTGACGACTCCTCCATTCAGCTGCAAGAAACACAGAGAAATGTTACAAGATCATCAATAGGAGTTGTTAATTTGCTACTTTAGCTACTAGCAATTTACAGAACTATTACTAATGACAAAGGAAATTGAATGGAATTCAAGTTACAAACTTGGTCTGAGCTTTTAAACACATCCTACTAATCCATCTACTAATCCTGCTTCCTTACAGTGCAGACGCTTTTCTGCTTTGCTCTTGCCTCTGCTGCATTTTTCCGCTTATATTTGTGCTTTTCTCTGTGGGAGATAACAAGAAATGCTTCTGGATACCTACTAATCATCAGGACTACTGTTTTTTTTTTTTTTAATACAGTTGGCTACTGTTACTTTTGGACATTTTTACGACCTTATCATTCAGTGTGGCCTATCAGCAGCATAAGCCTGCACTATAGCGACTGGGACTGAGAGCTGCCGCTAACCAAAGCTAATTAGCAGCAAGATGCCTCCCTTCTCCGAGGACGACTACTACAAACTTCTTCAGATGATAACAGTACTGGAGATGAAAGTTCAGCGGCTTGAAGTAAACTGGGAGGTAAATGGTCAATATGGGAATGAAACCACTCTTCCGATGACCCAAATCAGTGGAAAGGAGCAGGCTAACAGTCAGCTACTTAGCACCACCAAGAATCAGGAGTTAACCAGCAGTCCTTCCTGGAACTCTCTTGGTGCAAAGCCAAAGCATAAAACGTGTAAAGATAAATCGCTTCCCCGCATGGAAAGCCGGCTAACAGGCAGAATCCTGCACCCAGAGACTCTTGATGAAGCTGAGTGGCCTGCATTGCCGTTGCGGAGGAGTGTTTCTTCAACACCAGTACCGAGGAGAAAACAGCCCTGGACTGTGGCTACAACAAAAAGTAAGAGCAAATCGTCCCAAACCACAGGGATTCTACTAGAGAACAGATTTGCTCCACTTTTACAAGACCCTGACTCCCCAAAAGAAAGCTCCTATCCCAGCATAAGAGAAAGGTATGGGTCTAAATCAAAAAAAATAAAATATAATAAAAGGCTGCAGGAAGAGCTAACTACTGGGCCTCAAACGCTGATAGTGGGCGATGCAGCCGTGAAGGAGATAAAACGCTTTTGCAGCAAGAAAAACACCAAAGTTCTCTGTTTTACCAATGACATGGTGTCGGATATCTCAGAGAAAATTCTGGGGATCGCTGCTGAGCATCCAACAGTCAAATCTCTGGTCATACACACTTTGGATTTAATTATCTCTAAAGGTTTAAACATTTCTAAGGTTGAGGTGACTGATGTTGGTTTGTCTGACCATTCCTGTGTGTTCTTTAAGAGCACTTTCTCCACACATAGAAGTGTTCAAACAGAGGTAATATCAAAACGGTACATCACTGATAACACTAGAGAAATGTTTATCCAGGCTTTCTCTCTGACACCTGCCACCCCCTACACTACAGTGAATGAACTTTTAGAAAACTTCAACAGGAAAGTTACAAATCTTATTGATGCCTTTGCACCGGTGAAAGTGAAGATTATCTCTGGCAAAAAGAGATCTCCATGGAGAAATGAAATGCTGGTCAGAATCGGTAAAAGAGAATGCCGGAAAGCTGAACGCAGGTGGCGAAAAACTAATCTTCAGGTGCATTATGACATCTATAAAGAGAAACTTAGGCTTTATAATCTTGAATTGAGAAAAGCAAGGCAGTCCTTTTTCTCTGATATTATCTCCAAAAACAAAAATAATTCACGTACTCTGTTTGCTACTGTCGATAGGCTAACAAACCCCCCTGTGCCAGTAGCCCCTGAACTTGTATCCACCAGAGCCTGCAATGAGTTTGCCTCCTTCTTCACTGAAAAAATTTTCAAAATTAGACAAGCAGTCACCTCCTCCATGCCAGGTACAGGATATGTGTCGTCCCAGTGTGAACTCAAAATCAGTTGTGATGGCATGACAAAATTTAATCCAATCAACCATAAAAATCTGGAGGACATTATACAACATCTGAAATCCTCCTCTTGCTGTCTGGATATTCTGCCAACAAGCTTTTTTAAAAAAGTTTCTACCTGTATGACCTCAGATCTCCTGCACATTGTAAACACGTCACTTGTGTCAGGTGTGTTCCCACAGGCCCTAAAAACTGCAGTCATCAAGCCACTGCTAAAAAAGAATAATCTGGACAATACAGTAATGAATAACTACAGGCCCATATCAAACCTTCCGTTCTTAAGTAAAATAATTGAAAAAGCAGTTTTTAGACAGCTGACTAACTATATGACACTGAACAACTGTTTTGATGACTTCCAGTCAGGTTTCCGACCCCACCACAGCACTGAGACTGCTCTAGTTAAGGTCTGTAATGACATCCGCATAAACACAGACAATGGCAAAATTTCAGTCTTAGTATTACTGGATCTCAGTGCCGCATTTGACACGGTTGACCACAACATATTATTACACCGACTGGAGAACTGGGTGGGACTTACTGGCACAGCACTAAAATGGGTTGAATCCTACTTAAAGGACAGAGACTACTTTGTGTCTATAGGCAACTACACATCTGAACATATAGACATAAGCTGTGGGGTCCCCCAAGGTTCAATTCTGGGGCCTCTACTATTCAACATTTACATGCTCCCACTCGCTAAGATTATGAAAGAAAATAAAATAAGTTACCATAATTATGCAGATGACACACAAATTTACATCAGTATATCGCCAGGAGATCATAATCCAATACAAACACTGAGTAAATGCATTGAACAAATTAATGATTGGATGTGCCAGAACTTTCTCCAATTAAACAAAGATAAAACTGAGGTAATTGTTTTTGGAGCCAAGGCTGAACGATTGAAAGTCAGCGCTCATCTTCAATCAGCAATGTTAAAGCCTACAAACCAAGCTAGAAATCTGGGTGTAGTTATGGACTCAGACTTGAATTTCAATAGTCACATAAAAACTGTAACAAAGTCAGCCTACTACCACCTGAAGAATATATCAAGGATTAAAGGCCTGATGTCTCAGCAAGATTTGGAAAAGCTTGTCCATGCTTTTATCTTCAGTAGACTAGACTACTGCAATGGGGTCTTTACAGGCTTCTCTAAAAAGTCAATCAGACAGCTGCAGCTGATTCAAAATGCTGCCGCTCGAGTCCTGACTAGGACTAAAAAAGTAGACCACATCAGTCCAGTTCTAAGGTCCTTGCACTGGCTTCCTGTCTGCCAAAGAATTCACTTTAAAATACTCTTACTGGTTTATAAAGCCCTGAATGGTCTAGGGCCTAGGTATATTGCAGATCTGCTGATCCCTTATGAACCATCCAGACCTCTTAGATCATCTGGATCAGGTCTGCTCTCTGTTCCTAGAGTCAGAACTAAACATGGAGAAGCAGCGTTCAGTTTCTATGCCCCACAGATCTGGAACAAACTCCCAGAGACCTGCAGGTCTGCCGCAACTCTCACTGCTTTTAAATCACAGTTGAAGACTTTTCTGTTCAATGCTGCCTACTGCTAATATCATTCTTAATTACTCTGCACTGTACTGTAACTTGTTCTTTGTTTTAATTTCGAAGTTATAAATTTTAATTCTTAATTTTTATTTCTTATTTTTATTTTATATCTATTTTTTTTTATTTTAATCAACTGTTTTAAATTGTTTTAATCAACTGTCTTAAATTGTATCTTGATGCTTTTAAGGTTTTATGTAAAGCACTTTGAATTACCTTGTTGTTGAAATGTGCTATACAAATAAACTTGCCTTGCCTTGCCTTGCCTTACTGCTTTTATGCAGTAAAAGTAATGTTCATTTTGAAATCAATATTGAACCAAATAACACACACAAATACATATTAAGGCTTGAAAGTGTCAAAATTTCAGTGCAAAAGTCACAGAAAATCAAATTATCTACATCTACACAGCTTTCAGTGGCTTTTAGCTTCTTTTAGCTAATTTTTCTGGTTTGCTACTTCCATTCAGACAGCACAGTTAAATCTAATGGCTGAAGTATTTTACCCTGTGGTGTGTGGGTTTGTTTTGGAGCTTTTGTGACCCCCTTTCAAAAATCAATGATTGCACTGGCTAATAATAACCTGAAGATAAGGCTTTACACAAACAGAAGTTAAACATTTTGTAAAGAATACAGGCAGTAACTGGTTAATTAGCATTAGCAGCAATGGCATAATAATAATTGCACATTATTATATGAAGTGAAAAACACTACAGCACTAATCCAAAAGAGTATCTTAACCCTTTATTGCATAGTGTTGCCATATGGCAACAGAATTTATAGAAATTTTTAACTCATAAAATTTTACTTAAGTCAGTCAGTCAGTCATTTTCTATACCTGCTTATTCCTCATTAGGGTCGCAGGGGTCTGCTGGAGCCTATCCCAGTGCGTTACGGCGAGAGGCAGGGATACACCCCAGATGGTCGCCAGCCAATCGTGGGGCATACACACCATTCACTCACACACTCACACCTACGGGCAATTTAGAGTCTCCAATTAACCTCAGCATGTTTTTGGACTGTGGGAGGAAGCTGGAGTACCTGGTGAAAACCCACGCAGACACGGGGAGAACATGTAAACTCCACACAGAAAGGTCCCAGACCCAGGACCCAAGGAGGTCGCAGGTTCAGGACCACCTTGGGTCCTGGGTCTGGGACCTTTCTGTGAGGCAATAGCGATAACCCCTGCACCACTGTGTCGCCCACCTTTTCTAGGACTCAAGCTCTAAAACTAAGCAGAACCCCATGATCTAGACCTAGTTAGTCAGGAGTTCATCACACAAAACATTCAAAACAAAATTTTACTTAAATTTAATATAATTTTTTATTCAATGTGTTTATATATTTTTATGTTAAAAAATATGTTAAAATTGATTTGTCAACAATTACTTTATCTGCATTTTTCTAAAAACTGTGATATAAAATCTATGTGTTTACAGCTAGGCGTAAAACGAGGGCTTTCATTTTTAATTTTTATATTTATATTTAATTCAATTTTGATGTATGTTTTTTTTTTCTAATAAGCTAAAATAGACTTATTGCCATATGGCAAGAATATGCAAATATTCCTAGTGCATACAACTTAATGGAGTCCCATTGACTTATATAGCATGAAACTATCCTGAGACTATGTTTACAACTTTTGCGTATATTTCTTAAATATATCTAATATTTAGGCCAATTTAAGTAATAAAAACTTTCAAAACATTTTACCATGTCAAAGTAATGATAGAATGTTAATACCAAAAGAATAAATACAAAAATTACAAAAAATATTCTTGTTAATATTTTTAGCATCAACACTTTATCACATATAGTAACATATATATCCATTATTGGTCTGCAAGCTTAAATCTTTATGGAAGCACCATTAAATCCGTGATAAGAGGTGAATTTACTTACATCTGACACCTGCTTCACTGAAGGTAACCTTTTCATCTCTTTGTTGATCATCACTCCAAACACCACGTAGGCCGTTCCCTGGACAGGCTCCCCATACAGGTAACTTACAGTATTATTTAAATATGAATTATTACAATAAAGTTTGACTGGTAGCAGTGTGGGTTGTAACTCATTTAAATGAATAAACATGGCTTAGAAGAGATGTATGATATGATGCAGTGCTATAACAAATAGAGTGTTTGTGTGTGTTTGACTGACCTGGCCGAGATATCTACCACCAGCTCAGTGTCATCCAGGTCCAGGAAGGACTTCTTGGGTGTCAAGGTGACATTGAAGGCTGGGAGCACTGAGACACCACACACCATAAAAAATAAAGTGTAAGTGTATTACACAAAGACTGTGAATCACTTGGTTCTGAAATGTGTGATTTTACACGTACCGTATTTCTTCACCTCAAACTGGGAGGTGAACGTGTTCTGCTGCCAGTCGTCAAACTTGGCGGTCACCGTCCATTTTCCTTCACTGTCACAGACAATTAGAGATAGAGACAACAAATAAAACAGAGGAAACAGCAGGATTCATATGGTGTGTTATGGGTTACATGTAATTTAATAATATCATTATATCTTTGATAAGATAATTATGATACATCAATATGAAAACATGAACCCATGATCAATACATGCAGCAGCATCAATCTCACACCAGTGATATTATTCTAAAGGAAATTTAACCTATTTTACCCATTATTCTTTCACGACTTTCACATTTACCAAAAGGTCTAAAGACCTTTGTCTGTATACAGCCAATTATAGGTCAGTTTGTTCTGTTCATAAGAAATATTACAAAATCTGCTGTGGATTTCTATTATAAACTTTTATCTCGGGCAGGTGGAGAGATAAATTCAACATGTTTGTGACCGGCGAGTTATTGAACCAAAATATACATTTTTTTCAAAAGATTCTGCTGAGACAAGAATTGTACCAGAGTGTGAACTCTTAACAAGCCGTCCCTCACTGAAAAATGCCAACACCACCATTCCTCTCTGTGTTAGAAGGTCTATTAACAACGAATCCAACAAGATGATCTTACTTGACGTATTCAGAGAGAGTAAAAGTGTCTTTAAAGATGCCATCAACGGCTCTGACCCTTAAGACCTGCTTGACCGCCACGCCATCTGAATTCTGTAACACACAAAAACACTTAATTTAATAATAATTTCACTTTTGGCACAAGCTGTAACCCATGACCGGTAGTGACCATAAAGGCACTTTACCAGAAAAAAAGGAAATCTTCCAATATGTATATTTTACACACAGCGATAATTTAGTATTATTTTTCTACCTGAATATCCATTGTGATCGCACTGTTAAAAGCCTTAAAGGTCGGAGAGGACACGAAGGCTCTGAACCGTACTGATGAAAAAACAGTGAAGAAAAAAACATAAGAAACAGGCTGAAAAATACTCACAACTATTTTTAAATTTTGTGCATATCATTCAAACATGCCAGCTTGTATTCTTAAATTACATCATTATTAGTGCTAAAATGACTAGTTATGTTTCTGTGAACAACACTTTTATCATGGTTAATATCATTGTTGATAAGAATAGAATAGATAAAATAGTTTCTTACTTACGTATCCACCAAACTGCTTCAAGAGTTTTATGAACCTAAAACAGTACTTGTTACCCTGTGTCATTAGTACCATTGTGTATAGTTCTTACCAAGATCTCCAGGGTTGTAAATGGGTTTGTCTGTCTGGATGAAGATGTATCCAGAGTGAAAAGACACCATCACAACCCTCTCCTCAGTGTGAAAGCCCCCGAAGTTCACCTTCAGAGTCACAAACTTGTTCTTTTTCTCATCTCGATTTAACAAGTTAGAGGAAAGCTGACAAAAGGAGACACAGATATCGTAGTGAGGATCAGTCACAATACAGAGAGTTGACCTTTGACCTGAAGCTAGTATGAAAATACACTAATTTCTCCAAGAATATTTTTTTCATGCTTTAATTTTTTATCCGGTCAAGTACATTGATTTTACATGACACAGATATACGCTGGTTGTTATAAGGTGGGATGCCTACATTTAGTTTAAGGAAGAAGGAAACCTTCTATTTTTTAATGATAGGTTTATGGTATGTACTGAATATCAGATTTAGATGATATTTTACAAACAAATAAAAAAATGCTACTCAACAAAAACTGTTGGAACAAACTGAAACACAATAAGAAGAAGTTTCATTTTTCATAAATCAGGAGTCAACATGGATGCATTTCTCAATCATATACCCATCATTGAGGGAAATCTTCTACCCAAACGTCTGACTATTAAATCCATATTATGTCATAAAATCTTTTGGAGTTTAGGACACTTATCAAGACCACAGCAACTTAAGCTATGACCTGTGAGTCACCTGTATGGTCTTGAGTGTGTGAAAGCCATTTTCCAGATTAAGTGTAGCAGACTCCAGCAGGAGCAGCGTGGCCTTATTGAAGTCCTGGATGGTGATGGAGACGCTGATGGGGGTGGACAGACCTTCAGCCTGCAGGTAGATGTTCTCCTCACTGTCTGTCCTTAGCAGGTCTGGAGCCAGCAGAGTAAACCTGCAGGACCACAAAGTGCATAAGAAACCTGCTATAAAGGACCTTCAAATGCAATTAACACTCTATTGCTAAGAGTATATACTATATATACTAATATGATTTATTTTGAAGAACATAACAATTTATAAGGTCACATGACCAGGATATCCTGTTTGTTCATGGACATTTGACATGCGAGCATCACTGTCTCACAACTGAAGGTTGTCTTTTAATAAGAATTTGGGGAAATTTTCACCTAATAAAAAATGTACTTGAATTGAATAAAATTTTTAATTCAATTCAATTTTTTTTTTCAAATATGCTAAAATATGGCAACAATTACTTTATCTCCATTTTTCTAAAAACCTGTGATATAAAATCTATGTTTTTACAGTTAGGCATGAAATGTTCAATTTTTTTTTTTACATTTAATTCAATTTTAATGTATTTTTTTTCTAATATGCCACATGTCAACAATATGCAAATATGGAAAATTCCTAGTGCATACAATCTAATGGAGTCCCATTGACTTACATAGTATGAAACTATCCTGAGACTATGTTTACAGTTTACAGTTACTCCACTTTAAAAAATAATGTGTGGCTCAAATGTTTTCTTCTTCAAATACTGTTTAGTTATGTTAAAATCTTTAAAATAACATCCATTCATTCTCCCTCATTAAAACGTGACATTAAAACTTTACCTTGGAGAAGAACTGACTTGTGCTGTGTCCTTCACTAAACTGCAAGTAACAAGACACAAAAGATAATGTAAGATGATGTAAAAAAATACAAATAAAAAAATACAATATTTGTTACTTACTCGTGGAGTTCCCAATATTTGTCTATTGATGTAAACTTTCTGTGGATCAGATTCAAGAAATCATAACTCAAGCTGCCACAGACTCACATTTCCAACTGTGCATATATGATCTCTGTGTGTTTACCTGCGAAAGCCGAATCTGTAAAGAAAACAGATTCATTAGTAAATGATACAACGAAAAGAAAAACAGATACGAAGAAAAACAACTTGCCTTCTTCTGCCGTCAGATGTGCTCATGTTGCAGAGGAACATGAACAACAGAATGTGGTGCAGCGTCCACCGACCCATGTTGCCAGACAGAGGACCTCAGTAGACTGTGGAGAGACGATCACTGCTGCAACAAATATAATCCACATCAGACTCTGTTCAGTCAATAGTAAGAGGAGGGGCTGCTGTTTCTGATCAATAATAACACACTGACAAAATAACAAACTGCAAATTCTTGTATGGAATGAGTCAATCATTTAAACTAACATACTCCCTCCCTCTTCTAAAGTTTCTTTATTGCAGTTCTACCCCTGAAATAGTCATAGTCTGAAGTCACATGACCAGGATATCATGTTTTCCAGTCCCCTTTTCTCATGGACATGAAAAATATTCACTAATTAAAAAATTCACTATCTGGGGTGAGTAAATTATTATTATTATTTTCTCTGACATTTAATGTAATTTTGATGTTATATGTTTTTTTCTAATGTGCTAAAATAGATTTTTTTTCCATATGTCCATATGTCAACAATATGCAAATATGGAAAATCATGATTGTATACAATCTAATGGAGTCCCATTGACCTACATAGCATGAAACTATACTGAGACTATGTTTACAATATTTTATTACATATATCTTGTATCTTTATCTATAATTTAGGCTATTTTAAGTATTAAAAACATTCCAAACATTTTTACTATGTCTAAGTAATATTTCATACAATAGATGGTTAAAAGCAGCTAAAACACTGATGGTGTCATGTAGTTTATGCAGGTACAGATGTGAGTAGAAGTGTAAGTGATTATGACTCTGTATGCGTGTAACACAGAACCATCAGAACATCATTACAGGGCAGACTACACTTTAAAAACAACTTTTACAACTATAAAATCCTACTGTATGTTATGGAAGAAAAGTAACCTGGACAACAGTGAAAAACATCTGAATTTGATTAACTATGGTCATTGAGCATTGTCTTATTAGAACAGAACTGTGAGTGTATTATTTTACTCAGTATTCATATTGTTTACATTTTTATTCATTTATTTAACAAGGATCATTGAAATTTAAACGATTTTACAAGAGCATACAGGCCAAGGCAGGAAGCAGCACAGTCAAGAGATTTGCAGACATTAACAACGTATAACAATTATAACGACAATAAAAAGTAAATTATAGAATCATAAAACGATCAAATATTTATTCATCATCAACATTTAGGATTATAAGGATATAAATGCTCTTTTTCTCAATTCATTACAAGCTTTAAGTCCTGGGAGGGAAGACAATAAATGTCTATACTTTTCTGGAGGATGATCTATCTTATTGTTTTATCAGTCAGAAGGTGCCAGTGTTTGAGTCTATAGATAAAGCATCACACAGCCTCATGGTACAGTGAAGGAACTGGAATGTATTCAACTGGGAATCTTCATGCTGTTCCAGTGTCGAGGATGAAAGGGAGAAATGGTGAGAGAATGGAGTCTATTTTAGAGCGAGACAATAGATCTGTGGTCTGCTAACACAAAACCTGAATCAGCCACATCTCCACGACCTACATACACATTTATAGAGAAAGAACAACAATTGCTGTCTGAACAATGTTCAAAGACAGATTTGTGATCTCTGGTTTGAGGTAACAAACCACTCTGTGTATGTTGAGCCACATTTTTGGAAGGTGAATATATCTATAGTTTTGTATGGTGGTGACATGTTCAGTTCTTTCTCATCATGGAATGACTTGTTTCAAAAAAACAAAGAAAGTAAAACACAGTAAAGTCACATGGTGACATTTAATTTCTACTTTAACTTAAATGCTGGGTTGGGAAGTTCTGTGGAGTCTTTGAGTTTCGACTGTCTATGACTGTGACTGCGAATAAATACGGTCAAATAAACATGTGATTTAATAATGTATTTTGCGTTCTTCCCCTATTTTAGTATAAATAAAACACACATTTATAGTCCTTCAGTAAAGTCTCAACATCATATTCTGTAGATCTAACTGGTGTTAAAGGGCCAGTTCACCCAAATCAGCAACAAAACAAGTCTTTACATACATACATTAACTCCTTGTTTGTAGGTTTTGTTAGTTACAGCTGCATCGATGCATTCTCAGCCATGTCTGTTGTGTCCAAATCCATGTATAAATAACAGGGAGGAAATTCACACTCTGTTCACATATTTTTTATTTGTTGACTGTGCTATATAGTGCAAATAATTCATCCCCAGGCTCTTGATGACTTGTTCTGTGAAGAAAACAAACAAAAAAAAAACATCTCATTCTCAATGACAGTTTATCAATGTGTATATATACCACCGGTCAAACATTTTAAAATGCCTTGATTTTTTTTTTTTTTATTATTAAAATTGTCATAGTTTATTGTGTCATGTGACAGATGATGATGTGACAGCCCAGAGGTAGGATATGGATTATCTTGCTGTAGGATGAACTCCTGACTAAGTAGGTCTAGATCATGGGGTTCTGCTTAGCTCTAGAGCTCTAGTCCTAGAAAAGACCCAGACATCAGGCTGTCTCCTACATGTTTATATAATTAACCAGAAAAAATGGGCACTTGTAGGAAATGTTTAAATCAAATTTCAAGACTTTATTTAAGTCCATTACTACAGAAAAGCTGTAAGTCTAAGTTGTTATTACTTGATTCCTGAAATTCTTCTTTAGGTTGGGTAGTTAACTGCTTATTTTTGTACCATTTAATTTTAAGTAGCAAAGATATAGTATAGTTTTATAGATGTAGTATAGTTTAACACTTCTTTTCTCAAGCCTCCTCCTCCTCTATAAATGACTGCGGGGGGGGGGGGGGTGTGTGTTGGTGGGTACTGTATAGTAGTGACATCACAACTGTAAGTCATGACTGCTTGTTTTAAGGCACAGTTTCTGAATACAGGCTGTGTATGTTTCTCTGTGGATTGAGTGTTTTTTAAACATGGGACAGTATTAATACACTCTCTCCTGGCATATATACATATAAAATATATACAGGGATCTAATGAATTCCATAAGGTATTCATTGGAATTAAGCTGCTTAGATTTTAATAAAAAAAATGGAAATGTGTGTTATAAAATGTATAAACAGTAGTATGTATGTGTGTATATATATATATATATATATATATATATATATATATACATGTGTGTATATGTTAATTTTTTAGTGATGATCCTTACACCAGCGCACTACTGCCACTGTCCAATTTGATTGACGCATACTCAGCACCATCTTCTTCCTCCTGTGTTGGTTGGTGAGCTGGTCTGATGTTGCAGTAGACGGCGTCTGGCTGGTCCTGAGAGAAGCTGATGCTGGCGTAGTGAAGGTCCTCCTGCTGTTCTGCCTTTTCTCTTTGTGTTGCAGCTGATGGGCAGTATTCAGCTAACTCCAACTATTGGAAAATTACATGGAAGATAACGATTTGCACACCACATTCAAAGTTAGGACAAAGACTTGCCAAAACGATTCGCTCACCCATCCAAATAATCAGAATCACTTCCATGGCCACAGATGTATAAAATCAAGCACCTAGGCATGTTTTTACAAATATTTGTGAAAGAATGGGTCGCTTTCAGTGAATTCCAACATGGAACTGTGATAGAATGCCACCTGTGAAACTAACCCAGTCATTTCCTTGCTCCTAAATATTCCACAGTCAACGGTCAGCTGTATTATAAGAAAGTGGAAGTGTTTGGGAACGACAGCAACTCAGCCATGAAGTAGTCGGTCACATCAACTGAGGGAGCATAATGCAAAGAGGCAGAGCAGCTGCATCCAAACCATACATTACCTAGTGCAATGCAAAGCGTTGGATGCAGTGGTGTAAAGCACACTGTCACTGGGCTCTAGAGCAGTGAAAGTGCATTCTCTGGAGTGATGAATAGTGCTTCTCCATCTGGTTATCTGCTGGGTTTAGAGGTTGCCTGGAGAATAATACTTGTTGGACATTCTGTGCCAAGTGTAAAGTTTTGTGAAGTGGGCATTATGGTGGGGGTTGTTTTTCTCTTCTCATCTTTATGGGAACAGTTTGGGCTGGCCCCTTCCTCTTCCAACATGACTGTGCATCAGTCCATAAAGACATGGATGAAAGAGTTTGGTGTAGATGAACTTGACTGGCCTGCACAGAGTCCTGACCTCAACCCGAGATGAACCTTTGAGATGAATTAGAGCAGAGAGTGAGAGCCAGGCCTTCTCATCCAACATCAGTGTGTGACCTCACAAATGCGCTTCTAGTTGAATCGTCAATAATTCCCATGAACACACTCCTAAACCTTATGGACAGCCTTCCCAGACGTGTTGAAGCTGTTATAGTTTCAAAGGGTGGACCGCCGTCATATCGAAACCTAGAGTCTAGGAATGGGATAGCACTTAAATTCATATGTGAGTCAATGCAGGGGAGTGAATACTTTTGACAATACAGTGTATATGAAATGGAAATGGTTTTTATTTGATGCTAACAAACGCTTGTACATTGGATGGATTACAAAGCAATTTGGTGCAATATTCTCTTTTGCCTTGACATCTGATCATCAAGGTGATAAAATTGTTTTTCATCACAGTGAAGCTGATAACTCTTTAATTTTGTTTTTAAAGCTGAGTAAAGGCTCCATCAGACAGTGGAACAGCAAACATGTTGTGAGTCACATTGAGTCCATAACATTTTGGTCAGATTCTGTTTTAGATTGTGTACTGAATGTGTCATCAATCATAGTGCTGCAATGCACATCATAAAAGTATTAGTAGTAAAGTAAAAAAAATAACATGTGAAAAATAAAATATGAAAGCAAAGAAATGCCTCTTTGTTTCACCATTTGACATATGGAAGAGAATAAGAGTGTTTTCTTCCCCTAAACTTTATTCAAACTGTGTAAAACTGTCATTTTATCTTTTAGTCTAAGTGAAGTAGTCGTGGATTGAAGCAAGTGTCACAACTAAAAATCTTGTTGTGTTTGTGTTTTAGTAAAATGCTTATTCAAAATCATGGTCATTTTACAGGGCCATAGTTTATGGAAATTCTCTTTTTTGCACTTATAAACTTGACCTCTTCCTCCTCACCTGTGCTCTGTTGTCCATTCTCCCTCCAGGCTCAGCCTGTTGTGTGAGGCTCTTATTTCTTCTGTGTAGGCAAAAATGCAATTTAACAAATTACCAAGGGCAGATATTCCGGAATTCTAGTGACACGGTATAGCTCACCTCATCCTGACAGCAAGGAGTACGATGATAGCCAGGAAAAGAGCAGTGATTGTTCCAGTAGTTGCTAATTTATCTGCACCTGAACCTGAATTACAGGATGTTGATATCTGACTTTGAAGGCATGTGATTAGTGTCAGGTTATGTGTTTGTGGCTGTATTTGCACATAACTCACCTCCCACCAAAGTCACATATACAGAGTTATGTCGTCCTCTGCTGTTCTGGGCTTCACAGTAATAATTCCCACTGTGATCAGGTCTAAAGCGAATGATGGTGAAGATCTGTCCTGATGCTTCTGGTGAGTCTTCATTCTCCTTGTACCAGGTGTAGTTAGCTGCTGGGTTAGCATCACTGCTACAGGTCAGATTCACTGAACTGTTCTCCACTATCCCACCAGAGGGACTCACTGACACAGAGGGAGGCTTTGGGGCATCTGGAGGAGTTTTATTAATATATATTATTATGAAATGAGGATGTGTTACTGCAGCAGAGGATATATGCTCTGTCTCTTGCACCAGGTGCTAAGGATGGTTTAAGCAGCCCTGTCTCTTTGCATTATTGTCCCATAAAGCATCACCTTAACAGCTTGGTGAGACCAGCAACGGGATGTCTGAACTGTTAAAGCTGCTGTAGGCAAGGCAAGATTATTTGTAGAGCATATTTCAACAAAGTAAATCAAAGTTCTTTACATAAAACATTAAAAGCATCAAGATACAATTTAAAACAGTTGATTAAAAGGGAAAAAATCTTTAAATTTACTAAATTAAATATGATTAAATGCCAAGAAATTGTACTTAAAAACAAACAAAATGAGCAAGATATAAATTAAAAACAGTTGATTAAAAGGAGAAAAATCAAAAAGTAAAAACAAAAACAAGAACAAATTTACAATGCCATCAGCAAGAAATGACATCAGCGATAGGCAGCAGAAAACAGAAAAGTCTGCTCTGACAGAAACAAACAGTACGAGTTGCAGCAGATCTGCAGTTTTCTGGGAGTTTGTTCCAGATCTGTGGGACATAGAAACTGAATTCTGCTTCTCAACATTTAGTTCTGACTCTGGGAACAGAGAGCGGATGTATACCAGATCATCTAAGACAGTGGTGTCAAACAGATTCATCCTGGGCGAGTGTTCTGGTTTCTCTCAAAGGGCCAATTGTAAAGATCATATAAATGTTTCTACTTGTTATTATATTAGATAATTGCCTCAACACTCATTATAGTGTCTGAATAATTGTAACTAATAATTAAGTAGCTGCTGGTGACAATTTGCTAAGTTTTTTTAACTAGAATTTACAATTTATGCTGTTGTAGAAATAATGTAATATTGTTATGATTTTAGCATCTAATTAAAAAAATGCTGCAGCAAAACATGACAAATCATCACAGATATCTAGAAACTTTATACAAAAATACAAAAATATGCAGGTAACCATTATTAATAATATTATTTATTTTATGGATTTCAAAGTTTGGAATCTATGGTTTTGTGTTGCTATGTGGAATGTTAAACAAACTGCAGTGAAAGAGAAAGAAAGTAATGAGGTGCGGGGCCAGATTTGGCCTGCGGGCCTTGAGTTTGACACCTATGATCGAAGAGGTCTGGATAGTTCATAAGGGATATTCTTCATTTTGTTGTGGTTTTAATGTGGCTTTTTAAATCAGAATCCATAACCACTCCCAGATTTAACATCACTGACTGAAGCCAAATGCTATAAAAAAAACAACAAAACCAGCAGTGACAGATAGCTGTTTGTTTGTTTGCTTTTAGATTAAACTAATTTTACTTGCACTGTCTTGTTTTATACTTACACCGGACATCTACGAATAGAGATGAAGAGTTGTTCTGCCCATACTGATTCTCAGACTTGCAGTGGTAGAGGCCCCTGTCCTCAGAGCTGATGGAGGTGAAATGATAAGTGGCTCGTGACCCATTCAGCAGTGTCTGCTTCTCCTTGTACCAGGTGTAGCTGGCTTCAGGGTTAGCATCACTGCTACAGGTCAGAGTCACTGAACCTCCCTCCACTATCTCACCAGAGGGACTCAGCGACACAGAGGGAGGCTTTGGAGCATCTGGAGGAGATAGAAACAAGCGTTAACTAGAAGATTACAAGATGCCACAGATGATAGACTATCTTCATTAAAATTTCTTGTTGCTAGTTTCTTATTGATCATCCCAATAGTATAAGAGGCTGATAGAATCCAGCACAGCACACATATGTTTTATAAATAATTCAGAAAAATTCACATAATGAACTGAATGAAACGTATCTGGAGTAGGAAATTGATCGTATGTTTCTTCCTCCTTATACTCACTGCTGCTGCATCACCGACTGCATTAACTAGAATAAACATATGTTCAAATACTGATAGAATATCAGTTTTGTTGTAGTAGATTAAAGTCCAGTTCAGCATGTTGAATCATGACATATCTAACAATTGCTTTTCTTAAGTCTACTATAGATTTATCAGACTGTAATATGTTTACAACTCATATTATCATGGTGTAAAAAAGGAAAAACATGAAGTCACTGTGTGTTTGTTTCCTGACACAGTGAAGCTTTGGAGCATCTGCAGGAGATGACTGAGGGGTGTGTTACTACAGAGGAGGATATTCTATTTAAATAATTAGGTATGCAGCAACATCTTAAACTTTAGAGGAATGTTGAATTTGATGATTTGAAATGCTGAAAAGCAGAGTAAATACAGACGATTATATTGAATAATACTCTTAGAGCTGTTGGGTGAACTCGCAGCAGACTTTGATAACTGTGTGTAAAAAATATGGCAGATTTATTTTATTGAATCTATTTTGCATTGAAAAAAGCTGTTTCACTCACATTTGACACCAATATGGACACTTTCAGATGTGCTGCTCCCCAGCTGGTTCTCAGCTGTACAGTAATACTTCCCAGAGTCAGAGGACTGGATGGGGCTGAGGATCAGCTGTGGTTCTGTTCTGAGCAGCGTTTGGTTTTTCTTGTACCAGGTGTATTTAGCTGCTGGATTTGCATCACTGCTGCAGTTCAGAGTCACTGAACTTCCCTCCATAATATTACCAGAGGCCCCCATCAACACTGAGGGAACCTTCGGAGCATCTGGAAAAGAACAACTGTTAACATAGAGCGTGTTATTTTGAAACAAAAAGATTTGATTTGCTTAGGAAATTAATGAATTAATAAACGGAAACTAGATACAGTTAAAAGTTATTCCAGTCTTAGCTGTTGAGTGCTGATCATGGAGCTGTCCAAGCCCCTCACTGTCTTTTCTACCAGTGAGTTAATGCCAATTCATTCTGTATCCATGTGGAAACCCCTGCAGATGAACAGCTATAAGCATGTGCTGGAGAAGCCAGGATTCTTTTAGTTTGCAAAGCTTCTCCTTCTTGCCAAGATATAGATACAATATATTAATAAAAAAAAGAAAGAAAAAAATGGAAAGATCTAGACTCACTTCTTAATGCCCAGAAGATATCTGATTTATTTTACTATAGTATAGTTCATCAACAGACATTTTCTAAATGATTACCTAAATTGCTTCTTTTTCTCCAAGACCTGAAACCTCCTAATTTAAATCACTTTTGTAAAAGTTGTGAGATTCTAACTTATGAAACTTATTTTTCCCTGAAACCACTAACTTAATATTTGTATATATCTATTTTATTTATAATTTATTTTTGGTCTCTTTTGTATTTTTTTTTTGTTTTTCATGTAATTATCTATTTGTACTTTAAATGGGTTGATTATGTACTTATTTTGTTGTAGATGTTTTATTTTTCAATAAAAAAGAAAGAAGAAAAAAAGAGATGCTTTCCCTCCCGGTGTCTGCAACAAGGACTACAACATCAAGATCATGCATCCATTATAAAAACTACAAAACCCATAGTCAGCAAGGCAGTCAGGACAAGGATTGAGCTGATTGTCCTGTGGGACTGAAAGCACACAGAGAAGAGGCGACTTGTTATGTGTTATGTTACAAGAAAAGACATTGCAAACTAAAGCTTGGATTTAAATACCTGTTTTGTTTTTCTACTGTCTTCAAGAATTAATTTGACTTGTAATAAGAAGACCGAAAGCACTGAATTTAAGTTAAAAAAAAACATGTTGTTTTCATTTCCTGCATACACATCAAAAGCTCCATGAGAAAAGCCCCCAACCTCTGAAGGCTTCACAACGTCAAGACAAACATCAGCGGGCTCGACACAGATGTGCTCTGCAGGACATAAGCAGACGAGACTCCTCAGCAGTGTTGACTTACATACTGGAAGAGAGCGGTATCCTTGAACCGCGCACGAATAGCTGTCTGCAGGATCAACAGAGCCGCCATAAGAAGGGGATGTTTCTTCCTGAATTTCCTCCTCATTTTCGTACCAGATGCAGGAAGAATGACCAGAGAGAGGACAGCTGCTGAGACAAATCAGCTTTGGACCGGTAGAAGACAAGAACACCTGCACCTGTACATCTGGATCTGTGGACAAGAAACAGAAATGTCATAAAATGAACTGTAAGCATCTTACAGAGTGGCCAGTACAACTCTGTACCCTTCCATCACTCTCAACAGCCTTTTGTCTTTTCAATCTGGCTTCAGAACCCACCACAGCACAGAAACAGTTATTCTCAAAGTCACCATGGATCTCCTGCTCTCCTCTGATTCCAGCTCCCTCACCTTCCTCCTGCTTGACAACTTCAATCACTCCATCCTCATCAACCATCTGCAGTCCATCAGCACAAACTCTGCCCTCTCCTGGTTCACATCATTCCTATCTAAAAGATGTCATTACATCTCAATCAGCCAAGTCAATCAGCACAAATCCCACACAGCTTTTGTCTCACATGGAGTTCCTCAAGGCTCAGTCCTCAGTCCCATATTGTTCATTCTGTACATGCTCCCACTTGGTCACATCATCCACCGCCATGGACTTCAGATCCACTGTTACGCCGACGATACCCAGCTTTATATCACCACCAAAAACATTACTCCATCAATCCTCTCCACCCTTACCAACTCCCAAACACATCAAATCCTGGATGAATCGCAACTTCCCCAAACTCCAAAGCAATAGAAGTGAAATCATTATTTTTGGTCCTAAAACCATGTTCCTCACCTCCCAAAATTTCTCACTCTGCATCGATGATCAGTCTGTCACTCCCTCCCCTCTGGTCAAATACCTCGGCATCTACATGGACCCTGCACTCACTTTGAAGCCTCACATCAACCACGTCATCAAGACATCCTTTTTCCACCTCCACAATATAGCTTGTGTTCGGCCCACTCTCTCCACCTCTGCTGCTGAAACACTAATGTATGCCTTCATCACCACCAGACTCAACTACTGCAATAGCATCCTGTATGGCCTCCCCGACTGCTCCCTCACTCCCCCATCACAGAGAACACATCACCCCCATCCTCCGTCAACTTCACTGGCTTCCTATAGCTCAACGTATCAACTTTATTGTTATGTAATTTGTAAAGCATCTTTGTGCACCCAGAAAAGCGCTATATAAAACTAATGTGTTATTATTATTTTCTGCTTTTCTTTTATCCATGCGTTTACAATCCATAATTGTCATTTATGAGTAGGATAAACCCCTTGAGAGGAATCTCTCATTTTCCACGGGATTCTAAATGAGCTAAAACAAAGCACTATCAATAATCTACAGACATAGAACAATGATAAGAAAGAATAAAAAAAAAAAATAACGACAAAAAACACAAACATCGCCTAAAAAGATTTTAGACATTTTAGATTGCTGTGAATATTTCAACTTTATGTTAAATTCTGAAACAATTTCAAAATCAGTTAATGTTCATCGATACCTGTGACAGTCAGAGTTGTTCCAGGTAAAATACTGTTCCACTCAAAGTTTTCTGCTTTGAATTTGAAGCGATACTGGGCTGAATCTGTGTCTCTCAGGTCAGAGATTCTCAGAGTGGAGCGTCCTGTTGGTGTTTCAATGACCTGAACACGACCTGCATACTGAGAGTCTTCATTAATGTCCTCAGGCTGTGAGGGAGTCCACCACTGCTGATGAGGACGTTCAGGTCTGAACCAGAACATTGATCTGATACTGTAGTCACTGTTGTATGAGCAAGAAATATCCACTGATGATCCTCTGAAGGCACAGATGCTTCTATCGTTGTAAACCACTCTGTTGCAGGATTGACCAGAAACACCTGAAAATGAAACTGCTTTGATTAGCATTGTGAAAACACCCTTTACTACTACTACTACTTTATGACAGTATGACAGTGATAGTTGTGGAAGGAGCTGCACCAATTAAATATACATGAAGTTGTGAGTTCCTGAACTAAAAGGCTCCACTAGATTGTGTTATATTAGAGGAAACTGGAGACAACTCACAGACTGGAGGAGCAGGCTGAGACTCAAGTCCTTTTACAGCACAGGAATAGCTGTCTTCATGATAAAAGTAGCCAGAATAATAATATGTTCTTTTCTGAATTCTTTTTCCATTCTTGTACCAGATGTAGGAGGCATGATAAGGTTCACGACAGCTATTGAGACACATCAACTTTGCCCAGGTACAACTGCTTACTTTGCAGGCTGATGGTATATTCACTTTCACCTGGAAATCTGGATTTGTGAAGAAAGAACAGAGATTTAGTTTTGGACTCAAGTGTGTAAATGTTTTAATTCGTAGCAGTGCAGAAAAAAGAGGTCTGCAGACACATGTAGGCAAATGGGTTTGTAGGAAATAAAGTTAGTTCAAAACAAAAACTCAAACCCTGCACATTGAAGACAACACCAGGGAAATCCTCGCCTTAAGGTACATAAATGTTGTTGTTTTTTGCATGAGTGGGTTCAGGTAAAATGGGTCATCTCATCAGGCAAAATGGGCCAGTCAAATGACAGGGAAATTCTAATTTAAAATTAATTCCTCATCAGTTTTAATATTAAAACACAAATGCTTAGAACCACATAACTTTTAAAATGGATTAAACAAGCACACATTGTTGCTATTAAAACAAGAATAGATCAGTTATGTGTTGTACGCACACATAACTGATCTGTTCTGCTCTGTATAAAAGCTAAGCTAACACTACAAAAAGCTAGCATAGCATCATATGTAACAAGCTAAGTTACAAAAACACAGTAAAAGTCGTGACTACTTTGAGTTGAACTAATTTCACATGACAATCAACATACTGTTCATGTTTTAGTTGAACCAAATGTCATACACGTGTTTGTAAATGACAGAGTGGCCCATTTTAGCTAAAGCCATGCGGCCTATTTTAGCTTAGGGAGTAAAGGTAAATTGGGCCACTAAAATAAAAAAAAATTCTAAAGAATATGTTATTATATCAAACTAAAAGTATTATTTCTGATGGATGCCATCAAGAGAGATATCATGCATATTTTTTAATAGATTTATCATCCTTATAATAGTTTAGTTAGATTTGTCATACCAGGCTACTTACCATGAACATTTCTGGTTCAGTCAAGAGTATTGTAAGTATTAAGTAAGTGTAAGTATTGTCTCAACCACCATAGAAACCATAAACTAATCAAATCACCATAGAAACCATAAACTAATCAAATCACCTGTTACACAGTTTTGTGAACTGTTTGAAATCATTTGTAGTTATTGGCTCTAATTTCCAGAGGGGCTGGGACCCCCAAACCTTAAATGGCCCATTTTACCTGATATCATTCTCCCCATACATGCATCCACTGAACTATCAGCCAACAGCAAACATACAATAGCCATTTAATATGTTCACCATAATTGCTGACAGTGTGCAGGAGTATATAGTCACATTTGAAGTTGAATTTTAGTTTCCAGTGTTACCTGTGACAAACAAAGTGACTCCTGGTGAACCAGTAAATCTCCCTTCTGATTGGTTAGTTATGAACCTGAACATATACTCAGCTGAGTCACTCTCTCTCAGGTCTGTGATTCTCAGAGAGCAGGTGTTCTTACGACAATGATACTGAACACGACCTGCGTACTCTGAGTCTGTTTTCAGATCCACAGGTTCTTGATCCTGCAGTTTAGTGAACCAAAATGTTTTCTCAACTTCAGCATCATGGTCAATTCCTCTGGATGGGAATGTGTAGGTGCAGCTGATGTTCACTGTTGATCCTTTTAAGGCACAAATCTGAGTAGAAGTGTAAGTCACTCTCCAGCCATTCTGACCCTCTACCACTGCAACACAAACCACAGTCACATTTATAGGTATCAGCAGCATCAGAAGAAACTTGAATGTTATGTGGAGGAATATAGGTTCAGTATTAAAATATATTCTCGAAAACTTGTCAGGCTCTCACAACATGTCAGTCAATAAAACATTTTACCCACATATCTTCTGTGAGAATGTGATGTGTTAATGGAACTTTCTGTTTGTATTCAAGTCACGAGTGTGAAACTACAGAGAAAAGGCTCACGCTGCATGTGAAAGTCTCTGTCAATTAAATGGATCTCACAACATTATGATGTGTACTGACAAGGTTAATGCAGTGATGACAATTACAGGATTAAAGAGTTGAGAAGAAATAATAAAAAAGTCACACATATTCAGTGAGTGCCTGGATTTTACATTTTTTACAGTACTTGTTATATTTTACTCATTAAGATGTTGAATTTGACTTTTTCTAAGTTGTATATCCATCAATACATTCTCTCTTTCACTCTCTGCTATGCGCTAAGATGCAAATCATATATACAACATTAACCCTGTATTCCATGGAATATTACTTAGACATGAAAAAAATGTTTTGAATTACCTAAAATGGCCTAAATAATAGATATGTTTAAACAAACAGAAAGAAAGAAAGTTGCAAACATAGTCTCAGGATAGTTTCATTTTATGTAAGTCAATGGGAATCCATTAGGTTGTATGCACTAGGGATTTTCCATATTTGCATATTCTTGCCATATGGCAACAAATCTTTTTTTATCATATTCTAAAAAAAACAACTTCAACAACAACATCAAAACTGAATAAAATGTTCTGAATAAAGATAACCTTCTGTTGTAAAACATTGATACATGTCAAATGTCTATGACCAAAAGGGACTGGAAAACAGGATATGAGGTCATGTGACCTCATAAATAGTATGTCCTTCAAATATAGAAGTTGATTTTTTTGAAAAATGAAGATAAATACATTTTTGCCACTATACAAACTTAAATTTGGTCAGTTTTATATTTGCAATTGTATATTTGATGTTGGTGAACTAGGGACTAATTACATGATACATTTCGCTGAAACCCAATGCTCCTCATGTTGCTCAATACCCTAAAAACATTAAAGATGTAGATTACCTGGCACAGAGAGAAGGAGAATCAAGAATCCACTTGTTGCTGCTGTGAAACCCATAGCTGCTCCTCTCATCTCTGTTAAAACATGTCAGAAGTTAGATTGTGTACGTGAGAAACTTGCTTTTAAATCAGCAATAAAGTGATGCTGCGTAGAGAAGGATATGAAAGAAAGTAACTTTTTCCACAAAGCACACAGCAGAAATATTCAAATCTGGCCTGGCTTCCTTCCTCATTATATCTTTAACAGGCATTAACATCTGAAGTCCTGTACATCCCCAAGGTGAAACGAGGAAATGAGTCTTTCTTTTAATATGCTTATCATGCACTGAAACAGAAAGAAAGAAAACCCATTGCAGCATCTGTGAAAGGAACATTTTACAACAGAAGAGAAAATACAGGATCTGATGTTTCATATCAAGCCAGGAGTGTCAGCTGTTCAGATAGAAATGTTGATATTTTAAATATTTATATATGTTGAGATTGGAAGTTCATACCTTGTTGACAGCCACTTGTAAAGAATTGCCTAACACTTCAATAAGTCCACAGAAGTCCAGAAGTCCACTGTCCAAACTGAAGGAGCTTGAGTTTGGCATTTTATTTATATTAAATCATTATTTAATTTAGGGTGACACGGTGGTGCAGGGGTTAGCGCTGTTGCCTCACAGCAAGAAGGTCGCAGGTTCACGACCTCCTTGGTCCTGGGTCTGGGACCTTTCTGTGTGGAGTTTGCATGTTCTCCCCGTGTCTGTGTGGGTTTTCACCGGGTACTCCGGCTTCCTCCCACAGTCCAAAAATATGCTCAGGTTAATTGGAGACTCTAAATTGCCCGTAGGTGTGAGTGTGTGAGTGAATGGTGTGTGTGCCCCACGATTGGCTGGCGACCATCTGGGGTGTATCCCTGCCTCTCGCCGTAACGCGCTGGGATAGGCTCCAGCAGACCATGTGACCCTAATGAGGAATAAGCAGGTATAGAAAATGACTGACTGACATTATTTAATTTATTCCTTTACTTTTTCCATTCATCTTTAAATTAGATTTTTAGTCAATTATGTTGAGGTCTACCAAACATGTTGAAAGCATTGATTTTTCATCAAGTATTTTGAACCCTGCATTATTTAGGTGCATTTTTCTTAGCTTGCACATGCTATTCACATACTTCATACAAGTTCAAGTTCAAACAAGTTCAACAAAGCTTGGCCTGCGATGAAAACAAAAATGTAATCACATTTGTGGAAACTGAAATTTAAAAAAAGCAGAACATAAGAATATTGTGGTAAAATACAGAACAAAATTTTATTTACAAAATGTTGCAAGTGGTTTGGTACAAATACACTAGAAGTGAAATAAAATGCTCATGCATTAGATAGCATTTTAATCAAGATCTATATTAAGACAAGCTTCCCACCAGTTAATAAATCTTGGCATCATGACAATATTTATCTCACCAGACCTATCCCTTAATGTGATTAAACTGTATTATATATGGTGCCACAATAGGTAAGACAATATTAGTATGTCTACCACGAGCAGAAACATTTCTACTGAAAAAAAATGCTATACTAATATGCTATAAATATGTTAATACTACTGGATTCTTTTCTCAAGACACCTTCACCTCTTTGTCCAAAAGATGGAGAGGTGAAGATTCTGGTGGATTCAGCCTGAAAATTTCTAAGCAAAAATGTTTTCAACAGGAGAAAGTAAAAAAACAAAAGTGGAATAAATACCTCACCAATAGAAATGTTACAGCCAGATCTTAAAAAATACATAATTTACAAAGAAAGTTATCGGGAAATGTGATTAAGAAAGTAACAACATTTTCCAACACTGCACAGAAAAGCCATAGTTTACACAGACAAATGCATAATATGTTGCCATATGGCAACACTATGCACATTTTGTTGTATATGTATATTTTATTGTATAATTTCAGTCCAGAATGCACTGCAATGTGCCCTGTAGGTTCAGAAGATTTTTGTCAGTCCATGTAAAAAGGGTTGAAAACAGTATTTCCTGGTTTTTACAACTAAACACTAAAACATGGATTTTATATTACTGCTTTTTAGTAATACTGGGTCAAAGTGATTGTTTCCATATGGCAACACTATGCAATAGAGAATTAAAGCAGCAAATTCATGCATGAAAATGTCAAACATGACGGGGGCAAATGTTGCCATGTGCCCCCACAGCAAACTTTGTTGGTTGTAACTTTAGTTGTTGGTTTCACGGTTTCCTTGGTGCATTAATAAACCAGAAATCATAACATCCAACACAGATTCATGATGTACTCTGTGGGCGTTTGTTGACGGTGCTGTATATTGATGAATCATCCACAGCTTCCTTACATTGTAACCTGTGAACGAACAACCACACATAGAGAATTATAAATTATACTATATTATAATAGAAAGATGCATCAGTGATAAAACACTGATTATCCTGGACTCACCCTGGGGTATTACTGGCACTGCTGAATTTGACAAGAGTGTAGTCCCCATCCCCCTCTTCTTCTATTTGTCTGTGCAGGTGACCCGGCCTGATGTTGGAGTAGACAGCTTCATCCCGGTTTTTAGAGAATCTTACGCTGGCATAGTAAAGGTCATCCCCCTGTTCTTCTGGTTGGCTGGAAGCGTTGTCTGGACCCACATTTAGCTGAAGGGTAGACATTACATAGAAAGACTACTTCACCCTCTATTGCATGCAATATTACTTAATGTTTTGAATGTTGTTTTTGGTGCATAACAGTTTTTCTATACATTGTCGTAGTTTAATGTGTCATGTAAACAGATGTTGATGTGACAGCCCAGAGGTACGATGTGGATTATCTTGCTGTAGGATGAACTCCTGACTAACTTGGTCTAGATCATGAGGTTCTGCTTAGTTCTAGAGCTCTAGTCCTAGAAAAGACCCAGACATCAGGCTTCATCCATGCTGATATACAGACTGGGGGTTAATTAACCAGCAGAACTTGTGGCGCTTGTAGGAAATGTTTGGATCAACTTTCCACACTTTTTTGGGTCGGGTAGTTAACTGATTGTTTTTGTACCATTTAAATGTCCCATATTCTACACTTTACTGTTTTTTATTTAGAATTTTGACATCCCTAACAAGATTTTATGTAGCAAAGATCATGTCAGTATAGTTTTACACTTCTTTTCTCAAGCTTCTTTCTAAGCCTCTCCTCCTCCTCTTTAAATGGCTGTGGGGGGTGTTGGTGGTGACTGTATAGTAGCAACTTCACGTAAGTCATGACTGCTTGTTTTAAGGCACAGTTTCTGAATACAGGCTGTGTATGTTTCTCTGTGGATTGAGTGGTTTTGAAACATGGGACAGTATTAATACACTCTCTCCTGTCATATATACAGTAAACAATATATATAAGGCTGTAATAAATCTATGAGGTATTCATTGGAATTAAACTGCTTAATGTGTGTTATAAAACTTATGAACAGTATTGTGTGTGTGTGTGTATACACATACATATACGTATATATATATATACATATATATATATGTATATATATATATATACATATATATATATGTATATACATATATATACATATATATACATATATATATATACATATATATACATATATATATATATATATATACATATATATATACACACATATATATATATACACACATATATATATATATATATATATATATATATATATATATATATATATATATATATATATATATATATATATATATATATATATATATATATATATATATATATATATATATATATAGGTCTAATAAATATTTAAGGTATTAATTGGAATTAAAAAGAGGAAGGAAATCAAGTCATTTTATAGCCTGATATCTTAATTCAGCTCCTGAACAGACATTAGATTAGATTCAACTTTAATGTCATTGCACATGTCAAATCTTTTCTTGAGCATATTGGAAAAGACCTATAAAATCAAATCTGAATTAAAAATAATAATAAGTACTTACCCTAGTTAGTGAGTATAATTTTTCATTTAGTGAAAAAAATTATAACATTAAAATTTAATTGAATGTAAAATAAATATATAAAATAATAATAACTTTCCCTGGATAGTGAGTTCAATTAATTTTCTAAAATTCTGAATAAAAGACAACCTTCTGTTATGAGGCAACGATGCTCACATGTCAAATGTCCATGAGTAAACAGGATATCCTGGTCATGTGACCTCATTAACTGTATGTCCTTCAAAAATAAAAGTTCCCTTTTCATGTCTAACTGTAAAAACATAGATTTTATATCACAGCTTTTTAGAAAAAGTTAAGAAAAGTTATCTTAAGTGAAGATGAAATAATTGTTTCCATATGGCAACACTATGCAATAGGGGGTTAAAAGGGGTGTTGTATTTTTATGCTCTGATAATGTTGGATGATGTCTATGGTTAAATGTTATTAGAGTTCCAACATTTGTAAAATGCTCCCATCAAGCAGCCAAATTGAGGTGCTGCATAAAGGGCCAGTTTAAGGAAAGTTTTACATAATATAATTAATGCAAAGATAATTGAGCAGAGTCCCAGATTATAAATATAGACCTGGAAACATGCATGATACTTTTTTTTTTACATTTAATTCAATTTTCATGTTTTGAGTTTATTTTTTAATATACTAAAAACATATTTGTTACCATATGTCATCAACATGAAAATATGAAAAACCCTGACATCATACAACCTAATGGAGCCCCATTGACTTACATGGCATGAAACTATCCTGAGATTGTTTACAACTTTTTCTTACATATTTACATCTTATTATTTAGGCCATTTTAAGTAATAGAAACATTCAAACCATGTTTTACTATGTCTAAGTGATATTTCATGCAATAGAGGGTTAAAGATTTCCTTTGACTTGAGTCTGATGAGCCAGAAAATTCTCACCTGTGCTTCATTGTCTGGTCTGGGCTCAGAAGCTGGTTTTGAGAACCATTTTTTTCTGGAGTATGAATGAATACACAGATAAATCATCAAATGAAACGAATGAACAGCTGGCTGTATGTATGATTTATATTAAACATTAATATACAACTCAATTGCTCACCTTATCAAAAAGAAGGCAGAGACAAATATGATAGCCAGAAAAATAGCAGTGATTGATACAAAAGCTGTTGCTTTCATTGAACCTGGGTAAAGAGGGATCAAATAGAAATTATGATAAATATTTATAGCGTCAATTGCTCCTGACACTTTGACATTGCTGCAATGTCAAAGTGTCAGGTTTGTGCATTGGCTGTATTTTTTTTAAATAAAGCTTGCAACAGTAATCCAGATGCTGTAACTTTAGCAGGCGTGTAGGTTTATGGCATGACATAATGTAGAAGTGTGTTTGTACATTAATGAGCATGACTTACCAGCTATGACAATAACATATACGGTGGAGTTATGTCGTCCTCTGCTGTTCTGGGCTTCACAGTAATAATCCCCACTGTGTTCATGTCTGGAGTCAGTGATGGTGAAGATCTGTCCTGAAGCTTTTGGGGAGTCTTCACCCCTCTTGTACCAGGTGTAGCTGGCTTCAGGGTTAGCATCACTGCTACAGGTCAGATTCACTGAACCTCCCTCCACTATCTCACCAGAGGGACTCACTGACACAGAGGGAGGCTTTGGAGCATCTGGAGAACAGAAAGAAATCTTGAGTCTTTGTTCACACTCATTATTGGTGGCTGACCAATAGAGGGCGCACATGCCTCACTGCACCATTCACAGTTTAATGCAGCTTGATAAATTATTCTCTATCAATTATCAAGGTCATATCCAATATTTACAAGGTTTTACATTATTAAATTTATTATTTTGTATTTATTACTTTTTATTTTACTACTCATTTTTTTAAAGCTGTGACATAAAATCTGTTTTTACAGGTAGGCATGAAAAGGGGGCTTTTATTTTTTAAATTAAATATAAATTATGAAGTCAAATGACCAGGATATCCCTTTTACTAGTCCCTTTTTCTCATGGGCATTTGATATATGTTGCATTTGTATTGTTTTATTATTATGTTATTCTTTATTCCAATTTAAGTAATAAAAACATTCAAAACATTTTTTACCATGCCAAGTAATATTTCATGCAAGTGAGGCTTAAGTCAAGTCAAGTCAATTTTATTTGTATAGCCCAAAATCACAAATCACAGATTTGCCCCAATAAGCTTCACAGTTCACAGTAAAAAAAACAACACAACATCCCTGGTCCTTAGACCCTCACATCGTACAAGTCCCTAAAAAAACTTTAATTGGGAAAATAAATAGCCACAAAGCTTCATTACTATTAAATATTTGAAGTAAGTACATTAGTTTTTACTTTTTATGTTACCACCACTAAAACTGCTAAATGTTCTGTTTTGAAATTAAGTTTGCACCTCCTGGCATTTCTTGGGGGGGAAAGGGTCCAAATTAAAATGGACACAGCTGCAATTTTTAATCTCTTTTGTCCAAAGCACTTTAAGATATTTCCCCTGCACATTTGTTCATTCACACTCACTTTCACACATTCAAGTGTTCACTCTCTACGTTGGTGGCAAGCGCTACTTTCCGGGGTTCAGTATCTCGCCCAAGGACACTTCAACGTAACATAACATTCAACACATGTCAAATATCAATCAGCAAAAGGCACTGGCAAACAGGATATCCTGGTCATGTGACCTCATAAACTGTATGGTCTTCAAAAATAAAACCCCTCTTTTCATGCCTGAAAGCATTTTATGTTGGATGATGTCTATGGTTAAACGTTATCAGAGTTCCAACATTTGAGGTGAGCATTTGTAAAATGCTCCCTGCATATTAAGCAGCCAAACTGAGGTGCTGCATAAAGGGACAGTCTAAGGAAAGGTTTACATCACATTAATGTTGTAAGATTTTGTACTTACACAGGATCACTATGTCTAGAGATGAAGAGTTGATCTGCCTGTATTTATTCTCAGACTTGCAGTGGTAGCGTCCTCTGTCCTCAGAGCTGATGGAGGGGAAATGATGTTTTCCTTCTGGTCCATGAGACAGCAGTTGATTCTCCTTGTACCAGGTGTAAGTAGCTGCTGGGTTAGCATCGCTGCTACACGTCAGAGTCACGGAACTGTTCTCCACTATCTCACCAACAGGTTTCACTGACACAGACGGAAGCTTTGCACCATCTGAGGAGAGATGTTAACAGAGGTTCTTCTCAGTCATGGACAGGGATGGAAAGTAACAAATTACATTGACTCAAGTATTGTAATGAGTAGCTTTTATGAGTACTTTGCAATTTTTATTATAAAATTATATATATATATATAATCCCATTTGATTGACGGGGGTGGGGGGAGACAAGCACATTTCCAGAGAAAAATTTCTAGAAGGGACATGAAAAAAAATTCTACCGGTATACTACTAAATGGGGACCCTCCCTCCCCATAGGGAATGGGGAGGGACAACAATTAATAAAAGGCATTGTTTTACATTTAGCATAACATTTCTTTAATATTCAAAATCATTAAGTTGTGTTTACCAAGATTTATTTTTTTTGGGGGGGGGGCACCTTTGTGGAAGCGAGGGTCATGTCCCCTGTGTCCCCTCCATGATTTCACCCTATGTATGTATGATATTTAAATCATAAGTAATTAAGAGCTTCGACAAGGTTCTGGCAAATGGGTGGTGATAGTTTGAATCTACAGACTGTGAATGTAAAGCAGGCATGATCAGTAAGATCTTACCTCAGTTAATAAGACATAATTTAAGTTGTTTCACTCACAATGCACATCAATGAAAGTGTGTTCAGATGTCCTCTTCCCCAGCTGGTTCTCAGCTATACAGTAATAATTTCCACTGTCAGAGGACTGGATGGAGCTGAAGACAAGTCGTGATTCTTTACTGAGAGGTCGAAAGACTGGATTTGCATTCTCCTTGTACCAGGTGTAGCTGGCTTCAGGGTTAGCATCACTGCTACAGGTCAGAGTCACTGAACCTCCCTCCACTATCCCACCAGAGGGACTCAGTGACACAGATGGAGACTTTGGAGCATCTGGAGGAGATAGAAACAAGCGTTAACTAGAAGATTACAAGATGCCACACATGATAGACTATCTTCATTAAAATTTCTTGTTGCTAGTTTCTTATTGATCATCCCAATAGTCAAAGAGGCTGATGATTCTGGAGCTGTCCCAGAATAGAATCCTGCACAGCACACATATGTTATCATAAATAATTCAGATAAATCCATTTAATGAACTGAATGAAACAAATCTGGAGTAGGAAATTGATCGTATGTTTCATTTTAAGGGAAAAACAAGACTCTTCCTCCTGATAGTTGTTTATACTCACTGCTGCTGCATCATCGACTACATACACTAAAATAAACACATGTTCATATACTGATATGTGTATTTGTGTTCAGATCTTCTTACAAAGAGAATGTCAGTTTTGTTGTAGTAGATTAAAGTCCAGTTTATACTGTTATATCAAGTTTTTAAAATGTACAAAGCAGAAGTCTGTATAAAGCAATGAGTCGGACATAAAATAAATCTTCATGAACTGGTAACTCCGATTTAAAGGTTTACTATGAAAAATGGAAAAATTACAAAATAACATCAAAGGAAGTACGAGAGCATCTCAATAACATGAATGTTTTAAGTACTAAAACATTTACTTTAGCAACAACATATTTTCTATTCTGCAAATATTTCTGAATAATAATAAGGATTTCACGGAATAAGAGAGAAGTTCAGCATGTTGATGGAAGCTGACTTTATTTAGGAAGTTAGTTGGAGTGTGATTTTTAACAGTGATCTGGCTGTGCATTAAACAAATCATGTTTTACCTGTTCCCTTGTCTTTTCAGCAAAAGTTTCATTAAAAAATGTTCCTGGTCTCGCTAGTGTAGAAAATACTGTTTGACTTATTGACGTAAGGAAGATTTAACAGAATAAAATACTACAAAGTACAAGATAACACAACATTAATCAATGAACATTAGAGAGCAAGATAGAAAATAGTTTTTGTCAGTTTTGATTGATCTAACTTTTTGAATGTAAGTTCTTCATTTACATTTATCTTGCAGGAAACAGTGAATAAGATGTAAACATGACAAAATCTTATGGGGCTGCAGTTTCATTTTGATCCACTTCTATGTCATTTTATGAATCCCGTGCTGGCTCTGAGTTGTATACATGGTGTAGTATAATAGGTTAAAGGTTAAAAGTTATGTTAGTGGGAGACTGGGTTGTAAACTCACACACTGAAGGAGCAGGATGAAGCTCAAATCCTTTTAACGCACAGGAATAACTGTCCCCAGAAGAAAAGTGGCCTCTATAAGTAGAAGATGATTGATGCTGAATTATCTGTTCATTCTTATACCAGATGAAGGGAAAACTATGACAGCTGCTGTGACACTCCAGCTGTTGACTGTTGACTATTAGCACTTGCAGATTTGGATCTAAGAGGAAAAGAAGAGAAATTTCAGTTGTTCATCACAAATAATGAAAACAAAGGCAGTTCAAATGGCAGTTTTAACTAAACAGGAGGATCATTTAACACAAACTTAAAACTAAAGAGAACACAAAGTGATGAAAATACTTCAATCACAGTCGATATTAATGAAATTCATCTCCATTAGTTCAGCTATTCATTTGTAACCAGCTTGTTTAAATGCTCTGTTTCAGTGTTAGTGTTCATCGGTACCTGTGACAGTCAGAGTTGTTCCTGCTAAGCTACTTCCCCATTCATTGAATTTGAAGCGATACTGGGCTGAATCTGTGTCTCTCAGGTCAGAGATTCTCAGAGTGGAGCGTCCTGTTGGTGTTTCAATGACCTCAACACGACCTTCATACTGGAAGTCTTTCCTAATGTCGTTAGGCTGTGAGGAAGTCCACCGCTGATGATGATGTTCAGAACTGAACCAGAACTTTGATCTGATATTATAGTAACTGCTGTATGAGCAAGAAATATCCACTGATGATCCTCTGACGGCACAAATGCTTCTATCATTGTAAACCACTCTGTTGCAGGATTGACCAGAGACACCTGAAAGAAAAAATTTAATTCAACCATTAATATTAAATTATAAGAGCCATTGAGGAACTAATTCATGAATGAACATTTTTAAACCAGCAAGGAGCCAAATTTATGTTCATGTTCAAGTCCGTGTTGTTGAAAGGCTCCAACAAATGCTGTTCAGTTAGTAGAAGCTGTGTTGTGAACTCACACTTTAACGGCGACGGGAGATGCTCATGTCCTTTAAAAGCACAGGAATAGCTGTCCAAATAGTTAGTGGTGACTTTATGAGACAATGCTTCTTCCTCTATTTGCTGTCCATTCTTGTACCAGATGTAGGGAGGATGATCAGATAGAAGACAGCTGCTGTGACAGGTCAGTGTGCTGGGAGAACGTGATGTAGAGGTCTTTACCTGCAGATCTAGAATTGTGAAGCAGGAACAGAAATGTTAATTTAGACAAAGCTGCCGACATAAACAAACACCCAGATGCATTCTTTATTTTTTGTTTGTCTTCTAGATATTGAACATAAATGAAAACGTTACCTGTAACAGACAGAGTAACTCCAGGTGAACCAGTATAACTCCCTTGTTGGTGGTTAGTTATGAACCTGAACTTGTACTCAGCTGAGTCACTCTCTCTCAGGTCTGTGATTCTCAGAGAGCAGGTGTTCTTATGACAATGATACTGAACACGACCTGCGTACTCTGAGTCTGTTTTCAGATCTACAGGTTTTTTATAATAGTTCCGGAACCAAAATATTTCCTCAACTTCAGCATCATGGTCAATTCCTCTGGATGGGAATGTGTAGGTGCAGCCGATGTTCACTGTTGATCCTTTTAAGGCACAGATCTGAGTAGAAGTGTAAGTCACTCCCCAGTCATTCTGACCCTCTACCACTGTAACACAGAGCACATCAGAAACCACAATCAGACTCTTAATCACAACAGTGTTTCATCTGCAATTATCACGAGTTGTTACCAACACAACGTGGCAAGCTTCAAAATTCCCTAGAACAGCAACAGTTGATTCATTGCAAACGTGCCTGAAGTTCCTCATCACAGATCTCCTGTCTCTGGTTAGAACTTAACTGGAGTATTTTAGCTTGATGTTTTTCATTCAAATCTTCCACATTCTGTGCAGTGAGGTGATGCAGTGTAAAGTTGCAGTGAAGAAACATGAAAGCTGGACCTACAGTATGTACTTTACTGCAGCATTGACTGAACAGGACGGCTTTAACCCTCTATTGCATAGTGTTGCCAGATGGCAACAATCACTTTGGCTCAATATTATTATTATTATTATTATTATTATTTATTACTAAAGAGCATTAATATAAAATCCATGTTTTACTGTTTAGTTGTAAAAAGAAAAAAAAATCAAGTCTACTTTGAAGGACAAACAAATCGTCACATCATATGACCAGGAAATACTGTTATCAACCCTTTTACGTGGACTGACAAAAATCTTCTGAACCTACAGGGAACATTTGCTGCAGTGAATCCAAATATTTTGGATGGATTGGATGTGTATCCAAAATTAGAAAGAGCCCAATACAACAACATTTGCAATGTTGTTGCCATATGGCAAAGCTATGCAATACATTACATTCTTTGCATGGTTGCTCTCCTCTGTGGTCGTCAGAGTGTGAATGAGAGGTGTGGGAAACCACTGTGGTAGATGTCACATGTCAGAACAATGGTTCACAGCTAACACTTCTCGTACTTCTAAGTAAATTTTTTAATTTTATCCTAATGTATGACGTTAATGAAATGTTGTTGTAGATACGTACATACGATTTAGCAAAAAAGGAATATGATATTCATAAGTATGTTTTAATCAGTAGATAATTCAATTTAAAAAATGTTGTGTTTTCATTACGTTAGATTGAGGCGTTTTTCTTCTGCATGGGGAGGAGGTCCCATTCATGTTGCACCGTCATGTTTCTACAATCGCCCAGAACAGAAAAACCAAACAATGGCTCGAGAGATGACCATCTGCATTTTTTTCATCGTATTAAACTTTCATGGTTTAAAAATGCAAAGAGCAATAATTGACCTTAATTACAATTGTCCTGTGCTCATTGCAGAAACATCTGTCAGTGATCCCTGTTTTGAGGTGTTTGCCTTGTCATTGGTGCTAAGCTGTGATACAACACCCTACACTGTGTAGCAACTTTTTTAAAACTAAAGTGGTTCCACCCCACGATGTGCTGTCCCTCTTCGAGATTAAATTCTCAGCTCTGTCTGCTTCTGATCGTTTTGTCCAGCCAGAGGCCGTTGCGTGACAGATTAAGGAGCAGCATGAAAAGTTGATGCAGTGGAGTCCTCCACTCATGATCACATTGAAATCGCACGTTGTGGTTAGAAAATCGCAATTTATCATTTTGAGATAATATTGCAAGTGCAATTAATCGTTCAGCCCTAGTGGCCACTGGGACACAATGTCAGCAGGAAAATATCCAGCTGTCATAAAGGTACAGTTTGTAGTCTTTGTGGAATCTAGTGGCAAGGTCACAGATGGCAACCGACTGAGTACCCCAGGCATGTAGGAGAACCTAGGGTGGCTGTGAAAGATGAAAAAGACCTCTAGAACTATTGTTTGTTCTGGGCTACTGAGAAACTCCCCATGTAGATAATAATAGTTTAATCTAAGGTAAGCTTTCAGTGATTTTAAAGAGGTTTCCCCACTGCTTTGGTATGCCATTTCTTGTGAGAAAGTCGTGCAGTATATTTCAGTTTCACTTTGTATTTGTGACTTGTAATAATTGTGCTATCAGGAAGAACATCACCTTTAAACTCAGTGATATGCATCTGTCTGAGGTGTCTGAAGCTGAGTTTGAAGGACAAAGAGATGAACTCAAGATTATTTACGGGAGGGATTCTTTGTTGATCTAAATCAACAAAGTAATAATAAATAATAAAAGAAATAGTTAAGAATAGTAATAGAATAATATACAATCTAATATAATGATTTCAACCCATTCCTCCATGACATGAGCATAGCTTTATGGTTGTTAATAAATGAAGTTTAACTTGTTATGGTACGGGTGTGATGCTACTAACAGAAATAGCTTTCTGTTGGTTCCTCTGGAGACTTTAGTTTAAAGAAAGAGAAGTGAACCTCTGCCGCAGGGTTCGAGAGGTCTGCACCAAATTATCACACATTAAATCTAAAAAAAAAGTGGAGGTCTGGTAAATCATTTAATCCTCAAAAACAAAAATCTTACCTTGTACAGAAAGAAGGAAGACAACAAATCCACGTGCACTCATGGCTGCTCCTCACGTCTCTGTCACCTTAAGGAGTTCATGCGCCTATCGCCTATCTGCAGAAGTTAAAAAAGATGTTCTAAAAGTCACACTAACTTCCTTCCTCTTCAACTTATTACATATGCATGAACAGACAAATGCCCGTAAATCCCCAAGCTGAAATGAAGAAATGATACTGTTGTTTATCAATCTATGCATTATCTTCTTAAAATATATGATTATCATTGTACATTTATCATTCAAATAATTCACACTCCTAGTTCATGTGAAAACTGTGCAAACGTGTAAATAAATATATAATATATGTGAAGCACTGTGTTCTAGGTGTATTGTGTTAACTTAGAAAGTGATATTCTGAATATGTTTGTTTCTATAGTGTTCAGAGATAAACAAGCTTCACTGTTATTCAAGATCTCTAGTGTGGTTGAAAAAAAGAACACATTAGTTTATTAGGTTTATTTGTTAGGAACAACGTTCAAAAATGTACATTGATCTCAAAGAGAAAAAATGCTTTGCTTCATATTATCGCTGTTTACCAGACAGACCAAACTAATCGACATACAATGTAAGCAATGCAAAAAATAAATAAATAACATTAAAACATCAGTACATGTTGAAGTGCCCAGAACATGAATTTGAAATCCATTTCCTGCATTTCTACATGCATTAGGGACTATGGTAAACAATGAAGTTGATTTGCAAGTTGATATTGAAGAGTAGGACTAACTATTTTATATTTTATGAAAGCAAACACAAGATAATCTAATCTGACATGTCAGTAAAATAAAAATAATTCATATCAGAATACTGAGTGAAGTTTAGACAGAATGAAACTACTACAAACTAGTTGGATGGGTCGAAATCCACTCCTACTCTCCTACTGCAGGAAACTAGGCTAATGTCTGCAACTGAATGAACAGAAGGCTAAACATTAAAACTGTAATGAGCATGTGAAACTGAATCAAGAGTTATTTTTATAAAGTTTGTTAGTCTAATCCTAACCCTCTATTACATAGTGTTGCCATATCGCAACAATTTATCTTCATTTTTCACCAAAGCTGTGATATAAAATCTATGTTTTTACAGTTAATATTTAATGCAGTAGAGGGTTAAGTTTGCAATTAGTTCCTTTCCTATTCATACACAGCAAATATTCCTCTCTTAACTGCAGAAAGGTTTTTGGTGTTTCTTTCTTTTTTTTTTTTTTTGGCAAAAAAGAACTCTTCCTCACTTGTTCTGTCATGTCATGTCTGTACCTGCCAACCTTCATACTGTTGTCTTGTGGAGAGGAGAAATAATAAATTAAGTTTAATAATAAGATATGAATAAGAATGAATAGCAGCATATATAAGCAGCATAAGTGAATATAATCAGAGGAAAGAGATGACTCAACTATTCCACAGGGGCAGGAGGAGGTGGAGGAAGACGATAACAAACAGAATAACTGAATGTGAATAAACACACCAATTCTTTAAGAGTAACTATGTTGGCTATGTTGTTGTTAACTTAGTCGATCACTTGTACTCAATTCATTACCAAAGTTTTAATTTGTATTTCTTTAGAATCGTTTGGTACAGTGCCATGCACATGCGCTTTTTCAAGGGTAGGTGTATTAAAGTGTATTTTATGTATATTATATATGGATTGTACAAAATATATGGAGCAAAAAAGGGTTCAACATATAAGTAATTGCAGTATTAATGTTTCGTAGCATTTCTTGGTCCCAGTGGAATCTGGTTGTCTATGTGGAAGAATAGAGAGATAGGTTTGGTTCATCTTACCATGTCTCACTCTTGGAAGGGGAAGTTTCCACTGAAATCCATAGAACAGTCACTAGAGCCTGGTAAGAAAAGGTCCATAAAAGTACACAAACACTTTGTAATAATTAAACAAACATTTATACCACAGCCGACTGGAAGAGGTGATATTACTGGTGTATATGTTCTACTATAGTTCTATAGTTCTACTTTAACAGCATTCAGGAGTCATCCTCTAATAGTAGAAATATCATAGTGGTCATGTAATTACCACACATGTGTGATCTCAGTTAATTGATAAAACATCTGTAGTGAGTTCAGACAAGACATGAACTGTCTCTGTGTTGTTGTATTTGTAGATGACAAAATAGAATCTAATATTTATCCTAAGCAGCTGTAATTCGTGAGAAACATGGAAATATTTTGGCCACAATTCCAAAAGATTAATTCAGCACAAACAACACTGCTCATCATAAAAAGAACATCATTCCTACAGTGAAGTGTGGTGGTTGCAGCATCAGGCTTTTGGGCTGGTTTTCTTCAGCTGGAACTCTGGCCTTAGTCAGGGTGGAGGGAATTATGAACAGTTCCAAATTATGTTATTTAAATTATTTTAAATGTTATCTTAACACTTAAGACTGAATGCTGTAATAAAAGCCAAAGGTGGTGCAACTAATTATTAGTTTTAGGGTGGGCATATTTATGCAACTGATGTAGTGAATTTTTGCATACATATAAAGTTAGGAGTATAATTTACTCTATTTTACTAAACAGACCATAACAAACTGTTGTAATCTATTTTATTATACAGGCCACAACAAACAGTTATAATCTGCTCTATTTTACTACACAGGCCACAACAAACGGTTGTAATCCACTCTATCTTTTCCTGTACAGGCCCTATCAAACTGTTGGTTGAGACAGACACAGAGTGTGAACGGTGGGGGGAGGGGAATCTTCTCTCTGCTCTTCCCTCTGCACCTGCGTTGTGTCTTATCTCTGATTCTGCAAAGGAATGTAGGCCAAGGTCAGTCTTGGGCAGCTGCCCTCAGAGCCGGGTTATCTGAGGGCACCAAAACACACATACACACAGACAGACCACACACCCACACAGACAGAACTACATGCAGGTTATCTAAAAATATCCCAGCACACGAACACTGTACACACAGAAATATAGAGGGGTAATTAAAAATGATTTACAAACACAAACAGGCCACCCAAGACATTGGTGTGCAGAATCAGAGTGGAAAAGTATATTATAAACAGAGTGGAAAAGCATGTATCTTAAAAATAATAAAGTGGAAGAGCATGTTTTCTAAACAAAATTATCAAATGAGAAAATATGTATTTGTTAAGAAATAAAAGACGGACCAATGTATTATTATGATGGAAAGAATTGGACCTAAGCTGTTGTATTTGTTAGTGACAAACTATGTATCATTGTGAGTGACACGTGTCATGAAGATGGAAAAATACTGCAGTCACGTTTGTCTTGAGGAAAGGATCAGGTTCATCAGCGTAAAACTGGTCAAATAGGAGGGATTTGAAAGGGTATAAAAGGTGAGACCCTAGAAGGATTTTTCAGTCTCGTCACGTTCGTCACATTTGTCTTGTCTCTGTTGTCTTGTCTCTGTTGTCTTATCCCATGGGAATGACTTAAGATTGTACTGGATACTTATTGATATTATACTGCCGTATATGTCGATGGTATTGGAGTAAAATCTTATCACTTTGAACCTTCCAGGACTTTGCCTATTTTTTTTCTTCTCCTTTGGAACCTATTTGGATTGTAACTTTATTTGGACTAATTTTTTTAATTTTTGAAGTTATTGGATTATTGAACAAAAGTTTAACAGTTATGTTATTATCATCAACTGAGAGCGATGAGGATTACAACGTTGTGGATCCGGGGCTATCAACTGGCCCTAGTCCAGGATTTTCCACGACACAACCAGATTATATGAAGTTTTTTTGTTTGTTTCTCTCCTGTAAAGGTTTCAATTATTTTTCAATTGACTTGTACAGGTTATAGACAGGATATAGATTTTTTTACATTACATAAACCTGGCATTTGCCTGCAACTCAGATGCAACTGAATGATCATAGTAATATAGATTCTCTCACTCTTGCAGGAATACATGTTATTTTCACTCTGATCATGAATGTGACACTACTCTATAGGCTATATAGGCTACAGTTGGTATAGAAGTGAGTATTTATAGTTGAAAGAATATTATATATCCAAGATGAAATAGACAAATGCAGGACCTAAAAGAAAAAGCACAATTAAAAATCTGTCTGTGTCTTCAGTGCCATGAACAGCACCATGGATTCATCAATATACAGTTAGCAGGCTGCTATTTTAGAGTCACGTTGGGGTCATGTAATCTAACTGGAACAAACTTCAGCCAGACAAAAGTTCTAATATATTCATCTTATGCTAACTTGCTCACACTTAGCATCTCATTGAATGTCAGCATTGGGCTCCACAAAAAAATATTTAAAAAAAAATGTTATTAAAAGTTATTCAGTGTTTTCAGTGCTTTGAGATATAGCTTCAGTAGCGTTTAGCTCAACTGTAGTGGAGACAAGTGACAAATCTGCTGCTTCCTGTGTTTAAAGATCTGTATATCATCATATACATTAGAAAAGTTTTTTTTTAATTCATCATGTTCAGTGAGTATAAAAAAAACAGGAAATGTTGATATACCTGAGACAGAGAGAGAGAGAATGAGAGAAGGAAACCACTTGTTTACAAGAAACTGTTTGGCTTCATGTTGACAGGATGTGGTCTTGACAAATAAAAGAGTGTTGAGTGCTGTCTACAGAGCTGATAGGAAATAATTCTGCTAACGTTGGAACACACAAAGCGATTTCTGACCCTCTTAAAAGGCACATTACATTTCAAATTAATCTTTACTGTATATACAAATATAAATAAATTACCACATATGTATGTACTGTGTGAATTAATTTCAATATACTAAATTCTAACATCCATAGACAATCATGTACCAGCAAGGTAATTAATACACAGCAAAGAGTACATTATAATTATATTTCTTCTTTATTCTATTTTTAGATATAAGTGTATTTGAGTTAATTCAGTAATTATGCACTGTATATTTTAGACTTTAATGGTGTTTATTTTACCTACCATACTGTTTATGTATTTCAAGTCTGGTAGTTTTTTCTTGGATAGGATATTTAGGTTATTTAATCTCAGAAAGTAAGAATGTTTTCCTCCTCCTCAGCGAGTAAGTTTTGTTTTGGTAAAAAGTTATTAGTTATTCCTTCCCACTTTGAAGTGTTTCTCTTTCAAGTTTAGTTGCCATCACCGATAGAGCCAGAGTAGCTAGGATCCTTAGTTAGACCTAGTATTTAGTTTGGTGAGTAGGATATTTCTTTGTAATTTTCATAGCGCCCGTTTGCAGTTCGGGAAAATGAAAATCCCTGAACCTGATTTCTGCATCTGAGTCATGACAATAATAAAGTACTCCATCTATATATTGTAAGAAAAATTTCTACCAGTGGATAAATCACTTTAATATTAAGAGTGACCTTTTGCAATTTAGGATAAATAGTTATAGTGACAAAAAATATTCTGTTCAGTTTTTTTATGTTTTATGTATATTTTTTGTGGAAAAAATATTAAATATATTCAAAGATTGAGTGTATTTTTGACTGTGCATGTGCTAATTTTTCACATCTGCAAATCTTGCACTTGACTTCACAGTACTACACACATTACTTGTGTGTGTAAATATGTTTTTCATCCACTGTAGGAAATATAACAAACGTGTAATATCAGACTCTTTCTGATATGTAAATCAGGATTTGTAAAACCATGGAGATGAACTGTGGTCATTAAAAATGATTTCCATTAGTTTGCAAACCCAAAAATATTTAATGTGGGTTTCATTGATTGTTTTGTGCAAATACCAAATGCAAAAATGTTTCTTTTTTTAAAGATATCAAAATAACTTGTATTTAATTATACATGTGAAGCAATCCAACAATGGAGTTAGAGACAAGGGTTTCCAGTACCAAACTTATTTTTCCAAGTAAATCCTGTTGAAGACAAATGTCTTTCCAACAAAGCAGGGATCACAAACCATCACAGTTTTTCTCAGAAACTCTAAAGTGATGCCAACTATAAATTAAATTCATTGGAACTTCTTACAGTAGATTTACTCTTTAAGCGCCTCCCTGAGGTTGGGCTCTGAAAGTTTCCTCGACATGTCAAAGGCACAACCCCTAACTTTCAAACATATCACATTCATATCATATCTGAGTCTCACACAGATTCATTTGTCGTGTTCTCTAGCAGACTGTCCTCTCATCCTCTGCTCCTCCACTCTTCTAAAGGCTCCTCCTTTTCCTTGTAAATCCTCATTTAAAGCGCCTTGGTGCTGCAGTTGGGAAGGTAGTGGACAGGGTTTGTCACGGTTTCTTGTCTCGACCTTGCTGGTCAGGTATGTGTTTGAAGCGGCACTTATCGCCATAGTCACATCCCGTGGTCCGCCAGTAGAAGCACACGTCTCCATTTGAAGCCACCCTCCGTCTGGACCTGCAACGACATGCGGCTGAATAATGAGACACAGTGGAGACTGACACAGGAGAAAAAAAAAAGCACGGAGGATTATTTTCAGTTTGTCAGTAACCACTGCTGGAACATTTCCTGGGATGAGTTGGCACTGTGGTGTTAATTGGATGATGCTGTGATTTTATGTTTAACAAAGCACTGCATCAATGTGGCCTCTGAGAGATGACAGATGTGGATCTCTCATTAAGTGGAGTGCATAGATTGGTTTGGCCTGCTTGTAACCCACCTGCAGCTTCTCCAGAGCCTTGGCAGTTGTTGGACATCTGGCCTGGAGCCTGAACAAACCCTAGGGAACTGGGTTGGATCTTTTCTCTGTGTATTTCCATTTTAATCACCAGCACAATGGACTTGTGATATAGAAGTAAACAGGGTCTTTTGACCCTTAATTTTGAGAACACAACTGGGCAATTGTGTAGCTGCAACATTTTGGCTTCCTGCCTTTAATTTATTCTCTATTATTTATTTTTTGTACATTGGTTTCTTCTTAAGTCCTTCAGATGACAGGTGGGCAGGGCAGGAGAACCTGGTCCTGAGGGTCTCCAGTCTATAAAGTCCTGGCTGATACAGTCTGTGCTTCCTGCCATGCTGCTGCTTTAATTGCTTTTTGTGCATGTGTCATGTGCATTGCTGATCCCATGGTTTTTCCACATCCCTTATTCAACATACTTGTTGACCTCAAGACTGAAACCAAGACTAAAAAAAAAAAAACTAATCCTACAAAAAACCCACCATATTTCCATATTTCCCATGAATTGTAGCTGCTTAGGAGAAATGTTAGATTTTATTTTGTCAACTACAGACACAACAACACAGACAGTTCATGTCTGTGTCTGAACTCACTACAAATGTGTTCATCAATTGACTGAGCTCAAATATTTGTGATAATTACCACTATGATTTTTCTACATTATTAGAGGATGACTCCTGAATGCTGTTACAGTAGAACTATTGCATATAACTGCATATAAACTGAAATTTTAAATAAAAAGGTTAAGGGGAGTATGTATATAAAATTAGGGGTGGGCGATATGTCCTAAAATTTATAATGCAGTATTGTTTGACCCATAGACGGTATATATCATGTCATACTTCGGTATGCAAATTACATAATAAAAGTTTCTTAATCTACCATAGCACATGGTAAAAGCATTTAAGCAAAAAAGTAATTACAGAGTAATGTACTTCAGTAAATGAAAACAAACACATTTAGAAACTTCAATCAATTCCCATTTCAACGAGGTGAACTTGAATGCACCATAAAGTTGCATTATCATAATGATGTAAATGGGAACTCAAGTTTTGAAGTGCGGATAATGTGACCACAGTGACTCGTTCAGGGTAGATAAAATCACCATTCCATTAGTGAAACTGGGTAAGATGAACCAAACCTATCTCTCCATTCTCCACCATAGACGTCTGTGATGTAATGAACTACCATGATGCAACCACCACTAATGATATCCAAGGAAAAAAACACATGCCTGCCAAATCTGTCCGAGACCACTCTGCTAGTCCGAGATATTGTGAGACTGAGAGACCCAAGACAAGATCAAGACCACAAAAAAGTGGTCTCAAGACCAAGACTGATCTCAAGAACTAGAAGTCTAATAGATATATTATCAAAATGCATTTCCAAACCTTAAATCCTTGCTTAAACCATCACACTGAAATCCATTCTTAACCTAATTTGAACCAAAGCTTAATATTAAAAGCCTTGAACAACTCATCATCAGAGTGGGAACATGTTTGCAAAGAAAGGACAAACACAGATCAGTGCTGAGCTGCTCCGTACCCTGTGGCGGCTGAGCTCTGCTGTGACCCTGCAGTGCTGGAGCCCAGGCCAGCAGTGCTCCTTTGTAAAGAGGGCATGGTACGCTGGATCCATCGGTCTGGGTATCTCATCACCAGCTTGCTGCTCCCCAGCTCCACTCCCTGGACAGGAGGAAACAAACTGAACATCATGTCATGTCCAGAGGGGCAAAAAACAAGAGGATAGCTCATTCACTGCAACTCAAAGGCGTTTACCTAAAACGAGCCTTGCTGTCACCCACCTGCAGCCTCTCCAGGGCCTTGGCAGCCATGTTGGCATTCTTGAAGTTGATGAAGGCACAGAAGCGCTCATGGAGAACTCTGATGCTCTCTATCTCACCACACCTGCAACCACGTAGAGACATATTACTAGTAGCCCTAGTGCTAGTCCTGCTACTACTTTATCTTCTTTAACTACTATATTAAAGCTCCTATCTACAATTGCTACTGTTACACCTACTGTACTTGTTTCTACATCAAAGTGCATAATACTGGTGCTTAGGGTTTTAAGATGCCAACCAAAACTACAACATGGCCAGGCTGTGGAGTTCTGTCTCTCTCTCTCTCTCTGCGCACACACAAAAACACACAAACACACAAACAGTGTTTTTACGTTTTGAAGAGATCCAAGAGGTTTTTCTCTGACACTTCCAATGTAATGTTTCCAACCCACAGAGAACGACAGCTCCTGGACCACAGAGGGAAAAATTGGAAAGGAGAAAGACGGGGAAAAAAGAGAGAAAGGAAGAGAGGAGAAAAGAGTACAGGGTGGGCAGATGAGATGAAGGACAGATGACTGTGAGGAGCCAGCTGATGATAATATTTATTTGTCGAACAGATGCTATTATATAAAGAACCAAAAGATATAGTTTTGATTGTGCATCTTTATATGATCATTTTTACTAAGATAGTAGATACTGTATGTATTCCAATACAAAACAGAAGATTGGGTTGTTTAACATGATAGAGCATTGTAGTTTATATCTGACATTTCTGCCTCAAAACATATTCTGTATTACTAAACCCTCATGAAGTGATTGTGATTAAGTGTATTTCTCATAGTTATACAACCTACCCACTTTGGTCCTGCTGAGGTGTATGCTTCAGTGCTTTAGGTAAGGAGGAGACACAAAGTCATATGATAATAAATCCAGTGCAACAATAACATATATTACATTTATATGTCGCCTGTCGCTAAGGACAGTGCTGCCCCAGTGTGGACAGAAGTGATACTGCAGTTGGATCTTACCTTTGGCATCAGGAGAGGTGAGAACTGCCTGAACAGTTATAAACTTCTCTAATAGCAGCTTACTCTGCTCTTCTTCAAAACCCAACTCCTAAAATAAAGATCCAAAAAGTATAGTTACCACATGTGTCTCTATTTCAAAATGTCCTCAGCTTTGACAATTAATGTATGTAGTAACCATCTGGTTAAATGTGTGCATGTAGCTGTTTTCCAAGAAAATCAAAATGCCAAAATCATGATTTATCAAGTTCATATGATGTTTAAATATTGAGTAACTGGAATTGAAAATGTCAAATCTAATAAAGGCATCCATCCTTCAAAATAATTAATTAATGTACTTAATGTTGTAATGTCTACAAACTGAACTGAACAGATTTCTGTTCCTTTCAACTGCAGGTTTTTATATAAAATAAAACTCTGCAGGAAGCCAGACTCACCATGAGCTGCAGGATCCGGCAGGCAGAGAGGATACTGGATGCTTCCTTACAGTACTGATCTAACTTCAACACCTCTTCCATGGCCTTCTCTACCTCCAGGTATCGCTGGAATGCACCCACACACAAACACACACACACATACACACACACAGTGAGAAGAAGATCCATCCTAACAGTATATACGCTAATGAAGTGTCTTTAATTGGGATACACAGAAATGAAAATTTGTGGCCAAAGCTGAATAATATAGAAACTGATACTGTATATAATAGAACAACTGCAGTTGTTGAGTTTTATAGTCATGTTTAGACATGTTTTTCAAAGATATTTTTCTCGTAAGCACACATCCGAGAGGGGCAAACCGGACAAACGGCAAAATGCCACAAACACAGAAATGATGCAAAACCAAAAACACAAATAAATACACACAGATAAAAAAACAAATACAGCAAAAAAAAAACAAAAAACGCTGCAGGATAAAAATGGTGCATCACAGACTACTTTTAAATCTTTGATGTTGAATGACGTCATTAACCAGACACTCTGATGCACTGAATGATTCAAGGTACCATGTGGTGCGGATCGAATGTGAAAATGATCGCTTTTGATTCATTTCAAGTTCTACAGTTTACATTAGCATGTTTGTATTTTCAGTCGGGTCAAAACGTTGCAGGGCATACCACAGAGAGTCGTTTCCCTGGCAACGGAAATGGACTGTGATTTTGACTGTGTCATGCTGCTGTTTTTGTTGTGATTCTGTTTCCTTTGTGAACTTTTTTGACTTTTCGAAGACATCGGCCACAGACCTAGTGGGCGTACTGTGACCAGCTTTCCTTTTAGCTGGTCTCTCTCTTTAGTCTCTCTCTCATCATATTGTGCATCACCAAGAATGGAAATAATTACTTTTTGGTTCAAACCTATGAGTCTGCTGTGCAGTGGGTGCTGACCTTTAACCCCATCAGAGCACAAGCTTTATGACAATATCCCATTGGCCAATCAGGAGCCAGCTGAATGGACCTCTGAGCATCTGTTAGGGCAGAGGAGTATTGCTCCAGACAGCAATAACAGCTGGAGCGATTGCCGTAGAACCTAAGAGACAAAAGAAGACACACAGAGCTATTCATAGAGGTGTTATAGAGAGATAAGTAGAGATAAGTAGAACAAAATAAGGTGGTATGATCAGGAGGAAGAGGAGGGGTCAGCTGAGGTCAGAAGTCAAAGTCAATTCACCTGTGGTCTTTGGGGTCACAGTAGATGGCTTCTGTAAACATGTCCACTGCCTGGCTGTACTGGCCATGCTCAAACATTTGAATACCCTGCACTGGAGAAGGTACACACACACACACACACACACACACATTGATGATGTAATGCATCCTTCAAACCTTCCTATCAAAGAAATAGTTACCAAAAACTAGCTCAATATATATTTTGTCAAATGAATTTTTTACCACTTCAGGCATAACAGGTGTATCCCTTAAAACCTCATCAATTTAAACAGAAACGTCATGATAGTTGTGAAATATGAGGAATAATGCATAAGTGTCAAAAGTTTAGTTTACCCAAATTTTATATATATATATATATATATATATATATATATATATATATATATATATATATATATATATATATATATATATATATATATATATATATATATATATATATATATATATATATATATATATATATATATATATATATATATATATATATATATATATATATATATATATATATATATATATATATATATATATATATATATATATATATATATATATATATATATATATATATATATATATATATATATATATATATATATATATATATATATATATAGGGCGACACGGTGGCGCAGGGGTTAGCGCTGTTGCCTCACAGCAAGAAGGTCGCAGGTTCAAGACTTCCTTGGTCCGGGGTCTGGGACCTTTCTGTGTGGAGTTTGCATGTTCTCCCCGTGTCTGCGTGGGTTTTCACCGGGTACTCCGGCTTCCTCCCACAGTCCAAAAACATGCTCAGGTTAATTGGCAACTCTAAATTGCCCATAGGTGTGAGTGAATGGTGTGTGTGCCCCACGATTGGCTGGCGACCATCTGGGGTGTATCCCTGCCTCTCGCCGTAACGCGCTGGGATAGGCTCCAGCAGACCCCTGCGACCCTAATGAGGAATAAGCAGGTATAGAAAATGACTGACTGACTGACTATATATATATATATATATATATATTAAATTTGGGTAAACTAAACTTTTGACACTTATGCATTTACAGTAATATTAGTAGAAAATACTTTTTACTAGAAAGGGCAAATAAAGCAGTTATTTTAATTATTATTAGAGGAAGAGATTTGCATGAAAAAGAAATGAGTAAACAAATTTGCAAAACATTTGGAACCGGAGGGATTTAATTCGCTTGAAGCAATCTTTTGCACTAGACAGCAAAATGTAAACAGCAGCAAATAGATTCACCTGCCAGAGACTCCCCCCTTCTCTTCATGTCTTTAGTGTTCTCCACCTGTAATCATAACACACTGTCTTATTACTGGAGCATAGTGGATGCACATTTCCACATCTTCAGCAAAACATCTAATTGGTCATCCAACTGTTGGAGAATTACATTCCTATTCTTTACAGAAACCCCCTAAAAACACTTCAGGAGGTTGTAGAAACAGCTACAGACTGGGTGAATGGATGTATATAGTGTATACTCGTGTGCGAGTGATTGTTTGTGTACCTGGCTGCTTCTGGCCTCGTTCTCCTTGTTCTCTCTAGAGATCTGGAGCGCTCTGGTCCTCAGGCCTTTGAGTTTGATATGACTGGCTGCGTTGGCCACAAATGCACTGCTGACATCCCACTCTGGCTCCTGAGACACCACAAGAAAACATAAAAACGTCAAATAAATAAATAAAAACTAACAATGGGCTCCCATACTCTCAAACTTGCTCTGAGATCAATAAATCAACATATTGTCTGTGGCTGATCAGTGTGTAATTACAGCACATTTAACCTCACAACTGTGCAGTCCTCCACAGATACTCCTCCCAGATGCTAATGAGGTATAACTATTCAATTAGCACCTTTCAATTATAAAAGATAGAATCCAAGTCAAATCAAAGCATTCTCAATATTTCCTCAGCACAATCTCACAGAGCAGAGAGGGTTGGTTATGGAGCAGCATATTCCATCTGAAATGAATGATGTCAGGATAAAGTCATGATTCTGGAAAGTGCAGCTTACCTATCCCCAATAAAAAGAGCTGAATATAGTGATTCCTTTTCACTGCAACCACGTAACTAACTCATGAATCAAAGATCATCAGTTGTAACATTCAAGATGACCTCAGATAACTTTAAAGGATTGCACATGAAAGTGTTAAGATATTTTTAATAATAACTTTAATAATAACTTCTAAATCTGAGCAAATATGATCACATATAGTAATGGCAAACAATTTACCAGTAGGTGCAGTAGATTCTCGGAAAACCAACAAGACCCAGCATTCATGATATCACGACAAGACTGTGACATTGGGCAATAAGTTGAAAGGGGTGTGTTAAAAAAATAGTGTCGGCCGTTGACTTTTCAAACTCAAAACTATTTAGGACAAACTTTTTTTTTCTAGGATTTAGCAATCCTGTGAATCCTAAAACTAATATTTAGTTGTATGACCACACTGCTTCACATGTGGCATAGACTCAACCAACTTGTGGCACCTTTTATGCTGTTATTACACTCCAAGATTTTTTAACAACAGGTCATTGTTTTGTTGAAACACCTGTTTCAGGGGCATTTCCTCTTCAGCACAAGACAACATGTCCTGTTCAAGTATTTTGATATATGCAAACTGATCCCTGGTATGAAATAAATAGGCCAAACACCATAGTAAGAGTAACATGCCCATATCATGATGCTGCAGCACCATTCTTCACTGTCTTCACAGTTTTACTCTCATCAGTCTACAAAATGTTCCTCTATTTCTCTTTAGACCAGTTGATGTGTTCTTTGGTGAAATTGTAACCTCTTCTGCACATGCCATTTTTCTTAGATTAGCTTCACACAGACATGTTCTAACTGTCACAGCACTTAATTTACACGTACTTTTTTGCAGCGAGTCTCTGGTTTTGCTTACAATTTTAAGTCATTGTAGATTGTTTTAGCTGAACAGCCTTTAATTTTGTTGTGTTGTCAGACTCAGAGGCTGGAGTCTCTGCCTTCTCCAGTCACCTCAGGCTCATCTTCACGTACTGCAATCATATATGGACTGTGTGTAAATTAGAAACACACAAATTTTGTAGGTTAAGTTTTATTGGGGAGAAAATATAGAAGAATACAGTATTTATTGTAGTTTAGATATTGAGTGTGAAGTGTAAAAATGACTTAAACCTCTAGGAACTGTAAGAATTACACCAGAGATGTAAGACTTAACGATCCAAAGAAATGTTTATTGAAGTTGTATCTGATTGTTTTGTGCTATACACCTAAATTAAGACGTTAGAAAGTCTTGACACAGATTTGTCAGGCGTCTCAAGAAGGAGAAGCTGATTGTTCCAACAAACAAAACACAAAGCATATCAATAATCATGAAGGTTGTTACATCAACTAGTTATGCATGAATGTGGGCGTGTGGACAACAGATATGAAGCTGAGCCACATGTACATTCATAAAAGGAAAGTGGGGTAGGACGTGCATGCAGTGTTGTAAATCATAATATTGTTTTGTTCCTGTACACCACCTTTTGACGCAAATCCTCCACAGTTTTATAGGCCCCTGATCTGCTTACAGCTTGGCAGTGCAAACAGACACACAACAAACACATTGAACCTTACTGTAATTTTAACCTACCCTGAACCAGATTAAAGAAAACTGCAGTGGAGGTACACCCGCACTAAGGGCAACAACCTGGGGCGTTTGAGCAGCCAAGAGCATTACTAAGCAGGGCTTCAATAGGTGGTTTAAAATGTCTGTGCACTCTGATAGAGTCTGATGTCTGATCTCCATCACATTCTTTTTTTCCAGATTAAGTATAACTAGTCATGAGAACTAATGAACTTCAACTAGCACCTACTTTCTTAAAGACCCAGCAAGCCCAGCAAGACCCAGCATGGAGGTTTATTCTCTTCGGATCTATTTGTGCAATGACGTCTGCAGCAGATTATTGAAATTGACTTGAGCCAATTTCAAAGCAATTACATTTTACTAGGAGAACACACCCAGCTTTCCCGTTAGCAGAGAGGGTTCTTGGCTATTTGAGGAATTCCTGCAGGGCCGTTTAATTTTAGTTTGAGGGAATGCATACATGTTTGGCTCTGCAAGTGTGGCCTCAACCCACCTCCTCCGAGGTCCTGTGGGGCAGCTGGCAGTTGCCTGTTGTCTCTGTAGTCAAGAGGGCAGGGACGGATTCAAGGCTGCATTTGTTTTTGGGACGAACAGCAGTCCATTCCTCCTCCACTTTCAGTTCCTCCTCACTGTCACTCTCTGACACCACTCCTGGCATTTCCTCTCCCTGTTATGAGTTAAAAGTAAATTTACTGTTCAGATCTCCTTAAATGCAGTTTTTATTCAATCAGCATTCAGATGCCACATAGGGGTCTGAACAGAGGTTTATTTAAGCTTTATTGAGAAAAATATCAACAGAGATAAGAGAATATATTTTAATTCATGTAAGACCAAGGACCAATGGAAATAAGTCTTGACTTCATTGTGCTTATCCTTGATCCTCTCTTTGAGATGCATGTCTGTACTTGGTGTAGTACATGTACCGTATTTGATTGTCAAATCCTATCTGTAGATATAGTGAAAAGAGTTTTGGTTTACGGACAAGACCTGTGTGGAATAGCAAAACTATGCACACAGCAATGATTTTATGCATGTATTTGGAAACATACAAAGCCTAAAGAATTTGAAAATGAATGCTGGGGTGAAAAAAACAGTCACACCTGCTCTGAGACATCCTCCATCCTTTCCTCTCGCTCCAGTTTCTTCCGTTCTTTCTGCCTCTGAAAGGAGAGCATGGACATGGTGGATGTGGGATGGTACAGATATATGTATGGATACAGATACAGAAACACATGTCCAGTCAGACACGTCATAAAATATGTGGAAAGGCGCAGAAGCAGCTATGAAGAGGGTGTGGGAGTGGGTCAACAGAAGTTAATGCAGTAGCAGCTGTGAAAGGGTGTGATGACAGGTGGCATGAATAAACATGGGTTTGGGATGTAGCAGATGCATTCATTTTAATTAGCAGGGAAATCACACACAACAAAGACATGGCAACATGGAGCATATATAGTATATTTTAATTCATTCATTTTGGACAGGATGACAGATTTTACTGATGTCAAGTCTCTGGTACCAATTCTCTGTAGTATTTGTATTCTATTTTTATTTTATTTTTGGTAATTGTAGCTTATTGATAGGGTGACTTTTTGGTAAATCACTTGGGACAATAACACAAAACCAAATAGGCCTTTTCCAGGTATATTTATGATTATTAATGACTGTTTCTGATCATTTTGTGTTTGAAATATGTAATAAAATACAATTATTTAGGCCCTATACAACTTGAAATATCTGCTGTGTCACTTTTTTGCATCTGCAGTTTCAGGTAAAATGGGCCATCTCATCAGGTAAAATGGGCCAGTCAAATGACAAAGGAAAATTCACATATAAAATGAATTCATCATCAGTTTTAGTATCAAATCACCTGTTACTTGTCAAGCACAGTTATGTCAACAGTTTGAAATCATTTGTAGTCATTGACTCTAATTTCCAAAGGGGCTGGGACCCCCAAACCTTAAATGACCCATTTTACCTGGTATCACCCTATATTGAAGTGTCAAGTCTGTCATGTCAGTCAAGTTGGTCTCTTTTTTACTCACTTTCCTTTTGGCTCTCCTTCTCTCTGCTCTCCGTCTTGTCTTCTCCTCATCGTCCAAACCTTCCTCCCCACTCAGCATGGCCTGTGCAATATACAGTAACACACATGTAGAAATCGGGTAAGTGACATACATACAACTAACACATAAGACAATGACTTTGTATTTCAAGAAAAAAGTTGCCATAGATTTTAGAGCCAGCATATTGAAGTCATTACTGACACTCTGCACTTTAGCTTTGGCTTTGTTAGTTGTCATGAATCTATCCAAGTATGTTGAACTAAAAGAAACAGTATTTCATTAATTCCTTTACTGTAATCCTCAATTTCTTCTACACGTAAATTAAATATAATGAGTACAGTCACAGCAAGTACACTTACCCAGTTTATATACTAAACTCATATTCTACCTGTGATAAGTCTTGGTCCTTTCGCCTGTCTGACGGTTCAGCTCCATTCTGAATGTCCACATCCTCTCCTGGCCCATCTAAAGTGGCACAAAATATACAGACTCATTGCATTTTGAAGAGTGTGTGTGTGTGTGTGTGTGTGTGTGTGTGTGTGTGTGTGTGTGTGTGTGTGTGTGTGTGTGTGTGTGTGTGTGTGTGTGTGTGTGTGTGTGTGTGTGTTCATACGTCAGCATGACTAACACATTTTTTATGCAAAACAATGCCTTGTGGCATCTTGTGATTGGATAATCCAAACACAGAGAGGGGAACAATGCATGTGTCTGGCATTTCCTCTTCAATTACTGAAGAATGAAAACATTCAGCTTCCTTGGCAGCAGTGTTACTGTAAATTTGAGTGGAAGCTGACTGGGAATTCTTTAGACAGATGTGTGGTCTGTTCAAACTATATCAAAAGCAGCATGCATGCTTTAAACTAAAGGAAATGTTCTATAACTGTCAAATCTCCTCAAAGAGAGAGAGAGACGAGTAATGTGCACGGTTTCATCAATTATACTGCAGGAGACTCCAGAGTCAGACGGGAGTCGGAATGATTATATTTGTTCAGCATGCTGTGTTCAGCTTGTAACTTGGCATCTTTTTATCTACCAAGGCAACAAGATGTGATGCAAATAAAATGTATTTGATTCAATTAACATGTAGTTAGCCATATCTTAAGGCTCCAATCTAATCCTTCCAATGGCGAGTGGGTAGCAGCAAAATGAACCCAATTTATTATTTTATCACAGAGGAAATTGTTTTTACCTTCTGTATGGTTTCATTTTACAAACTTAGCTGATTATATTATTCTATTGCTCCCTCTGTGTTTTGGACATTTTTTTTATTCCGTTTTATTTCATTCTGATTTTAATTAGTCACTTCAGTCTCATGTGCTGCCAGTGATGAACCATTCCTTAAAAACACATATATCAAGTCCAAAATCACAATCATGATTAAAATTATAAAATAATTTATATATATATATACACACACACACACTCATTCAGAAAACCCTGTAGTTTTGGAAATATACTACATTATGTCATTATCTAGAGGTAGGCTGATAAATAGGCCTAGAGGGGAACAGGTTAATAGTGTTAATTTACACACACACACACACACACACACACACACACACACACACACACACACACACACACACACACACACACACACACACACACACACACACACACTATATATATAGCTGGCTCTGGCCTTTCTTTCCCTTACATGTACAATGCATCTGTGTCCAGTCCAGTTTATTGTCCAGGTGCAGCCCCAGGTACTTGTATGTCCTAACTACCTCCATGTATATGTGTGTGTGTGTGTGTGTGTGTGCGTGCGTGCGTGCGTGCATGTGCGTGTATAATCCTTCTCCCTTCGTCTCATACAACTTGAAGAGGTCACCATGCCAGAAATAGCCAAGGACTTCCGGACAGAAATAGAGCTCAGGTACATGGAAGACTTGTAGAAATATCCCAGACAAAATACTTGACTATCTCGTGTTTACATTTCCACTGATTAACTCGCTGACAACAAATTTATCTTTGAAAATAGGAGCTGACAGATCACACAAAGCCTTTGGTTAATTCCAGCTATCATCACTTGGCTGGCAGTAAAATCTCATACAGCTTGATGATCACTACTGCAGCAGATTGATTACCATGCACTTACAGCAGCAGCAGCAACAGACTAAAACACGTGTTGTGTTTCTTTTCGCTTCAGATTTGTCTCAAAAATAAGAAAATAATGATTATTATGTTTATACTACACATCAGAAATCAAGCCCACAAGCACAACTGTAACTACCACTTGCAAAAAAAAATATTTGTTTGGATAACATATTGACATTATCATCGATATTATGATATGAGGTTAGATATCATCTTAGATATTGTAATATGACATAAGGGTAATCTTTAGTGGTATAATAGTAATGTAGTAAAGCTCAATTCTGGACTGTTCTAGCTGGTAAACTTTAGACCAGAATAACTGAATTGTTGCTGCAAGATGAGTGAGGTCATCTGTTCATATTTTAGAACATATTTTTTTATTTCATTTTTAAAAAATGAAATAAAATTCATATATCATTATATATTTTATATTATTATTATTACTTTTCTAGCCTTTGTCCACTTAAGCATTATTATCCACATTTCTGACGATTCTGAGCAAAAATCTCATTGTGTAGGCCGAAATATTTTATGAAAGGCACCAGGATTGGTCAGATGACAGCCCGCCCTCAGCCAATCAGCCCAAGCTGCCGTATAAAAAGCCAGTGGACCCAACACTCTCCAGCCAGCTGTAGCCAGCCGAGCTCCATGTGCCTGCTTTGCTTGAAATCTGTATCGAATGTGTGTGTATTGTGACCTGCGAGGCACTAGATTTATTTTGGTATTTCCATCTCCCTTAGTTTTGTAACCTCATTAGTGGGTGCTACTTAAGTTTTGATTGAGTGTTTCTTTTGTTGTAGTGGGATTTATTTTGGTAAAGTTTGAACAACTCTGTTAGAGTCCTTTTTTAGTTGTACCTTATTTTTACTTACTGCACCCTTGGAACCTACCTTGGTTGATATCTTGGAAACAAGCTCTTTTCTTTAATTAAAAACAACTTTTTACTTAAACCTTATAAGACCTGGGGTATTTTGTGTTACTTCCCTTCCCCCTCTACCGAGCTGGTCGTAACAAATGTGCAAGCTATTTATATGATTTAAACACCTGGAGTTTTCACATATTCTGCTGACATAAATGTCTGCATGAAAGCACATTTGAACATGAACTTTTGTGAATAATGAGCACAGCTTTCCTTGTAACCTCAGGAATCAGAGACAGAGTGTCAGCTGAACCTCTTTCTTATCATAAACTAAAGTACTGGGCTGAACTTATCAAAAGAAGTACTATCAAAAGGAGACGTGATGCAGCTGAATTGCATTAGCCAAGAATATAAAAGTTATATTTGTCCAAAGCAGAGACTGGATGTTTTGTTTTAGTCTTTGCCAAGTATGAGCAAACTCAGGAATTTGTGCTCTGGGGAACAAAGAAGAAATTTCTCAATAAGAATGACATTTTTAGTCAATGGAAAGAAAGTAGATTGTTGCATTCGGCTGCTTCCAGAACAGCCAACAGGTATTCTACTGATTTTTTGCTAAGTTTGAGGCCAGCCATTTGGTCATGCTGAGGAGCAACTCTATTTCATGAAATCTCTTATCTTATCAGCCAGCTGCACAAAACTATGAAACTCGCTGTTCTCACGAAGTGGAAAATGTTTATCCTTGAGGCCACGGATGCCTTTGTCAGCTATGTCATCTCTGATACGTAGCCACATCTTTACATTAGCTGTTTCGTCCTAGTGCTTTGCAAGACTTTTGATTTATTTGTCACACGCTGGCAGACTGTGTAGCAAAAGTCTCCAAATGCTTTTTAAGTTTGAACTTGACTCACTGGTGGGAAAGTAAGAATCTGACCGACTCTTCTTTCATTGATTTTGTCTCCTCCTTGGTGCTGAATGCTTGACGCTGTGGGTTTCTGCACTGCAATTACCAGAAATAACTGACAATTATCAGTGAGCATTGTGGTAATCACTGTTCATTCATGCTGCTCATATCCGTCTGCTGATCATTCTACAGGTGTTAGCAGTGCACACTTAAGCAACAATTGTATATTTCAACTTACTGCCTGTATTGAGGTGATACTTAAAATTTCTATTTCTCCTGTATCAGGAGATCCATCACAATCTGACTATAAAAATAATGTTTTCATGGCAATATATCAGAAATTAAGATGGTAAAGAAGGCAGCTCCAGCATTTAAAGGAACAGATCAGTATGTGTTGTGGCTATTGGTGGATAGCCTACATTTCCCAGTGTTTGCCTCTGGCTGCATCTGAAACCTTAGTATCACTGCCTACTAACAAGTAGCTTCAATGTAGGAAGTTAGCCAGTAGAAGGCACAACTCAGACGTACTACAGCTCCACCATCTTGGCCGTCCTTTAAACCAAAAAAGGACAAAGATACAAAGGACGAACTACATTACATAATTGGTTAAGCTCCACAATAGAGAATATCACACCTTTTAATATGAATACAATTCTAAAATACAATAAGATGATTAATATTATTATGATTATGAGAAAATATAATTTAGGTGGATGCATTAATTGTAAAAATCAAAGAAAATTAAAATCTTTTATTCCTCTCTATTGCTCTTCGGTGAAAAACTATGGACCAAAACAAAAGCTTTATAATAACTTGTCACAGTGTTTAATGATTAACTGAATGAGATTCAATGTCTCAAATTACACGGTGTCCTTCAGAATCATTTTAATGTGGCTGAAATGTCTCGTTGCAAAAGACTTTTGTTTTTTTTCCTAAAGTGTCAAATGATATCATCACGAATCAATCATCATGAATCAGCACGGCTGTAATACAGCATTTTCTAAACCGCTGCATATATGTTGTCTGTTATTTAGTAAATAACAGCACAAGAATATTAGCTATATTAGAAATAAAAAATATGTAAGCTGCTAAAGTATATGCTAATATACAAATATTTTATATACAAATATATAAAATATAACAACAATGGTCGGCATATTTGGATAAATCAGGATTATTAAATTTGTCATGACCGCAGCCTCAACACTTGTTGAGGGAAGCGAGTACAAACCAGCTGATGCAGTGAAGGTTGTACGTCCTGGACGAATGTCTGATAAAATCTGAGAGAGTGTGAGCAGGATCTCAGGCCAACATTCTTTTCCCTTAAACACAAGATGTTGACAGATGAAAGGCAGGGGGAGAAAACGCAGGCCAGGAATAGACGGCCCGTTCAGAAATTTTTGGAATGAGCAGAAACTGAATCTGTTTGGCATTAGGAGCCATAACACCTCTGACTCACAGTGAGACCAAAGGGAGGCAAAAAAAAGGAGGAATAACCAACGAGGGAAGGAAGAAGCATGTTTGTGAGGGAATAACACATCCGCCAACATTTAGACAATGCCAGATTATAGGTTTATAACTGGAACATATTTCCCATCCCTACCACATAAGATCAGTTGCAAGAAAGCAGCCTGGTAGCTATTTAATGTACTCTGCCCTGTAATATCACAGCAATGGCCTCTTCTGACAAATAAATGTAGTTAAACGAATTCCTTTGTCACTTATTGTGTGTTCAAGTTAAGGATGAAGTTTCCCCTATTATGGTTTTAAAAATTTGTACTTCTCAGCAAAATATTACAAATTTCCTTTGCATTCGTGAGTGACAAATGAAGTTTGATGTATTGCACAAATGCAGACAATGAATCACAAAATGTGTTGATTCGAATGATCTGATTAGGGATCTTAACGGTGACCATTTATCGATTAGCCACTGAGATTCATTTTGAGCGGTTATGTCTGTCCATTGGTTGATTTAAGTTCCTCATCCAACGAAGGCAACACGAGGACCAGCCATTCAGAGGCAGAGTGGAGCAGGTCATGTAGAGAAAAGTTGTGGGATCCATAACAGACCACTATCAGCTTTGCAGCAGACTGAGGTAATAAAAAAAAAAATCTCAAAGCTAAAATCTCAGTGTGGGACCATATTCTCCAGCCCAGGACTAAAAAGAAAGCAGCCCTTAAAAAACAAAAATAACTGATTAGTTCCTGATTAATGGGTATCAAAGGCAAAATTAATCTCTACATCTCTAGTTCTTATCTATATGTTATGTGTAGAACATTTCCTTTTACACTTATGTTGTGTAGGAAAAGCACACTGCCAACCTTTTTATGTTTCAGCTTATCATCAGTTTTAACATAACAACTTGTACATAATAAAACTAATAAAGTCCATCTGTATTGTTCTGTCTGTTCTGGGTAGTCTAATAACCACACTGGATTATTGTTTCATTTCATATTATCATTATTATTGTGTTATTCTTACTATTTTAATTACTGGGGAAAAAGGAGCAATTGAGAGGTCCCAATCTACTTAGACTATTGTGACAAAAAGGGACAAAAAAAATCAAGGTTGTTTTAGAAATTGGATTAATTTTGGGTAAGTTTATGTAATTCTATATTTCACACATTTGAATACTGAGGTGTCATTTAAGCATGAAAACCAGACGGAAGATTGAGTTTTGTTACTATGACAACTGCATTTCAAGGTTGGACAACAGCTAAGAATTTGGAGGTTTAAAAATGCCTTAGTTTCAGTAGAGAGTTGAACACAAGGTGCAAACAAGGCATGCAAGCACACGCATGCTTCAAGTTCTTGCTGTGTAGTCGTCAGCTCCAAGGTAGCAACAGGTGAACTGTAAAGGTGCTTTCAAACTGAACACAGGGTGAATTTAGTGACTGTATAGAACAGTGCCACATGGAGAACAACCTTTTTACCAACTGGTAACAAGCAAACATGCTCCCTCATCTTTCTTGCTCATGGTAAATTCCAACTCGATTCACAAGTCACACAAGTCTACACCCAGAACTCTACAACAAATTTTGGACCACAGTCAGAGATACTTTCCAAATATTTCACATCACAATAGTCCCCACATATTGTTCTGATTTTAATCTGGACCTCCCCACAGCCAACGTCTGAGTGCGCCAGAGGAAATGCAGAATTTGGATTTTAACATGTGGCCAGATGTTTGTTAAATAGCTGCTTATGTCGCTGCTCTCAGAGGATGACTTCTCTGAACTTCTCTGATGAGCAAGCAGACTGAGTGAGCTCTCACTGAGTTTCTTTCAGCTTGGATTCACAATATTTACTCAGACAATTAAATACCGTGGAAACTTTCAACTATGAATGATCATCACCTCTGACAGACAATAAAAATTATGACAGGTTTCCACATGCAGCAGAAGTTATTTGTCCACACTCAGAAAATGTCAACAGACTTGCAAGGTTTTCTTCAGTACTGCCACATACACGGTTTTAATGAAATAAACGGGTTGCATTTGACTTTATCGTAAAATAAATCTGAAATTAAAAAATCTGCCGTTTTACTTAAACTATAAAAGTGATGAGGGTGGAAAAATATTCAATGTAACAAACCATGTGTTACTGTCTAATATGAAAACCACCTGTGTTAAAATCTGGTTTTCAAGGCTGCTAGATAGCGTGGCCTTGACAGTTTCCTCTCCTCTGCCAAACTGTGTTTGGCAAACACACACCCATATTGACACATATTCAAAACGGTGCTGATTGCTTGGCCTTATTTCTCGTGGAACACTTGTACAAACAACATCACACTCACTGCACTTCCTCGAGTCCTCAACAATATACACGTGGAGTTGGTCAGACGCGTCGACAGACACTCCTTTGGTTTTAGTTAGAATAGTGTAGTGCACTATTCTAACTAAAACTAAAGGAAGAATTTGACATAGCCTACAGTTTCTGTCATGGAGCTATTCCTTTATTATAAATGTAGGAAAAAGGACATAGTGGACAATGTTGTATTTCAATAATCATGTTTATGGCAAAACTGTATTCTTTTATCTTCTTCTTCTGTATCTGTATCTTCTGATTTTAATCGTGATTTCCATTTACATCTCCAAAATTATATAATCGAGTTGAAACAATATTTTGACATTTTTCAATATACAATCTCTAAAAAAACGAAGTGTTAGTGCGCGAGATATGTCTGTCTGACTTCATGTTTTTTTTGTTATTTAAAAGTCCATTAGTCTCATAATTTAATTTAATACATAATGAATGATACATTTTAAATGTATAATCCAGATAGTTAAACTATCTGGTACCACATTTTTAGGGTTACACCACGTGTCATTGACCAATACACACACACACACACACACACGGCATAAATTCAAGACTTGATATAAGATGATCACTATGTAATATATCAAACAAAGCACAGTCATTCATGCTGAATAAATGTATTGTGTAACTTAAAAAATAATTGTTTGAATAATCGTGGTTTCAATATTGACCAGAATAATCATGATAATGTTTTTTTTTATTTTTTTCCATAGTGTAAGTCATTGATATTTAAAGGGTGTAGTTGCCTCTATCTCTCTCATTAGCTAAATAATTTCAAAGAAGAGGAAGATCAAGAGTAATGGCTGTTTGATCACACACACACACACACACACACACAGACAGGCACACAGTCAGACAGGCACACCCAAAGACACAGAAACACAAACAAATACACAATACAAAAACACACATAAAAGTCTGTAAGTGAGTCGTCTGCCTCTGACTCATCACCAGGAAACTGCTCTGTATTAAAGGAAGGCAAACACCCTTGAACCTTCCACTGCACTGTGATCACATGAGGTCTCCTGACCTCCTACAAAATTGTAGATTTACTTCTATATTTCTCACTTTACTCAAAGTTCAAAACTGTGATGCATTATTTATTACTTGTTACAATATTACTGTATTTAAAATGTAAGTCATTACTCTGTTGCATTACTTTTAAGTTACTCTCACCAAAATAATTGGAAATATGGATTCATCAATCTAAATATAGCTCTTCTTTGTCATTATTGGTGCTCACAAGGATGAAACATGGTTCTCATGTCTTCAACAAGTCTCCTAACCTGTTGCTTCTTCAGCATCAAGAGGTTAGGAGACTTGTGTTGGAGGATGTTGACGTCCTCAGAGCAGGAGAACGTTAATTTCATCTGTTTTGTGGTTTTATCTCCAGTCTCATACTCTGCTTGCTTCGTTGCTAACTTCATGTTACTATGGCACCTCTGTAAATGTTAAATTATTGCTGCTATTTCAGGAAGTGGACAGTTCTTTAGGTGTAACACACAAAGTGCATTTGACTACGATGTTCTTCAAATCCTTATATTTCACAAACATAAAGTAATGAGTGTGTGTCTGTATGGAGAATGTGATATCCAATGTTTCTGCAGGTTCACTCATCTCCATCTTCTGTCTAACGAGCCAAAGGGAAAAAGAAGTGAAATTTTTTTTGCGCTGACATTTCACTGCTGCTGATTTTGCTGTGATTTCAGTGAATTTGTATGAAGAAAAACAAAAAACCAACTACTTTAATCCAGGTTAAAAACACATTGTAATGTGTGTTACACTCCTACTGAATAAAATATTACTTTTTTCTGTAAAGCAAAAGCCAATGCATTACAGTAATCGTTATTTTTGTAACACATTACTCCCAACACTGAGTATGAGTGTGTGCTCCATGCTAGACTGACCCTAGTGAGGAATAAGCAGGTATAGAAAATTACTGATTGATTGGAGGAGGCTTCTTTAGATTTACGTACATATAAAAACTGGCTGCCTGCTTTCATGTGTTCGCAGCTTAGAAGTAATTGATCGTTCAGGAACACTAAATTACACTGTGTTTGTTGGCTCATTTGCTATAGCTTTAATCAAAAGTTATTCATACTATTTAGGACATTGTGCTTGTTTAATGAAGTCTCATTGGGGGCAGGCTGAATGAGGCAGGATTCCTTCAGGGTTTTCTCCAGGAAATAGTAACAATAAGGGGGATATTTTCTGCTTATTCTTCCTAAACATAAATGTTTTAATTTATAAAGGTGTAGGTTTTACAGATGGATAAAGCCCTCCAAGAAATCATCAATTAATTTATGACATCACTGTTTTCAGATAAAGTCGATATTTAAAGTTTAAAGTCTTTTTCACATCCTAAAATATTTAGCCACAAGTATTTCTGTACCATGTAATGTGAGTATAATGACATCTGAGTCACTTCTGGTTTGGCAGAAGTGAAGATGTTCATTTCATAAATGCCAACATTTTTTCTCATCTCGTCAACACGTGAGCGACTTAAAAGCACAGTAGTGGTCAAGCCGGTTTCTGCACATTCTTGTTGGGTTATAGCATTTGTACTCATTTGTCAGTCAAATATATTTGCTCGATGAGCAACCTGTTAACATACCATAATATTACAAGTTATGTGCACAAGTTTGAGCCCAATTTACACAAGTTGCAAATATAAAAACAAAAAATTCCCACAAACCAAAATAAGAGAAGCAAAAAGTGAAAATGCTGTAAAAATGAAAAGCTAAAATATGGGATGTGTCGTGTTAGGGTTTAATTAATGGATGGGGTTGAAGTTGAGAAAGCTGCTTTGGGTTTGTATTAGTATACCATGCCACATGGGATGGACGGTAAACCCTTTGATTCTCTTGTTATTATCAACTTCATATCCAAATATGTCAGAGCATTTAGGAAAATCTGAGTTTCCTCATCAACTTTACGACTTAGATGTTGTTGCTGATACTGATAATAACGGTGAGGATGGGTTGAGGTTAAGCTAAGAGGAAGTACAAATAAACATATGTAATCTCTCTGCCAAAACTATTCTGATGAGCCACTCCGTGCCCAACAAGAGCAACAGCAGAGGTGGTAATGTCTGACAAACATATTTTATCATCTTGGTGATATAGTGGGAAAAAAAAGTTGACTTTACAACGAACACTGCTGAAGCCACTGTTACTCCTACCGCTCTGACTTAATTTATCATGTGCAATTCATATATATATATATGTGTGTGTGTCTGTGTGTGTGTGTAATCTTTTCTTTTCTTGCATGTACCATCTCTACTGTTGTTATTAATGCAATTTCCCCATTTGTGGGACAAATAAAGGGTTATCTTATCTCAAATGTTTAAAAAAATCTGCCTTTTCTTCCTTATTCTATAAATACAATACTACCACCACACAGGAAACAATGACAAAACCTCTGTGTAAGCCAATAAACACAGTACTAAGGAAAGATTCATAATTTCTTTTTTATAAAAGGTCAATATATAGGGTTAGTACGCATAATGCCTGGAAAATGCCTTAGTTAAGATGTATTTAATCGCTAACAGATAAAAACTGTTTCAGTTTTTATTAACAGCAGAGATGCTTGTGAAGTTTGGAGCATTGGTTGTGCACATGCTCAAAAATTAAAGCTCCATGTCTGCAGGATGCAATAAGTGTAGTATGTTAGGGATTGTATGGCCGTAGACATAAATACATAAATGCTACCAGGCATGTGCAGGCTATGGGTGCCCTAGCACTTGATGTCCAAAGTGCCCTTTTGTCACTGGTGTCACCTTTCTGTGTGTGTGTGTGTGTGTGTGTGTGTGTGTGTGTGTGTGTGTGTGTGTGTGTGTGTGTGTGTGTGTGTGTGTGTGTGTGTGTGTGTGTGTGTTTAAATTAACACTATTAACCTGTTCCCCTCTAGGCCTATTTATCAGCCTACCTCTAGATAATGACATAATGTAGTATATTTCCAAAACTACAGGGTTTTCTGAATGATCTTGGGTTTAAAATAAAGCTAACACCTGTGAGATAGTTGTATAAGTGCCAGAATCAAATTTAACATGTACAGTGTTGAATTACATCCAGCTAGAATAAAGCAAAAATGTATGTATTTCGATTAGCAATTATAGAGATGTTTTAGTACAGGTGTCCAGACAGAGATTATTTTGGCACATTTTGTTAATATTATAATATAATATAAACAAAATGCAAAAATCTACAGATTTATGTTTTCACTATATTTTCATATTATTGCTTGGGGTTCAAATTATGTTTTGTTAAGCTAATAATGTTTGATATACTTGTATCTGAGTTTCTTGTCGAGATTTTGGTGTGTGTACATTTTTATGCTGCTACTCGACTTAACAAGAAGGATTAATTATTTATAAAAGTAATCCCCCTCCAGCGGGGACCTAGGGGGGAAACAGGTTAAGAAACAACTGCCTTTCAGGGGCTGTAGCGTTTTAAAGCTCCAGTGAAGATACATTTGCTGTCTGAAACCAGGCAACCTCAGGCATTCACTGGTACCGGCCATGTAATGATACGGCAGGTTCAGGGGTCAGAGGTCAGTAGACAGGTCAGCAGCGACAACAATAATGGAAAAAAAAGACAAGATAAAAGACCAAGCCTGCAATTATCTGCATCTCTATGATGTGTCAAGAGACAAATATGTTTGTCAGAACAGCCTGAGATCAGTATCATCTCTCAGAATTAACAATAGTCGCCTCCCAGAGTTTCACAATTTGTATTGTTATATCATGCAAACCTGGAATTCTATTCATATCCTAAATTCTCTGGAATCCTTGAGTAACACGCAAAGTACCATTCATGACGCATTGGATTGTTTGCGTAAACATGCGATTAAAAAGGTACATTGTGTTATTTCTAGTGGCACCCTGACTGGTGAGGTTGCTTCAATTAACAAATCAACAAATCAACAAAAAAATAATAATAAAATGCTATATTCTAGGCTACTGTAGAAACATGGCGCAACATGGCAGCTCTGTGAAAATGGAGACACGCTCCTCATGTAGATAAAAAATGGCTCAATCTAAGGCATATGTGTCAAACTCAAGGCCCGGGGGGCAAATCTGGGCCGCCACCTCATTTTCTGTGGCCCCTTAAGAGCTTCACAGACTTGTGTGATTTATGAGAGATGAGATGAGGGATGGGAAAGTTAAGGGAGACATGCTGGTCACGTTGTCTTTGTACGACTTCGTTAACTACAAGATCTTTTTCTCATTTGGCCACAAAGGTTGTTTAAAAATAGGAAAGTTTCTGTTTTTCCTTATTTTCCTTTGTTGAAGTACATCTGTCACTACTTTCTTGTTCTTTCTATTCTTTAATATTTAGCATAGCAACACAAAACCATAGATTCCAATCTTTGTAAAAGCCATTAAATAAATCAAATAGTTAAAAGTGGTTATCAGCATATTCTTGTATGAGTCTCTAGATATCTGTGATAATTTTACATGTTCTGCTGCAGCATTTTAATAATTAGACGCTAACAACAATATAACTTTATTTCTGTATCAGCATATTTTTAAATTCTATTTAAAAATCGTAGCAAATTGTCACCAGCACTATTGAGTGGAGAGACAATTATCTAACATAATAATAATAATAATAATAATAATAATAATAACATAGATACATATATGATCTTTACAATAGGCCCTTTAAGGAAAACCAGAACGCTGATGAAATTCAGTTTGACGCCCCTGATCTAAGGTTAAAAAAACACAGTAATTCTTATTTTGATTAAATCATGTATTAATTAAAACACAGTGATTAATAAATTAGTCTGTTCTAGTAAATGTCACCCAACATTGCAGACTGCACCTTTTAAAAGCAAGTATCTGTAGCCTCAGAAAACATTAAAGTTTAAAATATTCAGTAGTTACTTTCTATAATCTAATCTTAGCCTCTTTTAAAAAAAAAAAAAAACGTATCTACCCTCATTGTTTGTGGGAATTTTATTTTATTTAGGGATGTTTTGTCTTTATTAGTCATTATTGCTATTAGCTTCTGTAATACTGTGTTTGAGATAAATGATGCTCAATCAAAAGCTGCGTCACCAACTTTATCTGAAAGAAAAACGAAAAGTTGCTCGCGGCTTTTCGACTCACCGCCTCCTACCGATAAACCCAGCAGTCGGCAGATATCTCTCGTGAACTTCATCACGTTTTAACGTCCAGCATTATCAGCACGTGCACTTAATTACATTTAAACTGTCAAACAAAGACAGAACGACACGTTCAGAATCTTCGAAACGTCTCCGCTGGGAGCTCCCGGTTTGTGAAATACCGCCCGCGGATCCTGCTCCGACTGTCTAGTCACTGTCTGTCGAGCTAGCCGCCGCCACGACTAACACCACTTCCGGTAGTCGTGATAAAACCGTGGAGACGACTTCCGGCCAGTGTCTTCAGAATAAAAGCACAGCAAGGAGGTTGATTTGATTTGATTTAAATTTTTATTTCGAACATGTATGAGAGCACTGAACAGTTTATTACAATTTCAAAAGAAAGTAAATAAAAATACAAGTAAAATAAAGAAAAAATTAATAATTGATAATTGAATAAAATGGGCAGAGGAAGACAGGAAGCAATAAATAAAATATATAATATTATAAAATAAATAATATAATATATCTATATATATATATATATATAATATTTTCTCCTTTTCCTTTTTTAATTATATTTATAATTATCTCCTAAATATTCATTAAATTAATAATAATAATAATATTAGTAATACTACGACTATCTAACTACTAATGATGAGAGATGAGAGAGGTGAGAGAGAGAAGTTAACTTAGTTTAACTTGTGAATTCTGGTCATGATTTTCAAAATTATTTGCTAGTAATGATTTGTGATTTAAAGTATTTTTCTCCTGAAAAACAAAACTGCCATTGTTTTTTTTAACCCTCTATTGCAAAAAAGTGTTTAAAAAAAATGTAAAAAAAAAAAAAAAAATAGGATGGTTTCATGCTATGTAAGTCAACGGGACTCCATTAGGTTGAATGCACAAGAAATTTTCCATATTATGTATTTTATATCAACAATTGTTTTTAGCATATTGGGAAAAAAAAATAACAAAATGTAATTAAATGTAAAAAAAAAAAAAAAAAAAAAGGTTTGGTGAAAATTTTCCAAAATTCTAAATAAAAGACAACCATTGGTTATGAGACAATGATGCTCATATCAAATGTCTATGAACAAACAGGATATCCTGGTCATGTGACTTCATAAATCATATGTCCTTCAAAAATAAAAGACCCCTTTTCATTCCTAACTGTAAAAACATAGATTTTATATCACCACTTTTAAGTAATTGCAGTAGAGAGCAATATGCAATAGAAGGTTAATTTTTAATTGTATTTTCACTACCACTTTTATGGGTCCCAATGTTTCTTATCATGTTAGAAAGGAGCCTATATGTAATTAATAATTCTTTGCTTTGCAATAGAGCTACTATAATATTTTATATTCCGCTGGTATACTTTTAATTAATTATTTCATCCCAATACAGAAATCAGTCAGTGCAGAAAGACTGTATGTTAAAAAAATGTTCCATTTGTCCACAGGCAAGAGAAAGCTATATTTTTAAAAAGTTCAAATGTGTTTTTGACTTATATAAAGAACTTTGAATTGTATTGCACCTTTTTAAATATATATATTTTTCATCATCTATAACAGCAGTTTAACAGTATACTGTAGTTTAGTTTCATTTGTTTGGATCTCTTAGGGACCAATCTTGCAAAGAAATGTGAAATATCCAGTAGACAGTAGACATTTGGTATTTCCTGGCAACTTAGCCTCAAACTGGAAAGCAGTGGCCTCTGATCTGAATGAAATGGATATTTGTGGGTGGAGAAAATCATCATGAATTGCAGAAAACTGCACAAAGAATGTCGGCTGATACCTTTGTCCACTGGGTGGTAATATTGTGCTGAATGTCACAGTGTAATGAGGAGGTGCAACACACCAGGCAGTTTCACCTTTAATATTGAAGGTAATATCCACAATGATGAACAGTCTGGACAATTGATTTGTTGTTGTGTTTATTTTTTTTTCATTTTTATTATTATTTGTGCACAGCCAGTGGTCATTTTATCTTTTTTGCCAAACTACATGTTTGATTTATTGTCTATCATCCCCTTTTTAATGATTTTTTTTTTTTTTTTTTTTTTTTTTTACAGTTTATGACAAATTCTCAACACAATCACGAAGGTAAAGGTGTTTCATTTTTCTTAAAATTCTTAGGAAAAACAACTTGACTGACCTTATTCTTAGAATTATCTTTTTTTCTGGAACAATTAAAGAAAGACTTTGTTTTACATTTCTTACAATTCTGAAATTGAAGTCAGACTAAATCTTAAGGTATTTGAAAAACATCCTGTATTTATTTGGCTTGGTTATTAAGGTTTGGCAAGACACTTGCTCAATTTATTCTGGCCAAACCAGCCATTGCTGCTTGTATAGTGGTGGATGTCGGTCATATGTGTCAAACCCAAGGCCCAGGGACCAAATCTGGGCCGCTACGTCTGTGGCCTCTCAAGAGCTTACATAGACTTGTGTGATTTATTGAGAGATGGGAAAGTGAATAAATGTTTGAACTTAACGGAGACACGCTGGTCACGTTGTCTATGTACGACTATGTTAACTCCAAAATCTTTTTCTTTTCAATTGGCCATGAAGGTTGTTTAAAAACAAGAAAGTTTCTGTTTTTCCTTATTTTTCCTTCATTAAAGTACATCTGTCATTACTTTCTTGTCCTTTCTGTTCTTTAATATTTAGCATAGCAACACAAAACCACTGATTCCAATCTTTGAAAAATTCATTAAATAAATAAAATTGTTGATAGTGGTTATCAACATATTCCTCAGAATCAAAATCAGAATCGCCTTTAATTGTCACTGTATTTCTACAATGAGATTAGAGGTGCCACTCCTTGGTGTCTGCACAAAAATACACTCTATAAAGTACAACAAATTAACAATAAGGTACTAAATTTACAAGTACTAAATATATAAATATACAATATATACAAAAGAAAATAAGATAAAAATAAAGATAAAGATAAAATACTATTGTTGAAGAAATAAAATACTATACTATATTATTTTTCACAAGTCGAATTGCACGTTTCCAGTGTATTGCACATTTACTGTAGTCAGTTCAATTTCACATGTTGTGGTACCTAGAACAGTCTTAAATGCTAGGATTAAGGATTCGGATTGTTTTGCTGCAGCATTTATAATAATTACACGCTAACAAATATATAACATTATCAGCATATTTTTAAATTCTATTTAAAAATCGTAGCAAATTGTCACCAGCACTATTATCTTATGATAACATATAATAATTATTAATTATATTTATGATTTATGATAATTATATTCATGATCTACAATTGTCCCTTTGAGGGAAACCACAACACTGATGTGGAAACTGAGTTTGACGCCCCTGTTCTATCGAACGCGGTATTTGGGACGATGAAGGGGAAAAAACACAAAACATTGGGCTGCAATCTGCTGGCACTAACACCGTCCAATCCCTCTTGCTGTAATACTGACGGGCAGCCGGCTACACCAATCAGAATCAGCCATTTCCCGGGTTTGGACCAATCACAGCCCGCTTTGGCGTAGGTGGGCGGGGACATGAGGGAAACTACGGGCTGGCTCAGCAGCCATTGATGCGCTTGTTTTCCAGCAGGACGAACTGAGATTAATTCCCTGGTATCTGCGGTTTTTCTGCGGCCTGGAGTCATGGTGTCTCACTCCCTCGCCCTGCCGATGATCTGCTTCACCACGCTATGGGCGCTGGTGGGGGTCGTGGCTCCGTTTCTGGTTCCTAAAGGACCCAACCGGGGGTAGGTGGTACTAGCTGTCGTTAATTGGCTGCAATTAACGCGGCGACGGTGTGGTGTTTGCTGTCACTTACAGTCACTTCTAGCAAATTATTATTATTAGTAGTAGTAGTAGTAATAGTAGTAGTAGTAGTATTAAATTAAAGCATCTTTATAAATACACGAGTGGGTGCTGCTGACGTGATGGAGGCCGTGCGTCCTGCATCCACCCCATCCATCCATCCATCCATCCACCCCATCCAGCGTCCAAATCCAGCAGCAGGAATAAGGTTAAAGGGCAAAATCATACGTGAATCGACATTAAAAGGTCACCTGGACTGCGCTGTGAGGATAGTTCTGTTGTATTGGGTGTTAAAATTGGGTGTTTAAATTGAGTCCTGTACTATATGGGAATAACAGTGAGGCCATTGCAGCGGTTCACATGGAGCCAGCCTTTCAAAATAAGAGTCAGTTTAGGTAATAATCGAAGAGATTTGAATTAAACCAGTTATAAAAGAGAAGTAAATATCGTACCTTGCTTGAGTTAGATTTTTTTTTTATTTAAAACAGGGATAATGCATATTAATGAACATAATGTGCAAGATTATAGTCAACTTGGCAGATTGATTCAGTTCAACATCTCCAGTCAAGAGAATTATCAGAAAAAGATTAAAAACAGCCAGGAGTGTTCTACCTGTGACAGCCTGTTCCTGTGCATCTGATGGTGGCCGGGCATGGCCATAGTCCAATACTTTTGTGTCCAACATGTGCTGACTCCTTCTGGCTGAATACAGGGTTTGATTGTCTCTTTTTCTTAGACATGTTGAACTCAGAAAGAGATTGAGAATAATCCACACAACCAAGCGAGGCGTTGACAGCATGATCCAAGGTCTTCTTCGGTCTTTGGATCATGACTTTTTCAGCAGACACACAGGACCAGCTGTGTGTCTGTGCCTCAGCAGCCATCTTGGATCATACCATCCCTCTCGGTTGATCAGATCTTGTAATCTTGTAATGTTTGTTCTGTGAGATTCGTCCTTTAGCTGCTGTATTTAAGATTTTGTATATTTTACTACCACACTGCATTTGTCCTTATCCCATTGCAGAAACTATTTGGCAGATTAATAGATATAATAAATAAATTCAGTCAGTGATGTAAAGGATAATTACATCAGTATAAGCAATATTGGGTAAAATAATATGGTGCATTGCTTCTTACATTAGGTGTTTAGTAACCTAATATGTATTAACTGTCATGGTAACCTCTTCATAAACATATATTTATTAAAGTATTCAACAGGCAAACTCAATTTTTTTTAGAACAAAATCATATTATTCCATAACAATATATTTTATTAAGTATATGAAATATGATGCCTCAGTGAACTTTATCATCATGAGAAATGTGAATGATATCTCTAATATAAAAATGTTTTTATGACATTTAGAGGTATTATTGTTGTGTATGTTTGTTCAGAGCCGTGTGAATGTGATTCTCTCTTTTCTCTTTGACAGTGTGATTGTCACCAGTCTGATCCTCACAGCCGTCTGCTGCTACCTGTTGTGAGTACAAACTCATTCTCTTCTTCTAAAGTGTAAAGCTGCCACTGGATGATTTAATAGCACATTGATAGGACTTCTATTTTCATCCTGTAGCAATCTGTCCTCTTTATAATAATCCTCTCTTAATGGAAGCATACGGTAGATACACATTATCCTTCAGCTGGTTTCTAAAATGTTCTTTAAGAGCAATGGACAAAAAAAAAATCTACTTTATCAGCTGAGCAACGTGAAAAGACCTGAGAAAACTAATGCTATCATCCAGGCAGAATACCAACATTATAAACTAACACCATGGTGACAAAAGAGAGAAATAAACAACTGTATCTACAGGAGTTAATGTCAGATCTGAACACTAGATCCAGAAATAACATCCAGTTTAGTTCATTATCAGAGGGAAGATTGATGATCATGAGTCCTGTGTAGTTAATGCTTCAGGTCCAATGAGCTCATCAAGCCTGGACACAAAAGCCTGGTTGCAATTGGAATTCCAATAAATGATCTGAAAACCAGCTCCAAACAGACTTTCTCTGAAAGCATGAGGAAGAGTTGAAGGGAAGGAAGAGATATGAATATTTAGACAAATCAGTGAAATGATGATACCACCATCACAAAAGAGGGGGAATTGATGGATATTTAAACAGTATCCTAACCATCCCATGAAGGTGCTCTGGGTGTATGTGTCTATTCACTGTTCTGTAAATGATTAATATTCAGTGAACACTAATACATCAAATACTAAATATATCCTGAACATCCTGTATCCTGGATCATTACTCCGACACTAGAGGGAGCTCCAACTCAAATGATGATGACTGGATTGTTTTTATTATACAGGATGTATAGAATAGAAAGGATTATATAACTGAGAACTTAGGGTGACACAGTTAAAAAATTGATCAAATGGATCACGCCTTTATGTAACAAACGCTATTATTAACCTCATCAGAACACATTCAGTTTTTCATCTTGCATTTAAATGTCTTTTGTTTGTTCTGTCAAATGCATCTTCGTTTAAATATTAACTAATTTAAAATAGGCCAATAAAAAAAGTTGTGTAAACGTCCCGGTATTTGCAGGTCTTGGAAATAACAAAAAGAAAAACAACAACATCAAATTCAGTTCTCTCCAAAAAAGCTTCAGAAGGTATTTAGCAAATATGTTCTAATTCTTTTGTAATTGTTTTATCCATTTTTTCTTGTTTGATTGATGATATTATTAGGAATTACTGTTAAATGCAGACAAGAAGTACAGACACAATAAATAATATATCAACAAGATTGTGTTTTTTACAGTCCTCTACAATCCTTTTTACATCATAATAACACATGTCCAACATATATGGTTGGGATAGAACAGTGTTTAAGTGATATGACATTTTTGTAAATATATAATTATGTCCTGCTTACAGGATTTAATCAAGAATTTGCTGTGATAACTACAGCAAATCTGTATGGAATTAAAAGAAAAACAAAGAAAGGGAAAAAAGTAACATATTCTGGCTTGTTTCAGAGATGTTCTGAGATGTATAAAAATAGCTTAACATTTATAGAGGGAGGATGGAAGGAGGATTAACAAAAAACAAACTGATTTGGACAAAATACAAAATGGTGGGAAATCATGATGGATGCAAATGGGCGTGGCTTAAATGGAACGATTTTACTGGACACACAGAATCCAGGGAAAAAAGAATGTTGATTCTGATACAGAGAGTTCCAAAGAGTTACAGGCCAACATGTATCTCGATAGACAGACAGACAGACAGACAGACAGACATAATATCTTGAGAATAACATACATGAACTGTGTTATATCACAGGATTGCACATGATTTCACTCAAGGCATTATTTGACATATATATATATATATATATATATATATATATATACATACACACACACATACAGTGTGCTCCAAATGTCTGAGTTTGAGGATTCAGAAACACGAGAGGTCATATAGACATTTTTTTTTAAGATTCTGCACTATTTCTAAATCAGCAATCAATTTTAAGCAAATTTGTGGTAAATTTGGCTGAAATCCTTTGTATAAAAGGTGAGATTTCCTAGGGTTGTCTCCTCAGGTCAATCTCATCTTCTCATCTCATTCTCGTTTAAGTAACTCATCATGCAGCCAGTGTTCTCCTGTTATAAGTATGGCTGTGCCTCAAGTTTCCAGCAGATCATTGCTTACTAATTAGCATTGTGATAGTGTGAAACATGGCATCTAAGAACTAAGTGAAAGTGTCAGAAGTCAAAATTGTTATTCTAAGCAAAGAGGGGCTTTCTCAATGTCAAATCATGAAGGTTTCTAAGGGGACAGTGCATGCGAATCTTTCTCGTTGCAACACTGGATCAGTTTGTATCCAAAGCACGATCAGGGCAGAAGCACCAAGTGACCACACCATCAGAAGATCAATACATCAAAGATTAGTTCCCTAAGAATTAGAAAACCATCTCTATCATGAATACAGAGTTTGCTAAATAAAAAACTACAGATTCCAAACGGCAAACGTACTGTCAATAAAAGGCTGTCTTGTAGTGGTCTCAGAGGATAAGAAGCTTCTACCACTCCAAACCACTTCTAAGGAGCGGAAACAAGGCCGAACACTTGAAGTGGGTCAATAAATACCACCATTGCATGGTGGATGACTGCAAAAAAAGCCACATTTACTGATAAATCCAAGTTTGAGATTAATGATAAACACCAGAGGACAGAGAAGGATACTGCATTGTGTTTAACTCACAGTGAAACATGGTGGGTTTCAAACAGGAGTCATCAGATTATGTACTAACATGAGGAGTCCATGAAAGAAAGTAGTAGTGAGTGGATAATGTTTAAGATTTAACATACATTCATACTAATGCAAAATATAAATGTCATGACTAGTCTAAGACTTTTGGAGCTGACATATAGTGTATATATAATATATAAGAATACATCTATTCATACTAAGCAAAGCATGATCATCATGAGAGAAACATGAAACAGAAACACATGACTGGAGCTAACACACAAATTTCTCTCACATGACTATCAGGAAATAAGGAAACAGGTAAAAGCAATGGCAATTTTCTGCACATTTATTCCTTACTAATGCCAATAAAGGACACAACACAGTAACACAAGTTTACCTGAAAACGGATGGAACAGGTAATCCAAAGGTGCTTTTCAAGTGGCTACTGATTTGTCTAACTGAAAGTCCACTATATCTTAGCTAATATACCCATAGCTATATTACCATTGTAGATATTAATGCTTTACTAGAGAGTCCAAACAGGCTGAGGAACTATAAGTCTTGTCTGTAAGTTGAGTTAAGTTATAAAACATTGTACTTTGTGCAGTGTTCTTGTCTTTACAGTGATAGTGGGGGTTACAATATTGAAATATTGTCCCAAACTACAGTAATAAAATCAAGCTCATTAAAAACTCTGATGTAATGTTTCAAAAGATATCAATGATGTAATGTGGCATGTATGATGTAATGTGATGTGACCTGTTTTACCTGTTCCCTCTCTGTCTCCACAGTTGGTTGATAGCGATTCTTGCCCAGGCCAACCCTCTGTTCGGCCCTCAGCTGAAGAATGAGACTATATGGTACCTGCGCTACTTCTGGGAGTGAAGCAGGTGAGGTTCAGAATAAACCGTGATCGAGACGTCAGTGAAAAAGAGGAACAGCCGAGGTCTGTGTGGCCGTCGTTCAGCTAGATTCTCAGGCTACAGCCACAAAACAACATACTTTGAGAGTGAAAATAATCAGGTGTTTTCAGGATTAATCTGCGTCCATCTTTAAGCACGTGAACACATATCAGCTGATCATTCACATACACCGGACGTGCATGTGGTGTAAACAGGAGGCAGGTTATTAAGGCGCTGGAAAACACAGAATGGGACTTGTCACAAAGTAAATTAGGGCCTTATATTAGAGTGGTACCAGGAACATTACCCATCTCCGAAGGAGGCCACAGGTTAATCTGAATGCATTAGTGGGTTTCCAGTCTTCTCTCATCATTCATCGTACATTTTACCTTCGTTAGTATTGATGTTGTTTTCTTCTTTTTTATTTTAAAGTCTGTTTTTGCCATCCAGAAGCTCAGTGGTCTCTGTATTAACGTAACACAATTTGTTCATTTATCTGATTCTTAGGCCCACAAGATTTTTTTTTTTACCCAGATATTTTCGTCTCCTCCCACACGCTGAACTGACGAATATCTTAGACTACACAAACACCTCAACATGAATATGATCTGCCTAAAAGTCTGCGATACCATGGCAGGCCAGTAGTGGCCCATAAGCAGAATACCTGCGTGAAAAATGTTTTGAGCATGCACAGCATTGTTGTTTTTCATAGTAACCGTGTCATGGCTCGTTGGTGTGTTGTTATTCCTGCTTGGCTTTGACTAAACGGCTGCTGCCCATGGATGTATTATTATGTATTATATTCTCATAATTTATATCCTTATAATACTTCCATGCTGCTGCTGCTTTGTGTGATTCATGTATCGTCTTCATAGACCGAAATCCAAGGGGGGCACATGGACATGACCCCCACCAACAATTGTTGCCAAATGTAAAACAATGCATTTCAGTCAGTCATTTTCTATACCTGCGTATTCCTCATTAGGGTCGCAGGGGTCTGCTGGAGCCAATCGGCGTTACGGCGAGAGGCAGGGATACACCCCAGATGGTCACCAGCCAATCGTGGGGCACACACACCATTCACTCACACACTCACGCCTACAGGCAATTTAGAGTTAACAGTTAACCTCAGCATGTTTTTGGACTGTGGGAGGAAGCCAGAGTACCCGGTGAAAACCCACGCAGACACGGGGAGAACATGCAAACTCCACACAGAAAGGTCCCAGACCCAGGACCAAGGAGGTCTTGAACCTCAGACCTTCTTGCTGTGAGGCAACAGTGCTAACCCCTGCGCCACCATGTTGCCCCACAATGCATTTCAATTGTTGAAAAAATTATGACCAATTTTCAAAAGTAATTAAAATGTTATTTTTGTCATGTTGGCAGCCTGAGCCACACCAACCACCCATCTTTAGTCTACGTGGACTTTAAACACTGGACACTGTGATGGAGTCGGACAAATCCAGGGTGCAGGCTACGCTTTTGTCTGCCGGAGGAGATCTTGTCTTGCATTTCATGCATTAATCTTAAATTCAGCAGTAAAGCTGCAAATGATACGGAAAGTATCAAGAGCAGAGACATAACCTGAGACATGTCTGACTTTGTGTGAATTTTTGACACGAAATGTCAAATGGTGTAACCGTTTGACACCAAGAATCCATCAAGAATCCACCGTTTAATCCACCAAGAGTATAAAACTTGTTGATAGCGTGTGTTTTTAATTTTTAAAAACCTTTTTCAGAGAGTTAAACTATCTGGAACCAAGTTTTTAGGGTTGCATTGCATGACAGTCATTGACCCATTTGTGGCCTTAATTGCTGATTGAGGTTTAGTAAATGATTCACTTTAGAATATATAAATAAATACTAAATACTGACATCACTAGAATATAATGATGTCGGTATTTAGCACCCCTAATAATCCCATAATCAAATAATAATTATACACATTGCAGCTTTAATTTCTTAACTCATGTAGCTGGAAAGACCTTTTTAAAGATTAGGACCATTTTTGTCTTTCAAATTGTGTTTGCTGCTCTGCACCAAGGGTTTCTGCTCCTTCAGGATACGTAGTGTATTTCCCATTACTCACCGTACCATTCATCTCTCAGAATGCAGTGAAAAAGAATTTGTGCCAGTAATTCAGGCGTGAATATTTATCTCCATGAAAAAAAAAACGGGCTTGGTGATATGCAAAAAGAAAGAAATAATACTCTGAGCTGTATGAAATAGGGCTGCTGTACGCGTTCACTAACGTGTTATTTGTTTACCATCACAGTCGATGATCACGGTCAAGAAGATTTTATGTTATTCTGCCTCTGCTGAAACTCACTCTCCCTCATCTTTTTCTTTGTTTCAGGGCTGTGTGACATGACGCCTCATCATTCCTATCCCCTGGTTTTGCTGGACTTGAACGTAACACCTAACCATCAAACACACACACACCTGAAATCTACATAATTGATGGAGCATTTATTATGTTGAAGCATTTTTGTTACTCAAAATTCAGTGCCAGTTTTTTTTTTTTTTTTGCAACCTTGGGTAATAATAATTATGTACAGTATCTGGAATTAAAGATTTACATTTTATTAAGACACGTGGAAATGTGTAACTGAACACAATGCAGGCACTAATTTGTGGCAGGATTTGTGAGCAAAAGCATTGAGTGTGTGTGTTTTTTACGTTCAATGATTACCAGTATGTTAGGAGTAGATATTAATCTCCCATCACTGAAATGTGCAATCATTTAATACTTTAGGTTACTCTGTGTTGGTTTACATTTTTTTGTTTTTGTGTTGCTGTTATCAGGGAACATACATTTGTTTGTGTGTATTTATTTTAGCCTGCGGACACTGATGTATGCTTGTTATAATTACCTCAGTGTCTACACGGCCTTGTTATATAACTGTGATGTAATCTTGTGTGTGTGTGTGTGTGAGTGTGTGTGTGTGTTGGGGGGGAGCTTGTGTGTGTAAAGAGTTCATTTTGTGAGTGCTTGGACAGCGGCCATGAGAATCTCCCAGAACCGTAAAAGTGAAGAGCGATTCCCTCTACTTTAGACCACTTCAGCATGAAACTCCCTCCCACATTCCCCTCATGCTCTACGCCATGGAGGTCCTCGTTGCCATGGTGATCTCATCACCCAATTCAATCCTTCACCACTCAACCCCTTTTGATTAGAGCTCTCCGAGTCTCCTCACCTGCTTGAGTAGAGCTGTACTGTAAACTGTACGTGTTTGGCTTAAAGCTGCTGATACAGTTTACATTTTTACAACAGCCCATTATGTTCCTCATTTACACTTCAGCTTATGAATGATTTTAGTGTTACAGATGCTTCAGGAAACAATCAAAATGACAAAAAAAAACAAAAACCCAAAAGCGTGGTGGAAAACTTTATTTAAATAACATACTTTTGCATTTGGAGGAAGTTACTGTATCTTCATGTTAACTTCACCTGGAAGGGTGAGTTCCCAGAGGTCAAGGTTATCTCTGTAGAGCGCTGTGGCCTCCGCCACAAACAGCAGTGTCATCATTCTGTCTTATCACTGAAATGTACTGAATGCACAGTCAACTAATGATGATGCCCAGGCAATGTTTTCGAGGTGTTTTAAAATTAACCAGATTTGAAAAAGTTTCCTGTTTGATGCATCCTCCTAATACAGACAGAATTTGAGAAGTTGCGCTCAGCTGCCAGCCACTACCACAACCACAACCCCCTCCTCACCCTGAACCCCCCTCCCCACATCCCTCCTTCCTTAACACTCTCCTTCCCCGCCCTCCTTTCTAAAACCACTTTGCTTCAGCCAAAAAGAATCAAAATCAATATACAGCTACTTTTTAGAAAGACCAAATTGCGTTGTATCTTTTCCTCCAGCCCTCTTCTGTAGTTGTGGTAGTGGCACGCATCAAAAAGCAGGAGCACTGCTGTTTGAAATGCGCCGTGTACAAAAAAGGGAACGCACGTAAAAAAAAAAGATCCAATCAATGAAAAGCATCTTGGTGTCAACTTTGATTTTTCAGTGAACTGTAGCTCTGTAAACAAAATTCACACACAGTCTCAGTTTTTGGGCACATACATTTTGGTATTCTGTCAACCTGCCAGGTTAGAGATGTTGGTGTTGGCAGAGTCAAAACTGATCTGATGCCAGGTCCTATAACCTGAACTCAGTGTTGCTTTTCTTTGCTTGTGTTCGTACCAGAACACAAGGAAAAGGCTGAATATAAGCTGCTGGTTATCAGATGGACCCATAACACTTCTGCTTTGAGCTTGTTTTCACGCTATTGTCACATTTTCAGTGTCATGGAATGATCAGGCAACAACTCTCAGCTCTCACCAATCAAACTAAATCAGTGAACACATCATCCACCCTTCAGATAATCCCCTCTAAACTGAAAATGACATTTTTGGTTTTATTTACCTGTTCTGATCAATGTGTTCAGTTCTCTTAAAAAACGGCCTGCAGTTTATAGATGTCATATATTTCTGGCACCATAGATGGCATTAGGGATAGATTTTTTTTTTGTTGTTGGTACAAGTCACCATGGTAACAGAAATCTTGTTTGTGAAGATGAAATCCTATATGTGACCTTGTATAAGTGTTAAGTAAATGCTTCTATGTGAGTGGCATTATATGTGAAACCGTGAATTAAAAAGAACATTTTGTCTCATAAAAACCTGCTGTACTACTCCCATTATTCACATTCCTCCGGAGCAAACTGGAACGCATGTTTCAATGGTGAGTGAAACTCTCAATGACGTTCCTTTATGGTGAACATCAGAACTATAGAAAAGAATCATTTGAGGTCAATCTAATCACTTTGAGTCCAAATAAAGAACATTTTAAATGGTGGTAAAAAAAAAAGGAACAAATTATCAACCTTCCTAATGCATCCCTGTTGATTTTGGAGAGAGGGAGGGGCCACTGCTGAAGGACTGCGGCAGTTTGATTAAGTTACCTTGGAAATCAAGGACAAGGTTGACATCCACAAACACAACGTGGAAGCAGGATTAATACATTCTCATTTCACTCACTCAGGCAGCTGGGACACTTCTCAATGAAAACATTCAGGACTAAAGGCTGTTTTATTCTCTGCTGGACGGTCAGATAGCTTCAGAATCCTCCCTAGCAACGTTCCTGTCATTGACAATTTGTTACTATTCAAAACCAAAAATTCAACATTCGCACACATTTCATGCTGTGATTGGCCAGATGTGTGAAGCTGAGAAAGGAACATAGCACCTTACTCACTTGTCAAATCGAGGCTTTAGGTGGCAAGCAAGTAAATGAAACTGATGTTGATGGACTGAAGCCACCAGTATAGCTGAAAAGGAAAAAAATGAGTACACCTGTCACTGCCTGAGAAACTCACGACCATAATTTCCTCCTTGAAGTTACATGAGTTCCTGAATCTTGTCATATAAAAGACAAACTGGTTTGCGCACAGAAAATTAAAGCAATACACAACCATTTATGCTGTGCCTGTGATCGAGGGGTTTTATATAATTACTCTTTATTTCATTACCATCTAGGACAACTTTACAGCTTGCAAATGAATAATGGTGCAGCACAGCAGCCTCACTGTGAATGTAGACTAATGAGTAAACAGCCCATTAAGTATACGTGACATTCTTAAAAGGAAAAATGCCTTTTGAAGACAGTGGATTATACTAGAGTCTGGTCACAGTGGCGAAAGAAGGATAAAAATGACAACACTAATATTTGTCCAGTGTCTCAAAAATAGTGCTACTCACTGGCAACCCATTTTCCAGATGATTGCCAGATTAATACACACTCTTTAATGATACATACACACAGCCTACACACGTGGGCTTTACAAAAGACAGACTCAGGAAAAACGCAAACACCACACATCTTACACTGTAATATTCATAAACGGGGCTTAATGCTCCCATGCACCATGCCAACCTACTTTACCCCAGCAGCATATTAAGATTTAACCATCTTTATGCAAACAGCTATATGAGCTGGCCTAAATAATACTGGCGGTGCTATAGATGGCTGTTCCTATTCATCACAAGGGAGCAGCTGCGAGCGTGTTGATGAAAATTTTAATCTCTTTTCATACTGCCAAAAACAATTTAACAAATATGTTTGATAAGGATCCCTCAGACTTTAGTTATTGAAGGACTGTCAGTAAGATATAACCATAACTACAAATATAACTACAATGGAAATTTAATTATTATAAATTACTGAAGTACCATTGAGAAATGTTTGCAATATACAGACTGATATACAGGTTGCAGCTTTCATTACACAGTAGCAGGAGTAGGTTGGGCTTGGTTTGTTGAAACAGCTTGTATACAAGCTTAACCCTATGGTCTCCTGTGGTTTGGGACTATAATCCATTACCTGGAAGACAATAAGTTAGGTACAATACTAACAGTTCAAACCTAAAGACACAGCATAAACCAGAAATGGTGGAAGGTTGGGCTTGTGGTTAGCAACCCATGTAAATAAAAATAAATGATTCAATTTTTAAATCCTTGCTACAGCTATAGGGTGACATAGTGGTACAGTGGTTAGCGCTGTTGCCTCACAGCAAGAAGGTCACAGGTTCACGACCTTGGTCTGGGACCTTTCTGTGTGGAGTATTTATGTTCTCCCTGTGTCTGTGTGGGTTTTCTCCAGGTTCTCCATCAGTTCAAAAACATGCTGAGGTTAATTGGAGACTTTAAATTTCCCATAGGTGTGAGTGAATATCTCTGCCCTCAGCTGACTGCCTCTCGACTGGTAAGGATAACTCTTTAGTTTCCCAAGAGAAAATGACCATATACATGGAAAACTGCAAGGACACCTTCTGCATCTGAATCTACTGACATCTAGATGAACCATCAACATTGCAAAACCCAACCAGGGCCATGTACACAGGAGGAAAGGCAGCAGTAATAGCACAGGAGATAAGGAAGTAGAGAATATCTCTCCTGGTTTAGCTTTAAACCAGATGGTTCCAGTCAGAGCTGGTTAAAGTGGCCTACTGAGTCCATATTGTACTTGGGGCATCCAGAAGACTGCGCCACATACAGTGGGAGGTTCTTGCTATCCACAGAAGTCCAGATGGCCCTCATCAGCTGGGAACCCGTTGATTCAAGGATCATTACAGCAAAATACTATGCATTAGAAAATGAAACTTCAAATATTACAATACTACACCCTCACCACCAACACACATCAAGAAACAAATTTCTGTGCATCACATATTCACAAATAAAATGGTTAGTTATGAGCTGATAATGGGAAAGCAGGGGCTACATGCCTTGAACGAAAATGGAGAAAGATTTGTCACAGTCTGTTCAGATAACTTGGTTATCAGAATGTTGGTTGCCCCGCACAAGGGCATCCATAAGAAGAGGGAGTATGGGGAACAAACATAAAAAGCAATCCTTGCAGGGCTATCCACAGAAACATACAGGAAATTGAGTGAAAGACATTGTATTGCATTGACATAGATTGCATTGTATTCCCTTTTCCATAATTTCCCTCTCTTCCTCCTTGCTTAAACATGTAATGTGTAAAATGATAAGCCTTGTGCAATTCCATCTTGCTTTGATGTCATTTCCTCCGACTTTTGCTGTTTTGGACCTGCCTGAGTTCCCGAGTAGGAATTCCAAGTTAAAGGGCCGTTCCATTGCACTTTTCCATTGCACTTTTTCTGACTTCCGAGTGCAATGGAATGCAGCATTATTTTACACACTAGATGTTTAAACAAGGGGGAAGATCGGGAAATTATGGAAAAGTGTTGACACCCACATGGCTCGCAGGATTCCCCTCGCTGCTTAAAGAGCACAAGTTACAGTATATGGCATTTCTCTTTCTCTCCCTTCCTCTAGTAGCTAATGTTCTTCCTCAGTGGTTCTCTTTGGTGCTTGAAAGACCAAAGATCCAAACAAACATCACCTTACTGTGGCCAGCCAGGTTTTCCGATGGTTGCACAATGAATCGCATTTACCTCGGTGGTTGGAATTTCCAACTCGGATCTTTCCGAGTTCCAAGTGCATTGAATACAACATACACCTGGGTACAAAACACAAAGGCAGTGTGTAACTATTAGCTATTAGCTTCGGCAGCTTCAGTTTCTCAGTAGTTTGGGGAGACAGAGAGAGAGGGTTCTCTTGGGTCTGTAATCTGTTTTAATTACATATTTTAAAAGTCTTACACTTTAACAGTTTTACAAATAAATGTGACTTTTTTTTCTTCCTTATATTGACCATGATACATATTTTTTTCTAAGTATGGTCCCCACATGGATGTATAATATAACTGGATACCAGACTGAAACATGGCTGCCATTCATTTCAATGGAAGTTGCTCACCTGGCGCATACGCAGAAAAAGTTCCTGACTTCTGGGTTGGGATTGCAGTCTATGAGAAAAATGATTTTTGGGTAGCATGGGATTTTTTGTTGCAGTACCACGAGTGGCCACTGGGAAAAGGAGAGAGGTGGTACTCTATCCAGGTTTTATAATACATCCATGCATGGTCCCCATAGGGTAACCGGAAGGCTGAAGTACATAGGATCTCTATAAAGCAGCATTAAATGGAAATACTCAAGTAAAAGAGGTCTACAAGTACCTCAAATATGTCTGTAAGTACAATAATTGAGTAAATTACTTAAGTTATTCCACCAGAGGTCCACTTTAAGGCTTTGTTTTTTTCATATTATCAACTTCTTGGTCATTTCAGAAGTTACTTTAGTTAAAATAGTTAACTGAGAGGAGTTTTTGATATTCACTTCACCAATGAGAGAGAACTCCTCACGTCAACTTAACTTCTACAGGACGTGCAGACTCTTAGTGGAGCCTTCCTGCTGCTGTGTGGAACATGTCTGCGTGGAGCTGTAGGGTTTCAGCGGGATTTGGGGTTTGAAGCAGCCCGGAGTCCTGCTGGGGTCACCGGGTTCAAACAGTCCTCTCGGTGTCCTTAAGAACCAGGTCGAGAGACCCCTCCCCTCTGACGACGCCGTTTCGTAGTTATAAACTATATCCGTTTTCACTGGTTTCAAAATAAATCAAGTTATCCACAGTGAGCCGCAACAACACCGGAAAAAAGATGATATGCTTTTCACAATAAAAGAGGAAAGCGCCAAGGTGAGGACAATACTTATTAATACACAGCTCTAATAAGCAAGATACACGTATTTGTATGCCCCAAGGTATAAATATCATATCTTATAACATACCCATCTGACATCATATCCTACAAAACCCTGTCAGCAATCATTTTTAAATCATATAGTACAAATATATTATATAGACACAGGCTGTTTGCTGCTGGATGTAAAATATTACGCTCTTTTCAAATACTTTTCAAGACTAAAACAACTATTAAATACAGTTGTATCATTGTTGTAGTGATGTCTCTGTTGATTGAAGTTACAGAATATGATGAGAGGTGACATGTACAGTGTATGGGAACATCATAATTCAAATTAAATAATTATAGTAATTATTCAGTCAGTCATTTTCTATACCTGCTTATTCCTCATTAGGGTCGCAGGGGTCTGCTGGAGCCAATCCCAGCGTGTTACCGCGAGAGGCAGGGATACACCCCAGATGGTCGCCAGCCAATCGTGGGGCACACACACCATTCACTCACACATTCACACCTACGGCCAATTTAGAGTCGCCAATTAACCTCAGCATGTTTTTGGACTGTGGGAGGAAGCCGGAGTACCCGGTGAAAACCCACGCTGACACGGGGAGAACATGCAAACTCCACACAGAAAGGTCCCAGACCCAGGACCAAGAAGGTCTTGAACCTGTGACCTTCTTGCTGTGAGGCATATTAATTATTATCCTTATAAAATAATAAGACTATAAATAAAACAAGGAACCAAGCAAAAAAGCATATTGAGGATCAGTATGTTGACAATGTTATTACTGAGTAGCATACATGATAATATTACATTTACCTAACATTAAAGTGGTGCTTACATAGCAATGAATAAGTATTAAAATTCTAGTGACAGGCCCATTTTGCACAAAAATATTTATTTAAAATATAAATAAATATTTTAAATAAATATATTTTTATTTATATTATTTAAAATATAAATAAATATATTTTGCTCCCAATACTATTGCAATTCATGTACATTCTTTGAATGAAAGATTTACTTGCAATTAAATACATTATTTTTCTTAACGCGGCTTTTATTTTGAAACCCCCGGCCAGAAGTCAAACACACCAATCTCTGGGGTTGGACCGGTTTGAAGGTTGGTCTGCGGGATTATACGTGAACTCAAGTGCCCCCCAATCCCACCGATGTGAGCTGCGGCTGTTTTTACAGCTGACACACTTCCCGTTTTGACCAGGTCAGTCACTCGCAACTCCTTCACGTCTCTGTACGCTCCGCTCAGCCCGGAAATGTGCAGCTGGAAACCACCGCGTAAACAACAACAACACTGACTCACAACAACAATAACAAAGAAGAACATAACACATCCGGCAGCCGCGCGGGTCTACGACCTCCTCGTCTCCGTGCGTTTTAACCTCTTTTATCCACCCAGAAAAGTGTTTCTGAAACGCGGCGACGGCTCGTTGAAGTGTTTTACGCGCCGCGCGGACGGCACCGTGCGCAACGAGAAGGGAGGAAGGAAGAGGAAGGCTGTAACGTTACACGCAAACAAAACTTTATTAATACAAAAATGGAATTATCTTCAGGGGACAGATGACTGGTTTTATTCTCCCACCCTCTCATCTCCAAAACGGTAGGCTCGTGCGCCAATGGAGGGGAAGGAGAGACAGGAGGAGGAGGAGTCGGTGGCAGGGGGAGGAGGAGGAGGAGGACGGGGGGGGGGTGTTGAACAGTCCTACAACCATCTTTTCTGTCCAGTTTATCCGCCATATAGACCAGCGCGATACTACCGTAAACTAACTTTCTGCATGTGGCTTTTAGGTGAAACGGGATTTCTGGGCTGAGCGGCCGCCGCTGCCGCCGCCGCCGCCCGCGCGCCGGCTCCTCTCCTTCATCTCTGTGGATGGTGCGTAATAATATCATCTGTGGAGAGGCCGAGGCCGACATTTTACCCCGGTCCGGAGGAGCCTTAACTCCCAGGGGACATCCGAGGACACGCGATAAAGGTAAAGCCCACCTCGCAGCGTCCACGGACAGGGACGTAAAAAACCACGTTAACCGGGACTCCACGGCCCGAGAAGTTCCTGACACACAGGGAAACATTCACATTACAAAATATATATGTACACATATATGTAGGCTTTTAACGGTCTTCTAAGAAAAAAATGGCTACTTTCATATGGATTTATATACAGCACCATGCGTGATACTGGAGTATACACTTGACTTCGGATTATTTTGTATTATTTTAATTGCACTATTTATCAAAACATGACTCGCCAGTAACATATGTATATATTTAACGTGCTTATAATACCATTTCTACAACAGAATAGGCTACCGTACTTATCCATGACACTGTTTTCTTTTATTTACCCAATTCTTGCGCAAATGCTGGCTGGTAAATTCGCTTCCATGCATCCACTTTTATAGTTTTCTAGGTTTTAAAGCGTATATTTTATAGCCGAGTACAGTAAACGGACTTGCTTTGGCCTGTTCCACAAAAATCGGCAGCAGCACCTGCAGGTGGACAAACAGCAGCCGAAAACTTGCGTGATTTTATTCTTCTCTAAACTTTAATATTTAACACAAGTCCGAGTGTGTGTATAACGGACAGAGGAGCGGACTTCGTATCTCGCGTGCGGCCGGAGCTGCTGAACGCTGGAACCGATTTATTAACCGTATTAACAATTAATTTGGACATCCGGTGGCACTGCCAGCTGCGCCCCATTTTTTTTATTGTTGTCTGTGCGCTGTTGTCTGAGACTCTGCGACGCGCACGGCGGCTGTTTTGGTGTTGAGTTTACGCTTTGTTTGAAGAAACCAGATTTCACGTGACTGTGCAGTTTGGAACGGAACAGCGGAGGTTCGGATGTGGGGAAGTGCGCGGCTCCTCTGCTTCGCCGTGCCATGCGGGACACACGCGCGCGCGCACACACACACACACCACTGGCTGCCACCATGGCACCTTCCCTTTCCCTGCTCTGGCTTTATGATTGCGTGCGCGCGCGCTTCTGTTCTATCCAGCTGTTCGGACACACACACCCACACATACGTACAGCACCGTCATGCCCTGTTAGCTGCGTTGCATCGGTTCATCGGTAGGTTTTCGGGGCTTTTCGGGGGAAGGGGGGTGGACGCGCACCGGAGGTACAGAGAGCGAGGCGAGGGGCGGACAGACCGGGCCACTTTGGCTCCATCGTTACGGGAAACGGAGCTCCAAGGACACGGGGAGGAGAGAGAGGCGCATCCGTGTCGCTTCGAGTCTTTGGTGATGTTTTTCCTACGATTGGATTTAAGTTTTTGTTGTTGTTGTTGATTTATTTAGAGGAGAACGGGTGATTCCCAGACAGCCAGACCGCCCCCCTCCCCCTCTCCCCGCGCTGTTTTCGGTCACACACTCTACCATCACAGCTTGTTTATGGACTTCTGCCTCATTTTATTTATTTTTTTTTAAATATTTCCACCAACATTCCCGTTCCTCCATCCATATCCTCCATCCAACCATCACCGAGCTGCCCTGCTCCTTTCAGTGAGAAGAGGCCTCCAGCTGCTTCAGGTTCATTGTCTGGTCAGACTGCTCATGCTCTACATTTTACCTCATGGTCCGTCCGCTGTCAGAATGACTTGCTGAAACTCTCAGATGTGTTTGCACTGAAGGAGCTGTGGCTTACACCATCTCTAGGCAACCTAACATCACTTTGCTTTTAACGTTATTATATAAAACAGTTTTTCACTGGCAAACATGTAAAATATACACTTATTATTAACACATCAGAGAAGTTTAAGTATCACTCACTTTTATATGTTTTATCTCCTTTTGAAGCTTCACCATATTACTAATCCACTATATTTTCAATGGAAAACATATAGAAAATAGACTGAAAGTTAGTTTTTAGTTTAACACTTTTATTTCATAGTCACCAGAATCATCAGCAACTTGTTTTGACATTTTCTGTATTATTTAAAGTATTTTATCAGGACATGGTCGTCAGACAAAAAAACTATTTAAAAATGTCACCTTAGGGCATTTTTAAAGACTAAACAATTAATAATTTGAGGGAATAAACGGTGAATTTATCAGTAGTGGGAAAAAATGATTTGCTTGAGAATATATAAATCCAGGGTACATATGACACATCAAGTGGAAGGAGGAAGGATTTGTTGTCGTTTTTTGTTTTGCATTTTGTGCTCCCACTCAGTGTTGGTGATAACTGCTGCTTTACGTTACTGATATTCCCATAAACTAAAGTCAGTGCATGTGTCTGGAATGTGTCTGTGTGGTTGATGAGGGACCTGAAGTCTCTGTTTGGTGTTTATAACGAGGAAAGTAACGTATGACATGCAGAGACTGCATTACATGAAGCGTAGCTGAATATGTAACCGTATGTTTACAGTGCCGTATTTGGTGGTAGTTGTTACGTGAACCAAACGTTTTTGATCCGTGGTTACATAAACAGTAAATGGATCATTGGCTGGACATAAAACCGAAAGTTATGTGATTATTGACCCACAGCTGTGTGCGACGGAAGCAGTTTCCTTTAGTTTTCCCGTTGCCTTACCATAAATTCTTGCCCTGTCGCAGTGTTTATGAGCACATAGACCTTTGGACCGACTTCTATGTTGAACCAACATGCAATAAAGGATCGCAGGGTTGTTATTCCACAAAGACACGCCTGACTCCTATATCAGCTGGAGGAGCCTGACCAAATATAAATAATGCCATGTGAGTGCATTGTGTAAATTCACGTTGCATCAACAGCAAATACCTAGAAGAGCTCTGTGGCCATAAAGCTGATTAAAGGGAACGTCACTGAGGTGAATGAGTTTGCATATGTGTGTCGTTCTGGTTTGAAGCATGAAAATAGCCGCATATGTGCGGCTCCCTTCTCCGACAGAATTATGTCCCATACAGCAGTAAAAGTCACTCTGATTTATCTCATTTTCAACTAAAAGAATCGTTTGTGTTAAAATTGGAGCAAGAACAGAAAAGGCCTGAATTGTCTATACAGTTCGATCCTTGCATACACGCAGCGCTTTGTATCTGGAACACTCCCACTTGTAATACCACTGCTGTATATGAAAGATAAAGGTGTGTGACCCTGCGTGTTTGCAGCTCTCCGGGATTATTTCATCGGTTCCACCAGTTTGTTATCTACTTCAAAACACTGTATGTGTCTGATAAGTGTTTGTGTACACAGTATGTCGGTAGTTGGCTGTCTCAGTGTGCCAAATACCAGTTTTCCATGTGGCGTGCCAAGGCAGTGTCATAACCACCCAGCCAATCCTCATTTCCTGATTCTTTTGTGCCTGAGGTCAATCCGCAGAGAATGTGTTGTGGCATTGTTCTCGAATCGCTGAACTCGGGTCAGCGTGAGCCGCTTTCTCCTGGTTTTTCCTACAGGTACTGAACAGTAGAACTGTATTGTTTCCACTGTGTGTGTGTGTGTGTGTGTGTGTGTGTGTGTTGCTCGGTGTTTCATCATGTCCCCGTCTGAAAAGGAGCTCGGTCTGATCAGTACTCTGCACTGTGGCCTCCTCTTCTCCGAGGCAGAATTGTAGTTTTGGTTACACGAACATTAGCCGATGCAGAGCAGCTCGGCGGGCAGAAACGCTCCCATTGGTTGAGTTTACCCGTATGAGGCGGAGTCGGACAGCAGTTCTTTAGAGGACGAGTTAGCTCGGATAAAGGGTGAAGCTGACTATTTTGTGTATTTTTGCTTGTTCTGAAATCCAATGAAAAGACAGAAACCAACAAAGAATTAATCTACTAATAGGTATCTAAATCTTAATCTATTCACACCGCTGCACTGGGTGACATGTGCCTTCATTTTGACTCAGTCCCATACACACTGTCCAGCTGCTGGAAATACTCACTTATAGCATTAAATGTGGATTCATCCACCATTGAAAATAGTCCCTGACAAATGCACTATTTACACTATATTGTATAATGGTTAACAGATTTACACAACAGCTATTGTTTAATGGAACTTGTGATACTAACAGCACATGGGGCTGATGTTATAACAAGTGCTCACTGTTAATTATCTGCACATTCAATCTATAAATGCGACACTGAATACTTTGCTGCTCAGCCTTTATCTGGTGCATGAAAGTGTTTCATTTCGCATTTGCTGTTTTCTCAGGAAGTGCTATGTCCTACATTTTCTGGCAGTGTCACGATGTGTGCGTGTGTGATTTCTTTTCTTTTTTTTTATTTTCATGTTTAATAAAAAGATATATTAATAGAAACACTACCCAGCTAATGTGAACAATAGCCACCAACCACATCTGAGCAAAGGGGAAAAAAAAACAAGCTCCAACCTCATAAATGTTTCAAATTCATTGACATGAAAAATGCAAGAAAAAAATACATCCCAGCAGACAAAAGAAGATTTACAACAGATTTCCTCTTTGAAAGTTTTTTTTTTTATAATTTTTTTAAGTGCATCATTTTAAGAAAGACTCAGGTTTGTAATTAAAATGACATTTAAAAACCTGTAACATTGTGAAAACCAAACGAACCAAACACAATCCGTTGTAACTGTTAATCCCTGGCAATGTCCAATTCATACTGGAGCGTGACATAAATACACATTACGTCCTCGTACATCTTTTAGCTTTAACAATGTGGTGGCAGACTGTATAATTTGTGTTGTGGCCTCTGCTGAACCCATGTCTGACTTCCTGCTTCCCGGTTCCTGCTCTGTTTTTTTTCCTCCTCCAGCTAGGAAGACAGAGAGCTGCAGGGCCGCGTCATGTGAACAGGACTCGACCTCTTGACCTGCTCAACTCTCGACTTTAGGTAACAAGCATCCTTGTTTTACTCTTTACTGCTATGAACCCTGCTGTCTCCTCCTTGTTACATCTCAATGTACTGATCAGAGCTTGCTTGTGTTTTTTTTTTTTTTGCAGTAGAACTCACTTGAACGTTGTGACCACAGCTTGACACCCTCCTGCCTCGGGCATGCCTCAGGTAAAGTAGGAAGCTGAAACCGGAGCAGCTTCTCCTGCTAATGGTGGATTTTATATCTGACTCGCGTATGTTTCTCCCCCCTTCAGCCGGGTATGAATGGGATGGAGCCTGCATTTGGCGAGGCCTACGGGGGCCACAGGAGTCTGCTGAGCCCCTACCCTCTGGCCATGTCGCCACAAGGGGGCAGGACAGAGTACGACCAGGTGAGGCGATCGGATGGGGAGGACGCTAATTCAATTTGTAAGGTATAAACGGATCATGGATGAGGCTTCTCCGAGGAAATCCTTGAAAACCTTTGTTGGTTTGAAAACAATCCATCAAGGCTGTTATTTTTTATGGGAAATGAATGGATGGCCTTTGAAGTGATTTACGTTTTATTAAATTTTAAATCAAACAACATGCCTCAGCCTTCAGAGCGATGTCTCTCAATCCCAAAAGCAACACACCCCCTTTAGAGGCAATGCTTCATGATGATGAACAAAAGGTCGGCATCATGTCTAGATTTCAGAAGTTATTGAAGCCTTTAACGAGATGTTGGTGTGCAGCTGGTTGCATTCACCTGGCATTTATGAATGGGTCAGTGATAAAACTGTGGTGTAAGCCTTAAAATTTGATGGCAGATAGTTAGAAATTAGATGGATAGAAATTTATCATTCTTTTTCAGTTACACTTTTTGTCATTTCCTGTCGAAAGATTACATAAAATTGCGATTTTTGTGTAAAAAAAAAAAGATACAAATGGACTTTTAAATAACAAGAAACCAACATGAACACAATGTATATTTTGAGAGACGTGCTGAATGCTTCTTAAAACTGTGTTTTAAAAACCTTTTGACTTTCTCATCTTGCCAAACATTATTTGTCACTGTCCCGAACAAATAGTTGTCTGTAGTTGTAGGAGTTGCACAATACCTCATGCGTTGCCTCCAGCAGTGCCACTCGAGGGTTGGGTGAGAATGAAAATGAGTTTCACTGTGGGTAATGTAGGTGCCAGGGCTTTGCGAAGGAAAAAAGTATCCATAGAATAAAAAAAGAGGATAGTTGTAGTTCTGCTGCATTGATCAGGATACTTTTAAGAACATCGTGACTCCCACAATGTTGGAAGTGCAGTGCAGAATCATTCTATTTTACCGAATTTCAGTCTAAAACATAGCAGAAAAAAGCAGAATGAAAACGATGTTCTGCTTTCTGTTACAGGCTTCTGCTGAGATTCTAGCTGTCGTCTTCCAGGCTCTCGCTTACTGTTAAACTATATCAGCATTCAGAAAGAGCAGCGTGAGCAGCTTCAGCTGTCTGCATAAATTATTCATAAAAATAATCAATATTTTCGCAGTTCAAATATTGATATCATATTAAGTTAAATACTTAAAAAGCCCATCGGTGATAAAGATTGCATGTTTTTCCTGCATTATATTCTTCACCATGGTTAAATTGAGGATCAGAGCAAATATTTGAATACCCCTCCCATGTTACTCCTGTCCATATGGGGTTTTACAGTACATGCACATTCAAGTAATGTGATATATATGTGCTTAAAATGTCATTTTTGTGTTTCAAATCATCCATATCTATTATTATTATTATAAAACCTTCACAGGTCGTTTTGTAATATAAAGCTGCAGCTCAAAATGTATATACAAAAGTAAAATCCATAAAACAATGTAGGTTGAATTCATTAAAAGGAAGACCATAAAAATATGTTTTCAGCTGCTTCTTGAAATTCTCAACAGATATTGCTCGTCTAATATGTGGTGGGAGTGTATTCCAAATCTCTGGTGCTACTGTAGCTGCCTCTTCTTACTTTTTGCAGTGTGATTGTGGCGCATTAACCCAGCTGGCATTAACCCTTTGAATGTTTTTATTACTGAAAATGGCCAAAATAGTAGATATATTAGAAAATGTATAAGAAAAACTTGTAAACATAGTCTTAGGATAATTTCATGCTATGTAGGGACTCCATTAGCTTATATACACTAGGCAATTTACATATATTGTTGCCATATGGTAACTAATTGATTTTAGCCTATTAGAAAAATATATAAATAATATAACATTAAAATTGAAATAATGAAAAAAAAAAATGAAAAAGTATACTTACCCCAGATAGTGATAGTAAAATTTTTTATTTGGTGAAAATTTTCATCATTTTCAATGTCAAATGTCCATGAGCAGGATATCCTGGTCATGTGATCTCGTAAATTGTATGTCCTTCCAAAATAAAAGCCCCCTTTTCATGCCAAACTGTAAAACATAGATTTTATGTCACAGTTTTTTAGAAAAATGATGATAAAATAATTGTTGTCAACTCTATGCAATATAGGACCTTAGTGACCTAAGTGAATGATTTGAAATATGCTCCCAACAAGCAAGAGCAATATGAAGGTGCCATTTTGGGCTTTAAACTCTATCCTCAACATTGCTACAAGCAAAGATGCTAATACCAGTGTGATATATAGATATATTTTTTAAAGCACATGTCTGTCTCCTTGTTTTTAGAGCGTCCTCCTCATGCTAGGCTCCCCAGCATCGCCAAGGAAACGGCCCTTCGAGTTGCTAAGCGACCTGGTGGACGACGGTGGCTTTGGCGAGGACCTGCACCCGGAGCGTTGGGATGTGTCGGCGCTGGACGAGATGGCCCGCTACACCAAGCTGGGCCTCGGTGTGGGGGGGGAGCTGCTGGCCTGCTCGGAGGAGGCCGTCCTGATGGGCCGCTGGGGGCGGAGCCGCGAGGAGGAGGAGGAGGAGAGGAGGAGGAAGAGCAGCAAGGCATTGACGACGCACACCACACCGCCAGTCGTCCAGGAAGTCCAGGCCACCGCCGTAGGGAGGGAGGAGCGACGCGGCTGCGTCACCACGACGGCCGAGAGGGAGCCGAGTGTTGCGGGAAGAGCGGCGGACGGAGGGCGGGATGGCGGGGCGTCAAGGGAGCGTACGGTGGAGGTGTATCAGGTGGCGCAGGAGGAAGAGGAGGTGGTGGCGGCGGCGGGTTTGGCTCTGGAGCACTGCAGCGAGGAGCACAACTACTCCCTGAGCCAGGGGGGGGAGCTGGCCTCCACCACGGCCGCTCACAACTCCCAGACAGAGGAGGTGCAGGTGAGGGAGACGCAGCAGGAGGTGCGGGACAGGGAGGAGAGCCGGGCCGAGGCTGAGCTGGAGCTGGAGGACGAGGAGCAGCAGCATCAGCAGCAGGAGGAGGAAGAAGAAGAAGAAGAAGAGGAGGACGATGATGACGAGGAGGACGAAGGAGAGGAGGGAGCAGAGGAGACGGCGGTGGAGGCCGAACTCTCCAGCTCATCAGAAACCGAATGCGGTGAGTTCTGCTCTGAGTTTGCCCGTATCTGTGTGGCGGGGACATCTCTCGGCACATCACGGCGTTGCCAACAAGCTCGTCTGCCCACACGGAAACCATTAGAATCTGTCTCAGGTCCAGACGAGACCTCAGACCGCCTCGTGTGTCTCGGTTGGCTGAGCAGAGGCACATTAAATACCAACGTTGCGGGTGTAGTTCTCGGACAGCATGCCGCTTCAGTGGCTGCACTTTTACTGTTCTGAAATGGCTTTGAGGGTTGGAGCCTCTTCTTTTATTCATATACCGTCTGTAACAGCCATGCGCTTCTTTGTTTAGTGTGTGGAGTTCGTTCAATATTTCAATATGCTAACCAGTGTATTAAATTAATTATTAATTATTCATTCTTTTTAGGAATACCTCTGTAATCTAACACCTCTCTTTTATATGGGTCAGTGACAAAAATGTGGTACAAACTTGGTACCAGATAGTTTATCTCATTTAAAAAGGTTTAAAAAATATAAAAAACATGCTATCAACAAGTTTTATAATGGATCATAATTAACAAAAAAAACATTTGACATTTTGTGACAAAGATCTTCCAAAATCATGATTTTTGTTTAAAAAAAAAAAAGATACAAATGGACTTTTAAATAATCAGAAACCAACATGAACACACAATGTACATTTGAGAGACCTGATGAATGCTTCTTAAAACTATATTTTTGACTTTTTCATCTTGCCAAACGTCATTTGTCACTGACCCTATAAATATAAATATTAGAAACACTTTTCAATTGAAATGCGCTCCATAAACTTCTTAAAGTAGCATTTCGAGCAGAACTGTTATTGCCTGCAGGTACACCTTATAAAAATGTATAACCCTTGTATATAATGCTCACTGTTATACTGTATATTTCATACATAATGATAAAATGCAATAACTGATGAGAAAATATTGAACAAAATGTGAGGTGTGTCATAAAATCCCAGTATAAAACTGTCACTTAAAGGTACAGTATGTAGTTGCTAGCCACACATAGTTGTGAGGTTGTAGATTAAAAACCATCAGCAATCAATAGGGGAACCTACAGAGGCGGAAAACACTCTAGAGCCATTGTTTGGTTTGTCCGTTCTGAGCTACTGTAGAAATATGGCGGTGCAACATGGCGAGCTCCATGGGGCTCCATTTACTTGGAATATTTTGTTCCATTCTGTCAAGACTGTTCCACTAGATGCTGCTAAATCAATCCATAAAATATATTTTACTAAAGGGGAACTTCATCAATTTTACATCAAAGTTAGTTTACTGGTCACAAGGAATATGATGAACCCAGTTTTGCATTTGTGGTTCCAGTGTAGAGAAAATAACCCAATGATTGTTTGAGATGGGAGTTAACAAACAGAAAGCCTGTGGTGTCAACTGAAGGAGGTGGACATTTACCAGATAGGAAGGGTTTAATGAAAGATGCTATTGTGGTATTGTGCTATTGACCTAAATTCATACCAGGATCTTACAAGTCAGTATTTCTCTGTTTATGCTGCTGCTTGTGTTTGCATTTTGACCATTCTTTCAGTAGAATTAAATCATCTTTATTAGATATTTATATTCTATTTAATAGCAATAGAAGCTGCTGGTTGCTCGAAGCTTAGAGGAGCAGCACCTACGCATCAAAAAATACCACGCAGTCATTTATCGTCCTGACGAAAGGACATTAAATATAAACATCTACATTATATAACATGCATGGAAAGTGGCTTCAGTTCTGATTCCCATCTTTTCCCAGGCCCTTTCTCTCTCTGAATGTCCTCACGTTAGATAAACAAATATCTGGCATCTTGTTGCAAGGTAATGGAGAGGTCACTGGCTTGCTCTCAAAGACCAGTCTGGGTCGTATTTCGGCCGTTGTGAGACAGCATTGTCGCCCTCCATTGTTGTGGCGGTGTGTGTTTGCATGGTCAAGCTGGACTTACTATTAACTGGCAGATCATAAAGAGCTGTATGATGGATGGCGAGTGTATTTATGTGTGTGTGACACTGAGAGCTACAGAGGAGCACGAGGGAAGAGTGCAGACAATGGCACTATCTGCAGACTGGACCAGACGACATGTTACATAAGCCGCGTGTGTGTGTGTGTTTGGGAGGCTGAGATAGGACTTCATGGTGATTAACTTTCAGTCTGATTTAATCCTGCTAGAAATTATTATTTTCATTATCCCGCTGTGTTCTTCTGAAATGTTTTGAACCCAGCGCCGGCGCGTTTGAAGCAGCGCCTCCTCTTTCCTCCTGCTGGTGGAGCTTTGCACGTTGTATTATTTATGATGCCATTATTCATGGCTCTGCGCGCCTGTAGCTAATCTTCTGTGACGTCCATGTTGCTCGTGTAGGTGTCTGTGGCTCTGAAAGCGACATCCATTGCTCACAGTTTTGAGCCGTGAGGCAGCTTTGTTATTAGCATGTGTTACAGCATGTGTTTTTGTGGATCAGGTGTTCAAAGTATGATTTCATGCCAGGCTAACATAAACATTAAGACTTGTCCATTATGATTAGGGCTCAACTGTCATATTAAGTTGCAGGGTATTTTTCTTCTATTAAATGTCTTTATATATGGCTTTCAATGTTATTCACCTCCAATGTGATGGGTACGATTCCTTTGTAGTATATTTAATAAAATGGCTTTGAGATTATTGCATAGCTGGTTGTCAATAGGAAGCTGTGATTCAACATCTGCACCAGTTTACTCTCTAAGAATTGTTATTTCTTTATACAAATGATAGCTGTTTGAGCTTTGCTGTGATCTATGTGCAAAGTTTGACACAGGAAAGCTGTTTCACATCCATCTGCTGAGAAAAAGAAGTTTCTCTCTCCTCACCAAAAGTCTCAGAATAGAAAGGTACCTAGGTAGGTAAGATTTGTGACATCACAGCCACTTCGGAGCCAATCATGGTCCAGTATTCATCCAACACAAGTGTGATATGCAAACCTAAAGCCTCCTGTACATGAACACAGAGAATGGACAGTGAAGTAGAAGACATCTTGTGTCCAATATTTTAAAGCATTTAAACATATTTGTATAGTCAAAATTGTGACTGAACAGCTGCCATCATTGGTCAGCCACCACATGATGGAGTTTGTCCATCAGCCAGTGTTTAGCCACACCTTTCTCTGACACTGGAGGAAGTAACGTTACTGTGACAATGGCAGAAATAGAGTGTGAATGCAGTGCAACCATATATATTAATCCCCACCACTACTAGTTTATTCAACTTTTTTATTATTATATTAAACACACATTATTAGTCAAGGTAGGGTGTTTCTTACATAATTCTTCTTATTATTATTCTTTGATTTTCTGCCATGTTTAAGACACAGTTGTGCCAAGATAGTAAGGAACTGTACTTTTTTTGTTGGCATTAAAACAATAAGTTTTTAAGATTGAGTATTGGCAGATTAAATCAATTATTAGTTATTTGGGTTGTGGTAAAATAAACCTCTCTATTTGTTGGTCTCAAATTGTGTTGCTTAAACGACAGACTGCAGATGAAACCGAAAGCTGCACCAGAGTATCTCTACCACAGTATATTTGAAAGAAATAAAAAGCTACCCATAATGCAATCTTCACAACATTGTCTACAGGTCCATCAGTTTACATAAACTGTTTCTTGTAGCTCAGGAGTTCTGTCAGTTACATGTGTAGTTTCACACAATTCCGTGTATGTAGAGTGCTTCAACGTGGAATGAAAACAGAAGATAAGGTCAGACAAGATAAGAGAAACAGAGCAAAAGAGTAAACTGCTGGAAATAAGCTGTTTTTTGGGAGGAGAGGGTCACCGGGTTTAAGGTGCGGAGCCTTTTATTTTTTAGCCACACTAATGTTGGTCCATTTAAAACTAAATGGACCAACATGATTGTTTTGTCATTGTCGAGGATGAAGCTGGCGATTTTCTATAATTTTGCCACTATCATTTTGTCTCCTGTTTGGAGCCAAACCAACGACTGATCTACTCACATGTATTGTGTGTGTCCTCAAAGAAGGGATGGATGATACAGAAAAAATATCTGATTGGGATTATTCTGATATTTCCATATTATAGGGAATGATATTTTTACATTGTTATTCTCTTTTCTGTTGAAAACACATAAAAGTGATTAGGGTGTGACTTGTACAGGCATCCACGGCAGGGATCTGTTGTGATATGTCGCTCAACAAGCTAGTGAAGCTCTAAACAAAACTGCATTCCTGCACATGCTCAGTGGAGTCTGCCTAACACAATACTATGCTGTGTCTCAGATTGCGTTCTTATGTACTGCCAACTACATACTATCACACTGATAAATAAATGATTCTGGATGCCATTATCAGCCGACTGTTCACACTGATACAGCCATGTATCCCAGAATGTAATTTATTAAAACCAACAGGATGCAAAACACTATAAACTCAACTTTTTGATGGGTTTGCGTTCACCATCTGGGTCCTCGTAATGCTCTAAATTTCCCATCATCAGTGTGAACGCGCTTAACTCACTTATGCCCTCAAAATAGCAAGTGTTGAGTACAGAAGTTTGATGATCAAACTCTTCAAATCGAAGGAGTGTGCGTGCGGTGTGGCTCACTGACCAGTTTAAAATAGTTCTGGGACTGGTTTGCTAAACAGCTGAAAGCCTTCATGTTATTCACATAAAGGGCATAAATTTCAAAATCCTGTGTGGTTTTGTGTGTTTCTGCACCTGCAGAGGTGGAGGCGGAACCAGCGAGGCAGCCGGGCGAGCGGCCATCAAAGCGCCGCTGTTTCTGGGAGTACAGACGTGTCCGGGAGTCGGCCACGAAGAAGAAGCTGGGCGGAGACGTCCACTGGTCCCTGTCCTGGAGCTCCAGCACGCTGCCCAGCACCCTGTACCGCAGAGAGGGTGAGAAAAGCAACAACGTTTATTAAATGTCCTATCATAGAAAGTCTGATTTTAACCCTCTACTGCATGAAGCATTACTTAGACATGGTATGTGCTATGGGTATAGACAATGTTTTGAATGTTTTATTACTTAAAATGGCCTAAATAATAGATGTATTTAAAAAGAATATATATAAGAAAAGTTGTACACATAGTCTCTGGATAGTTCTATGCAATGTAAGTCAGTAGAGGTTACATTGGGTTTTATGCACTAGGAATATCAAATCTTTTTTACCATATTTGAAAAAAAAAGACTTAAATTATTAAAATTGAATTAAATGTTGAAAATAAAGATTAAACATTTATAGTGTATAGATAGTGAGTTATTTTTTTTATTTTCCAAAATTCTGAATAAAAGACAACTTTCAGTTGTGAGACAATGGTGCTCACATGTCAAATGTCCATGAGCAAACAGGATATCCTGGTCATGTGACCTCATAAATTGTATGTCCTTCAAAAATAAAAGCTCTGTTTTAAAATATAGGTTTTATATCACAGCTTTTTTAGAAAAAATAACATAAAGCTGCCATATGGCAATAGAGGGTTAATAGCTTTGTGATTATAAGGAGGTCTGGTTTTTGTATAAATACTGTCCAAATGTTTCAACGCTCAATCCACAGAAAAATGCACACAGCCTGTATTTAAAAACTGTTAAGTTGTGATGTCACAGCTACACAGGCAGTGCAGGGCCCTTCTTAATCAGATAGGCACAAAACAACCTGTTCTTTATAAAGCTCTGGAGACAGGATAAGATAAGAGGACATGTGAAACTATATTGAGATGAGTTTTAGTTCTATCTTCAGTAAAATCTTCAAAACTTCAAATAAAACCCAGGAAATTGTATCATATGGGGCCGTGTTTCTACACAGTTGTTGTTTTTTTGGCCAGAAAAAGTAAATGGACATTCTGACTAAGAAATTAAAGAAAATCGATTGGTTAATTGGTAATTACAGCCTGAATCACGCAAAGAGGTGAAACTGCAAATGCAAGTGTAAAGATCGACTGTGTGAGAGCTTTTTAAACAGCGGGAGACAAGTTAACGACATTCACACTGCAGCTGAAAGTGTCCCATTTCTTTTCTCCCATGTGACACAAATTAGACCCTCAGGCATTTGCCCTACATAGAAGTTTTATGTCAAAATCAGAATTTTCCCTGATAAATAAATCCGATCCAACTGTGGCTGTGCAGCAGTTTGGCAGCCTGCAGTACAATCCGGTCCATTACAGTTCATTAATGTAACCCGATACAACAAAAAAACCACACGCTACGCCTCAATAGTTACCATTCAGCGGTGTGACGTGAATGTCTCCTGACACTTCACTGTCATATTAAAACCTAGGATGCCAGTGTTTTGGCTGCACTATCCTATAACTTTGAGTCATTTGAACAGCTCGTTTCGTGCTTCAGGATCTGTTTAGTAGCACAGCAGGAGCGAGGAATTATGGGCGCACCGCTGGGCTCCTGGATTTTTAAAAAAGACCGAACCCAAAGAGGATTAAAAGACTCTTATAGGAAGGTATTAATTTACTCTGGTTCTTGTTCCGTCTCAAAGGCAAAAAAGGGCGCCGCAAAGCCCGCAAGACGGACGCCAGCGACCTGACGCCAAACCCCCAGAAGCTCCACAACATCGGGGAGCAGCTGCAGAAGCTCAACGCCGCCATCGATGGCATGGGCCCCGTCAACGACCTGCCCGCCGTGGCCCGAGCCCGGTCCCGCAAGGAGAAGAACAAGCTGGCCTCCAGGTATCGGATGTCTCTGAACCCAATTAGAGATCAGGAGAATCTGCATATTAATTTATTTGGAACAAGTGGGCGTTTTAACCTTCATGTTGTGTTGGTTTTATGTTCATCAACTTGGTGTTCCTGGTCAAATTTGACTGTTGAGTTAAAACTCATCATAAAAACTGTAAGAATACATATATTATCACCTCTTGTTGTGTTAGATTTTAGCATACCTTCTTTTGAACATTACAAGTTTTTAACTTATTTGTTATATTGTATTATTTGTTATAATATTTGTTAATTATGGCATTTTCATTGATCTGAACTTATACATCTTGAATTTGAGTTCTGAAAAACACAATTTCTGGATTATTTTGACTATAAGAAATAATTATATGAAACATAGTCTACGGTTTATCACAGAATACTTTGGGTCAAAGTTACCAAAGACATTAGTTTTAAAACCATTTAAATTCTTATACAGTCACTAAAAGTAAAACCTGTTGGATGCTCACAGTCATAAGTGACAAAGTGGACAAAGTCATGGAATTTTAAAATCCGAAGTAGAAAAACCTTCCGGGCTCTGTGGTTTGGTATCTGCAGTCAAGATCAGTTTCCAAATATATATATATATCAGATTTAGAGAGTTGACCTTCTCATACTGGATCTGGAGGATAGGAAAGGAAAAAAAAAAACATTCATCTCAGCAGAATCTAAGGCATCCATTGATATGACTTGATAGAAAGTCAAAAAATATGAGGAAACGTGTCTTTTATTTTGAAGTGTAGGGAAGCGTTTGATTTAAAGTGTATCTCTCTCCAAGTGGAACACGTTGTACATTTGGAAGTTAACCTTTTAAAAGTCAAAGAAACAACAATCTAACAAGCTTTCATATAAGGGCCAGTGACAAATAACATTTGGCAAGATGAGAAAGTCAAAAACTTCTTCAAAATACAGTTTTAAGAAGCATTCATCAAATATCAAAATGGACATTGTGTGTTTCTTGTTATATAAAAGTCCATTTGTACATTTTTTTTCAAAAATTACGATTTTGTGCAATTCTTTTTTCTGACACAAAATTTAAATGATCTAACCAAAAAATAATGATACATTTTAAATATATAATCCACTTATAATATAAAACATGTTGATAAGATTTTTTTAATTTTTGCAAAACCTTTTTAAGAGAGATAAACTATCTGGTACCAAGTTTTTAGGGTTACACCACATCACATTTTGTCATTGACCCACATATTGAATCTGCCTCTGAGGATGATATACACAACATGCTGGTGTGTATATATATATGTTTATTCCACTACCATTATGGAATAAGTAAAGGAGGAATGCATTGAAGTGGAGGAAAACAACAGTAAATGGTGGAATCAGGATGAAAGGCTGAATAGGAGGAAACCAGGGCAGGAATGATGAGGAAGGAGAGGGTCAAATGAAGTTTATCTGATGAGGGAAGGAGGGAAGGAGGGAGGGAGGAAGGGAGGGGGAGGATTCAGAGGAATAGACATTACTGTACTGGTCGGATTAAAAAGGCGAGGGAATCCAAACATCCCATATGTTAAACACGACACAAACACACCATAAGATAGTTTGAGAGAAGGTGAATAAAATGCCAAAAATGAGGAAATGACAGTGAGAGGGAAGTTTTCTGTTAGTCACTCTGGATTGCGACTGAGTTCTTGTTTAATTTAATATGCAGGAATTTCCTCTGTGAAGATTCACTGCTTTTTACATTGTCATTCTTGTGGCAGGCCCGGGCCCCCCTGGTCAGAGTTAGAGTGATGTGATTATTTTCCGACCACCTCTGAACTCTCCCTCTCATTCTCTTTCACAATAATTGACAAAAAAAAAAAACAGGCTGCCCGGGGCGTTCAGGCGATGCAGAGGGAAAAAAAAAAACACTCGCCCACTTCTCAGCTGCGGTGCCTGGAGCTCGGTTACACGCTCCAACACACACAGTTAGTGGTGGGAAGATCACGTCCCGGCCACTGACCTAGTGACATATTATCAGATAAATTGTTAAATACATTTTGTTACCCCTCAAAACAAAGACTGTGGATTTTGTCCTCTCACCACTTACATTGTCAGTGCATTATGAAGACATCCTCTAATGCTCCGTATCAGGAGAAATGATCACAGCCAGAAAAACCTGGTTCAGTGTGCATTTGAGTTCCTGGTGGGAAAAAGGTGAACTTATCATTTAATTTGATGAATTTTACTGTACGGAACTGCCGCTTTTAAACCTTTTCCTCTGCAACATTGTTCTGTGCTGCACACCTGCTGAGTCGTTATTTTCTTAAAGACACAGTAACCACTCATCCATCATGTGACTTCTGCTGCTTGGGTGGTCTCAATAATTGGTAAAGCCTTAGGATTGGATACGCTTCTGAGTATCTGTAACAACAAGTAGTGCCCTTTTTCTAAAAACCATCCAAAGGATCTTAATTTGGCGAATAAGGTTTGTCTTATCTAACAGCATGTCGTCTTTGGGGCTATTTTTGGTTTTGCCGTATGGACAGTTTGGGAAAATCTGTATTGATGTTAATCAGTGGCCTGAGCAGCAGATTGTTTCATGGTTGTTTTTATCCTCCATGATCGGCAGGAAGTGTGACATCGAATCAAACCTCTCAAAATGCTGAGGAACGCAGAAGAAATATTCTAACGCCAACGACCTGCGATTGTTTCGTTTCCTGAAGTTTTTTTTTGTTTAGCTGACTCACAGTTGCAAGGAAAAACAAAGAGGAGAAATTCTCCGCACGCTGTACGGAATAGTTCCCATGAGACGGATTAATATTTAATCAGAATTGATCAATTCATTCTCAGCTGCTGTATTTCAACTCCAAAATACCGTGAAACCAAACCGGCCGTATCTCTTTGGAGTCGTGGTGTCAAATGGTACTGGAGGATCGCAGTCAATCTCCCTCACAGTTTGGAAATACATCCTCCACTCATCGCCATCCAGCTGGTCTCAGCGTGAGCCAGTTGACTCAGTAACGGGGTCATGTGGAGAACGGGAATACCAGAGTTTCCTGTATCAGAGGACCACAACACTTTCTGTCCCTCTGTTTGCAGGGCCTGCCGGCTGAAGAAGAAGGCCCAGCACGAAGCCAACAAGATCAAGCTGTGGGGGCTCAACCAGGAGTACGGTCAGTACTGTAGACACATGTTATACACTGTGGAAATACCTCATTCAATCAAGTTTTTACCATTTTTCTAAAATGCATTTTTGCGTTAAATTTTTCCCAGTGTAGTATGTGTGATCCTGATACCTTGATATGAGTTCATATCCCCTCTTAACATCAGAAGAAATTATTTCACTTTCAGAAAATTATAATTAATTCAGAAAATTATATATATATACCATGATTACCATGATTACAGTGACAAGAAGAGCCCAATTTATATATATATATATATATATATATATATATATATATATATATATATATATATATATATATATATATATATATATATATATATAATTGGGCTCTTCTTGTCACTGTAATCATGGTAAGTTTATTTTATAGCACTGTTCATACAGAAATGCAGCTCAAAGTCCACCAAATTGGTACCTTTTATTTGCACATTGTAACTTCAATAATTTGCAATTCATCTATTAACACAAATGTTTAAATTATTCAAATTATGTAATGATCAATCTCAGGCTATTTCATCACAAGGTTTTTTAAATGTCAATCGTACTTCATTTGTGTAACAGGACAAAAACTTGGCACTTTCAAGTGGTTTACAAGAACCATCTTATAAAAAACACAATAATTAAAAAAATTAAAATGTAAATTTAGGTAAAAGAAGTGAGATGGATATTATGTCATACTAACAATATAAACAAATATAGAGAAAATAGAGTGAGAGAACTGACTTTTGGACCTCCAATGAACTTCACGAGACTCAAAGGAAGCTACTTGATATTAATCATGTGACTCAAACAGACAGTGAGAGACTGTGAAAACAAAATTTCCAATGAGAACATATGTTATATGTCTAAACTGGAAATAGAAACACATAAAATAATACAAACAAAAATCTGTAGTCATTGTATTTCATGTTGGAGTGGATTAAAATAAGATATATTACATGCATATTTCTGCATATTATGTCCTGGGGATGGAAAAGGCAGAGATTCAGTGGAATAGCTTCCATAATTACTGCCAAATTTTAGGTCAGCCTGGCAAATCCTAGCAGACTCTGGTGTGAAAGCCCAAACCTGTCCACTGCCAGCTGGACCTGGCAACCCAAAGCCATCTGACTATCCTAACATGGGAACATGAGAACACTTATTTTTATTTCCTGCTATTTCCTGTTTCCCTCAGAAAACTGGAATTAATTGGTTATACAAACTTCAACTTCGACTCTATTTGGTAAGATTAGTTTCCAGCTGGTGAAGAATTTAACCCAACGTAAGCCAGATGTTTGACGGGAATCAGAACTCAATTTTCTTCAGCAGAAGTCATGAGTTGCTGTTTTTTATTCCCAAAAAGGAAACCAGGATCATGAGTTTTTTATTTGATTGATTTTTATTCAAAACAGCAGATATAGTCATTGATGATACAATCACTACAAAGCTTAATGGTTTATTGTAGTGTTTTGTCTATAAATTGTCAGTAAATACTAGAAAAAAATACCTGTTAAAACTTAGTCAAAATTGATGTCTTCACATGTTTTATTTTGTCCAAAAGCAAAAGATATTAAATATTCTGTCATGTGTGGGTCAGTGACAAAACTGTCATGTGGTGTAACCCTAAAAACCAGACAGTTTAACTCTCTTAAAAAGGGTTTTAAAAAATTAAAAACAAATGCTATCAACAAGTTTTATATTCGAGGTGGATTAAATATTTAAAATTTTTCATTGCTCTTCGGTTACAACAAATTGTGATTTCTTTTGTAAAAAGAAAAAAGAAAAATGAGACATTTGGACTTTTTTTAAATATCAAGAAACCAACATTAACACACAAAGTACATTTAGACCTGATGAAACCTGTATTTTAGTTTTCGACTTTGTCACTGACCCGGGTTACAAAGAAACATTTTAAATCTTCACATTTGAGCAGATGCCTGCTATTTTTTCTTTAAAAATTACTAAAATGATTTTTCATTTATGGAAATAGTTGCAGCTTAAATTTCTGTTGACAGATAAGTTTGAAACTTATCTTTTCAAGGCCACAGAAATCCGATTTCTGCAGAAAGCTGCGTGTTAGATTTACTGAAGGGCGTACTGTATAAACACAGCAATTGAGGAAAAACGGGTGACTTCACTGAGCTGATAAGGCTTCTACAGACCAGAGGAACTTTTTCATAGTTCTATCAACAGTTGAAGGAACTCCACAGGGACGGGGAACATTCATCGTTCTTAAAATAATGTTTCAAGAGACTTTTTTTAGGTTCTACTTCTCCCAGCACAAGACATAACAGCTCTTCACCTTAGCCTCTAAAAAACAGTGCTGCCGGTTGGCTTATATCACTTCAATGTTCCTGTTGGCAATGTGAGTGCAAACATAAAACAATTTGCTGAAGGTGTGTAGAGCTCCCCAGTGGGCACTTCTTCCCTCCAAGTCCCCACAACTACTTAGTCTGGAACGCCTATAATCAACACCTCGTGTCCGCTGAGTCCCGTTGGCTCCTCCTCGTCTCCTCTTCTCGTCAGGTTCTTTAAATTCAGCCCCACACCGGCATTCCAACTTCCTTTTGCCATTTTTGTCTTCCTCACATTTTTTTTTTTTTGAACATTCCAGTCATTCCTGATCTCGGCTCCATCGGCATTTCATTGCGAGGGTTTTATTTGTGGCTCTTGTGAATTTTTGTTCTCCTGGCAGGGAGCCAAAACACACAAGGCTTAACCTCACACATCCCTTCGCTTCCTCCTCTCCTCCCTTCCTCCTCCTCTCCTCCTTCGTTCTCTCCCATTCACTCGCTCTCTCTGTCCTCTCTCCATCACTGTAATTTGCATCTATACAAAACACGTTCACCACAGATTCAAACAAGTAGGTCTTTGGCGCCGTGCCAGAACCAACAATCCTGGCTATAATTACATGTGTGCATGTTTGTGCACATATTTATTTTACAAAATTTTTTCCCTGAGGATACTGTTAACTAGTGAAGTTAACCGTTAAACAACAACACTGCCTGGAAAAAGAAGTTCTTCACCTCACATCTGGAGACACTCCACTCTTCCCTAGATACTAGAATAATGCACAGGAGTTTTATTTAGCCAGGGGAGAAGTGGTGTCTCTTTCAGGAACACACACATACACGGACGGACACACACACACTGTTTTCCCACATTTCCACACAGGAAGCTAAGCGGTACATCCTCTGGTCACTGTGCACCACAAACCCTGCTTCTCTAAACTTTAGACCACCACTGCCTCCATTTCACTGTCACTACTCTTATTGCAGCTTCAACCTTGACTTCCCTCTTCCTTTCCCCCTACATTCCCTTCTGAAGCTGTTGATATCAAATGATCATATGATTATGTGTAAGAGTATTTTGTTCTTCCCTTTTTTTTAAGATCTTGTGTAAGCTAAGTGCAGCTTGTGTTTAGATAGACATGTTTGGTTCATTTTATTAACAAATAAAGGGTTTTGCAGGGTGGAAACTGTTTAAAGTTCGACCAGAATATCTGGTTCTGGTATCAGTCGTCTGCTCTTTTGTTACTGAAATTCTCTTTCGAGGTGAGAACGGCTGTTTTTGTTGCACAGAAAACCTGCTGGGAGCGCTGCTGCGGATCAAGGAGGTGATCCGACAGCGAGTGGAGAGCAGCGAGGAAGAAGACACAGACGAGCGAGGGATGACCCAGCGCCTGGAGGACATCCTGCGGGAGTCCAGCGGTGAGACATTTTGAAGGGTGTGATCAGGAGGAAAAATCACTCATGTCAATGGCTGCAGTGTCCCCCTATTGCATAGTGTTTTTTTTCATAATTTTTTATGTACATACAATTTATGAGGTCTAGACCAGAACAACTTACAACATATGTTTCTTTTAATATGCTAAAAGGGATTTGTTGCCATATGACAACAAGATGCAAATGTGGAAAATTCCTAGCGTATAGAACCTGATGGAGTTTGTTATATTTCTTAAATATATCTATTATTTAGGCCATTTTAAGTAATAAAAAAATTCAAAAGTCTTTTACTGTATCTTAGCAATAATTCATGTAATAAAGGGTTAATGCGAACATGCTCCCCAATACCAGTTTTGCATCATCTCAAAAATTACACATAAACTCAACATAAGTGTACCTAAAGGTCGTAGATACTTTTTAAAAATTGTCATGTTCTTAGTCTTGATTTTAGTGTTTTAGTTATATTTTCCATTGATGTTCATCTATCTCTAATGCACCATCTGTCTATCCCTCCCTCACATATCTTGGAATTGTTCCGATAGAATTCAAATTTATATTCCTGGGAACCCAAGGAAGTGCCAAATATGGGGCGATTTAGACACATGCAACATTACAATCAATTAAACATTCTATTTTTTAATATTTTATCTATATTATTATTATTATTATTATAACATCCTCTTTTTTAGGTTCTTATGTCTGAATTCAAAGCAAGTTGAAATCTGATATATTCTGCTTTATTGACCCTCACCCTGTGTTTGCATTTCCATTGAAAAAGCTATTTCTGTCTTGTCTTGTCCATCTCCACTTTTTTTTCTAATGTATTTCCATGACGACTGCCAGGCCCCTTAGTTGCCGGACGGACCAAAGACTTTGTGCAGAGGATTTTGGCGGCCAGCGCGGGCAGTCCGAGCCAACGCAAAGAGCCCCCCCCGCAGGGAGGAGACGAGGCAGCGGGCTAAAACTCTCCCAGCGTCCCCCCCACTCCTCTCTCCCTGCTCCCCTCCCAGCACCACCCACCTGACCCCATGGCGCACCACGGCCTCCACTCTCACTGCTTCAAAGTAAGAGTGAAGAGGCCTAGTAGAGGTGGAGAGGATGTGAAAGAAGAAGAAGAAGAGGAGGAGGAGGAGGAGGAGGAGGAAGCAGTAGCCTAAACAAAATGGGAGTAAATTGCCACCCTAGTCCTGATCCTCTCTCGTTGGGCCTCAGCAGTGATACTCACTGCTCTGTCTGTGCAGGCTGCACCACAACCACCAGCAGGCCAGAGCTGCTGCTGCTGCTGCTGTTTCTGTGTATTCTGTGTTCTGTCTGTCTGTCTGTTTGTATGTGTGCGTGTGTGTGTGTGTTCGTGCGCGTGCGTGTTGGACATGTAACATAAGCAGCTTTCACACATGCACTGCAACCCTGAACTTATTTAGACTTCACCAGGAGGAGCTGTATGTGAGAACATTTAACATTAAACAGACTTCACCCCGCCAGCTCCCACATTCAAAGTCCACGTAGCGTCCCATCGAACCCATGTGTGAAACAGTTTGTCCGGAGAATCCGAGCAGGCGTGTCGGTCGCTCGGTTTCTATCATGCTACTGCCGTGAAACCCGGAAGAAAAAACAAAGGGTGAAGAAGGAGAAGAAGATAAAGAAGAAGAAGAAGGAGGGTTTTATATAAATATATATATTAATGAACTAATATATGTATATTTCTTTTCATTCTTTTGTTGATATTTCAGATACATACATGTAGTATTGATATCAACACAAAAACAGGCATCGTTACAGATGAGACGGTAGCCTCGTCCGCCTTCTTCAACGTGTGGTAAACGCTGCGACATCCTCCCGCCTCCTGCACGCTCCACCCAGGCACCACCGGCATAATTCCAGAAGGTGAGAACGAGTCCCACACAGGCCGTCTCCTGTCGTATGCTACGTGTATGAAAGGGCAACTCCAGAAGACGTTGTCTGGAGTCCGTATGAGAAAAACAGCTATACTGTATGAGTGTGTATAGTGTTCCTCTCTCCCTCTCTGTGTGCTGTATTTGTATCCCATTGTGCCTATGAATAGACATTGCACTGTTTTGTAGATGGTCGTAGTTGTCGGCAGGGGGCCGGTAGTGAGCCGAGGGCGAGGGGGCATTTGAGGATAAGAGGAAGCGCTAAAATAAGGAAGTGGGAGGAGCCCGGGCCTGTAAAACAAAGAAGCGGGTGTGTTTTTTTTGTTTTTTCTGTTTTGTTTTTTGGCTGAGCTCCTATAGAAGCACTGCATACCATTCGGATTGCATCGGCATCTGAAATGTCAGGAAGTGCTGTGACACACAGCAAGCGATGGAGTCCTGATGCCAGGCCAGCTGTTAATGGAAACAACAGCCTGCTTGTTGTGGAAAAGTCCTTGGAGCTTTAATCCCTCCCCTCCCCTCCTCTTTAACACCCGTTCCAAACGCAAGCAAAGTCAAAACCGAAAGAGAAAACTTGCACCTTAAATCAAACTGACCAAAGAGAACTGATACCGCTGAACCACTCGGACACCCAAACCTCTCACCGCTTCTAATTCTGCCAACCATTAACACGTCACTTTTTGTTCTGGGAAAGGAGGGATAAGAAACACTTTTGACTGTTTGTCATGTTTGTTGGTATGTGTCCTTAAAGGATGACGTCACTGATGAGAATTTAACCTTCCTCATGTGTTAAGGTCAGCATCGACTTAGATTTTAAATGCATAAAAGAACCACTTAAAAACACTTTTTTTCAATAAATTGTAAAATGATCTGGTTGAAATTATGACCTTTGTGTTGTTGGTTTTGACCCAGTTATAAAAATAAGACTATAAAGCAATAATTAGAGACAAAAGTGAAATCATAAATGTACTGACAGCCAGCTGACTTGTTCTGATCTTTATTTAGTGTTTGCAGTGTTCTACTGCTGAAAAAAAATATTTTAGCTTTTTTATTGAAGTAAATAAATATGGGTTGAAATTGACCTGTAACACCATCAATGTTATTATGTATAATATTAAAATGAAAAAATAGAGGCAAATTTATTTAAGAGATGTGGTCCAATACCCCTCAGGAATAGTCAGATCACATTCTCTTGAGGTTCATTTTACCATTTTTTAAAAAATTAAAATTCAGGGGTAAACTGACAAAAACAGAGACCCACGCCAAAAATATTAAAACCAATATTTTCATGGTTAAGAAAACCTAACAAGGTAACCAAAGCCTGAGAAATTAATTGGTTGATAGATAATGTTTTTAAGTTTATTTTACAGTTGATTTAAGACATGGGTCAAAGCCGACCTGTTAACATAAGGGATGAACAGCAAACGAACACAAGAGGAAGGTTAAAATCTACCGTTTTAGATCTGAAAGGTTGCGGTGTGACACAGGAAACGACTGACACTTCATAATCCGGTCGGCCTTTTAGTTCTGCAGCCTGGTGCTCCTTTAGCGTATCTGCAGTCATTCTTATTTTTACCCACAAAAGGGAAGTGTCCTCAATGTTGTCCCCGAGCCCTCTCCTCAACCCCTGACCTGATTATGTAGCGCACCTTCCTGAATTGCAATGACAAATAGAGAAAAAACACTTGTAGATCTAGAAAGCAATTAAGTTTAACTTGTTGTTTTTATATACATATATATATATATAAATATTATTTTGTTGTTATTTGGCAATGCTACAACCCACATAGTGGGCATCAGTCTTGAGTTTTGAAATCTGCCTTTCTTCTGTGGTCTTTGCTGAAGCTGTAGACCAACCTGTCCAAGGTCTCTAAATGTTGTTGGACATAAAAAAAAATCAAGGACCCTTTGATTTGCACTGTGGTAAGAGCAACTAAAGCACCTTTTGAAGAGGGCTTCAGATCCTCCAAAATGAAAAAAAAGACTCTTGGCACCTTTTTCTAAGGACAGATATTGATTGAGAGACTTGTCTTTGGCGCTCAGCGCTTTGTGACCAATTGGTGGTCTCAGTAAGTTTCAGTATGGTGCTACTGTGTAATTGAGGAAAAAAGAAGAAGAAGGAAAAAAAAAAAAGCAATGCAAACCTGAGCAGAGGCATCAGGCAGTAACTGCTGACTGGGTTTTGGCTTGCGAGCATGTTCTTTTGTAATAGGCAGTTTGTTTGCATAATGACGCCTTTCTGAAGTGCCTGGAGCTTAAAGCCACAGGGACCTGTGTTATTATGCCTGATCTTAAACCCTATTACAATGTAAAACGTAACCCATGACTACTGCTGAACCCGGCCTCACTTGACTTTACGTGGAATTATAAAGAGACTGCAGGCCTGTGTTTGGTCCCTTCACTTGTTCAGCCAAAAAAAAAATTATCAAAAGTCAACCAAAATACGTTCAGATTTAAAACAGTAGCTGGCACCGGTTTCTTTGAACATCATCTCTGGGAAATAAAAGCAGAGGAGCGGCTGTTAGCTAAGCAATCGCCTTTTTTTGTTTTCCAACCTTGTTGAGCTGCTGCTCTATAACACGCTGCTCCCCTCCTATGGAAACTCATTTCCTGTCTAAAACCGACATAGGAGCGGTTAACCTTTAACTCGTCGCCTCCTTAAGGTCTCGCTAATGGTCTTTTTTTCCCGAAAGCTGCGGATACAAGAGCTCAGGGCGTTTTTGTCTCACGCCTATTTTTTAGTTTCTCTATCCCTTTTGAATTCTGGGAAATGTTGTTGTATAGTACTGTAAACAGCGGATTCCTGTCAGCTCAGCTGGAAAGGGTTTCATCATGGTGCTCTACAGCGCAGAGGCCAAAGACTGATCGTCTCTGGCTTTTGCGAGAAAAGATGCGCGATGCAGCAGCAGGAGGCAACGATGTCACTGGTCAGAGTTTCATGTGATCGTTTCACTGTTAATAGAAAAAAAGGCTGCTAATGGAGGACAAGGCTACAGAGTCCCTCTGGTGACATTGGATAAATAAATAAATAATGAGATACTATCTCGTGGCCAGATAGTTATTGTTTTCATTTCCATGGAGATGGTGTTGACTGTTGCTGTAACTCGGTTAACATGGTGCAGGTGACTATCAAAAACATAATAAATTACAGCGAGGCTAATAAGGGACGGATGAGGATTGACATGCTGGTTTCTGTAGTAACTGAGAAGATCCAAAGATGTTGTTTTTCATGTTTATTATTTATGTTTATATCATCAAAAATAGTTGTTTAATCAAAATACAAATGATAGTAAATGAATGATATATCAGCAGTGAGACTCCACCTCTCAGCCTCTCTTCATTCACAAAAACACACAGATAGATCATCAGGATGAATAATGATTAATTAATGATTACTCCACCAGAACTGACAGGTCACATGACCATCGCCGTCAGTGACATCATCATGATAAACAACACACTCCACCTGGATCCTACACATGTAAACTATGAGTTGATGTCATTTTATTTTAATACAGGAATGAATTAGGACTGAAGTCACTGCAACATGATCAGTTCACGTTCACTTTTGACTGAACTTCAATCAGATATCATGACAGTTAAACAAAAGTTCATGTTATAGTATGTTCATTATGCTGTGATTTACTATCCTCACCCTGTTTTTTTCACACTGTAACCTGCTGCTCATAGATCACCTGCAGTCTTTAGTTTAGCTGAAACTGATGTCTGATTGGAAGCTCAGTCAAAAGTGAACGTCAGTATCCAATATTAAGCAACAATCAACACTATCAGTCAAACAGTCAAATAAAAACGATAAGTATCTTGTGGCCATATATTTAGTAACTTGTCTCCAGGAGTTAGTATTTCTACTTCTTTATTTTTTACCTAATGTCACTAGAGGGGCTCTGTACAAGGCCATTTGCCGAGGCCAGTAGAAGAAAACCTTGCTGTTTGTATAAAGGTGCACTCTGCACTCTTTTTGCTGCTGAGAAGTGCGTTCCTCCTTCCTCCCACTTCTCCCGAGGCTCAGGGGAGTTGATGACGCTGCCAGTGGAGTCACAGGATCTCACGCTGGCAGCAGCTTCCTCCACATGCCCTCCTGCAACAACAAACAAAAAAAAACACAGAGAAAACAACTGTACAAAAAAAGCAGCCTGTCCGTCACGTAGGAGGACGGTGAGGTCTTTGGGTGCACGGAGGGATTCCGACTTTGAATGCACACATTTGTCCTGATGTTTTCCTTCCTCTGAAGCGGCGTTACACAACACAAAACACCATCTGCTGTGTACATTCATATATATGCCAAAAACTGAACTGAAGAGAAAACTGTTGTAACACAGTGAATTCCTGCCACGGATTCAAACGACAAACAAGACATGACACCGGATTTTACACGCTCTCGTAAAGAGCTTAAATCGGCAGCGTAGCATTTCTCCTTCAAATAAAAACAAAGCATTTGGACTTTTTTTACATCATGGCATATACCTTTAACTATAAAGCTTTAATAGAAGTAGCCAGTCTTGGCAAGGCCACTCATCTGCTCACATACCTGACTCCGTTTCCCAGAAAGTGTCTGTTTTGTGTACCTGGAACCGGGAGTTAAATATGTGTGTTAAACCTGACCGAACGCTGTTCCATCACGTTCTCCGCTCAGCCCAGATGAAGCGAGGAACAGCCGGGATTTAAAAACCACAGCACCGCTGCTCTCAGCAGACACATTTAGCCGGCTCTGACCTAATATGGACAGTGACTTTGCATAAACTGGACGATCTTTATCTGAGGTTACTTCCTCACTGGGTGTCACCGCCAGAGAGAGAGAGAAAACAGCCGTGATACTCGTCTGTGGCTGATGTGCTTTTCAGAGAAACAGCGCATTTTCAAATTGACCTTTATCCTCACAGTGAAAGCTGAGTCCGCCTCAGCTGTTAAGAGGGTTTGAAAACTCCTGAGAGTAAACTCAGCCACACAGGCAGAGGAGGCTGAGCTCAACAGGTTCCTCAGATGTCTAATGTATTAGATTGGCTGCTAATGAATTCAGTTCAAGTCCAGTAAGGTTTGCCGCTCATGAGACTCTGCTGTGAACCAGCGATGTTCCATACTGTCATGCTGAAACGAGTCGTGGAATAACCGATTAAGCCCTTGATGTCAAACATTTCTGTCATAGCCATGCGCTGATGTCCACTGGACACGAGTGAAGCAGCAGCTCATGTCTCCGCAGCAGAGAAATTCACTTGTTGAATATGTATTCATGTGTTGGCTCTGTGGAGAAGTAACAAAATGCACCTACCAGCACCATTTGAAGCCCCCTAACACTTTTAACTGAGTATGTTTTTGACACCTTGTGGTTTTTACAAGGGATTATGCGTTGTCTTGGACATGGCTGCGTGTATCTGCCACGAACTCTTAACAAAATGCTTGAAAACGCTCCAGTGGACGTGTGATGACGGTGTGACACTGGACATTCAGGGTTAACAAATGATATTTTGATGATGATGGATGACTTGTTGGCAGGTTTAGCAGGCAGGTATACCAAACTTTCACCGCTTGCCTCTGCAGCTGCTATTTCGGGATTTGCTGCTTTTTTTTTAAATATTAAAAATTGATTGTCATTTGGTTCTGTACTGTTGGTCAGACACAACTTCTTACAAGCATTTCACAGACTAAGTGATTAATTGGCAGATGGATTTATTATTAACCCTCTAGTGCATAGTGTTGCCATATGGCAACAATTACTTTATCTTCATTTTTCTAAAAGGCTGTGATATAAAATCTAGGTTTTTAGTTTGATGTGAAAAGGGGGCTTTTATTTTGAAGGACATACAATTTGAGATCACATGACCAGGATATCCTGTTTAATAGTCCCTTCTGCTCATGGACATTTGACATGTGAGCATCATTGTCTGGGGATCCTGAAGATTGTCTTTTATTCTGAATTTTGGAATATTTTCATCAAATTGAACTCACTATCTGGGATAAGTAAACTTTATTTGTTTTTTGTCATAAGGTTTTTTCTAATATGCTAAAAAAGATTTGTTGCTATATGGCAACAATATGCAAATAAGGAAAATCCCTAGTATATACAACCTAATGGAGTTCTATTGACTTACATAGCAGAGACGTTTTTTTTACAGGTTTTCCTTATATTTCTTTTTAAATATATCTATTATTTAAGCCATTTTAAGTAATGAAAACATTCAAAACATTTTTTTACCATGTCTAAGTAACATTTAATGCAATAGAGGGTTAAAGACATAATTGACTGACAGGGTTTGAGCAGCTCCCCATGTCAGATTCTGCCTTGAGCCTCCATTTGAGTCTGTGCCAACACGTTTGGGTTAAAATTGTCCAAATTCTAAATTCCCTGTTTGGAAAACACTAAGTGAATTTGTGTCAAAGTGAAGAGGACGTTTCTTTCCTCACCACCTTGCTGTATGTGATGCAGTGGGTTTGGGTGTAGTGTCCTGCTGGGCTGAATAGAGCCATCAGTAAACCTACACTGGTGGGACGCTGCTGACCTCCGGGTGGCCGTCCCCTCTCTGCTCCGCCGCTCGCTTTGTCACACACACTCAGGCTTCTCCTGTTTCAAAGGTGACGGGACCTCCGGGCACAAACGCCACTTTAGCCGCTGCCTCGGAGTATTTTATCCCAAAACCTTTTAATCCCGCTCCACCTCCTGTCACGTCCCGCCTGCTGCAGCGGGGGGCTTCAGTCGAACCGCGGCGTGCACCTCCATGCCCCCGTCTCATTTATCACTGACCTGGAAACCTTCTACTGGGAAGGAGCCAGATGGGGCAAGGTGCCGGTTCAGACCTGCAGGTGGAGTTTTCTTATCGGTGAAGCTGGCTGAAGCCAAATCCAGTTTGTGCCTCTTGTGTTTTACCGCTACATTTATATCACCGAGCTAAGCATCTGACGAGCAATTGTTCAAAATCCTGAATGTTTACTGTTTCAATCACCATCTCTTTATGAGAAAAGTAGTCATTACATAAAACAACAATGATAAAGTCTGATAAATATACAATTTAAAAGGTTACACATAAGAAATATCAGTATTTGTGTTGGAGCTCATCTTATCCATTAGAAGTTCGCGGGGCTCAGTTGATGAGATGAGTTTCCATAAACCAATCAGGATTTGGCTGCATATGTGATATGAAGACACATCACATCAGTTTTTGAGTGTAAACTGAACGTTTTTGATGTTCTACAGAAATACTTAGGATTTAAATCCTAGTTTCGGGGATTTATTAACACTAACGTTTTTAAAGGAATTTTAAATGGGCGAAATAGTAAAATAGAAAGTAACGGTGACTAGATGATGGCAGCAATACCTGAAAACATGACAATCTAATCCATCATAACCTATATTATAAGTATATGGGTCAGTGACGAATAATGTTTGGCAAGATGAGAAAGTCAAAAACCTTTAAAAATACAGTTTTTAGAAGCATTCATCAGGTCTCTCAAAATGTAGATTTTATGTTCATGTTAGTTTCTTGTTATTTAGAAGTAAAAGAATGATACATTTTAAAATACAATCCACTTTAAAACTTTTGTAATAGATTTAAATTATCTGGTACCAAGTTTTTAGGGTTACACCACATCACATTTTTGTCACTGACCCATATATTAACATAACTTTTCTTCTTTCTAGCAGTAAATTCTACACCGTGTCCCCCCCATAGGTTAAAGGTTAGTCAACCTCCCTAGTTTCTCTAGTAATATCGCTGGTAATCTGTAATACAGATGCTTAGTTCTGTGTCTTAAATGTAATGACTATATATGAGCTGCAGCTAAGACGCACCTCGTGGTTTTAGCCAAAACCAAGTCAGTTGTTTCTGTTGAGATCGACGATGAATCGAGATCAAAGACCAGTCGTGGATGTGAGCAGGAAGGGGGGTGGGGGGGGGGCATGTTATCTCACGAGAAATGGAAAGGTAGTTCATTATCCAACAAAGACATCCTGTGGAGAGATGAAGGGAAAAAATGATTGAATAATCACATCCCTGCTGGTTCTTTAATCTCTGAAAACATGCTGAACGATGGGAGGAAAGGAAAAACCAAGAGACTAGCAAACATTCCACAATGCCATGTCATATAATGTACAGCAAACCCCAACTTCTCTCTCCCCATCCCCCTCTTTCCCTCCTCCCCTCCTCCGTCTGTCTTTCAGTAACCAATAATCACAATACTACAGTAATATTTTGGACCTGTTAACACATTAACACACATTTATGTACAACTCCTTCGTCAGTAAGTAACCTTTAAAAAAAAAAAAAAAAACGTACAAAAAACATGAAACAAAAAAAATACAAGAAGTGCCGTACAAATAGAAGCCTAATATTTTTTTTTTGTTTTGGTTTTGTGTGAGTGTACTGTAAACCTGTATAATGTATATTTTAATATTTATATGCAGCTGTTGTATTAAAGTATATTTTTAAAATAAAACTGGTATTGTTCCTTTTTTTAATGTATAGTTAAATAGAGATGGAGCTGAGAAATGTATGTTCCTGTAATGTTTTTTGACCAGTTGCAATCTGTTGGCGAGACGACAACAAGGTCATTTAAGATGCTTTTTTTTCCCTTCTCATTACATCTGGTGCATCATTTCATTGCATCTTGGGGTAACGGGAGTAAAGATCAGGTTTCTTTGCGGATCAGCAGTTCCTAAACGCTGCACAGCACCACCACCAGGCCTCACAGGCTTCCAGCATCACTTAATCAAAGCAGCTTTTTACATAACTTCATCCTAGAGGAATGAAAGCAAAGCAAAGCAGTTTGTGAGTTTTGGCGTGTACCAGCAGTGATTGTTTTACATGCTGGCAAAGGCTCCCACCACAGGATCCAACTCATCCCAGGTTTGTGTACACAAGTGCCAACTGCCGATCAGTCCCCTCCTTTGGCTGCTGTAGAGTTTCAGCCCACAGTGTTGTCTCACAGAAGGGCAGCTGTTCCACTTAGGAATGCCATTTCTATCAGAAAAGCCAATTTGAACCAATTTAAATACCCAGAGTATTAAAGAAACAATCATCTTCTTCTACTTGCCTGCAGATGTTGCTCTCTTCTTTTGTCTGAAACATTCCTCATCGTGGCAGAAATCTCAAGTATGCTCATTTTTGCAAATTTGTCTTTGGGACACAAATGCAAATGATTCACAGCTGCTGAGAACGGGTGAGATGTGATGAATCATACAGAACAGTGCAGAACTCATAGGTTCACATGAAAATTGACTGAAAAAAATGTAAAGAAAAAGAGATTGAGTGAGAAGTTCAATTAATCTGCATGGCTGAGGATTACTAGAGGTAAGAGAGGAAATAGACTACTTACAATAAGTTAGGGATATTATGAAAGACAGACATTTTTGGGTTAATAAATATTAAACTAATGAAAATGGTGTTTCTTCTCATTTATTATTAGTAATATCAAAGGTAACTTTAATTATTTTATTAAAATTCAGACCAAATAGGAAAAGCATGTAATATCCCTAATTTATTGAGTAGTGCATCTTAATCTGATGTTAGACGTTTAAACTAAGAACAGTTTTGCCACAAAGTTTTCAGTGTCTGAATGTGTCCAGTTATCAGTTTATTTCATGAGCACATTAACCCTCAAGTTGTGTTTGTTTCAATTAAATCATTTTGTTGTTCCCTATCAAACCGTTCCATTAAGACTCATCACACAAACTAATAATACATGTTATCACCTCTTGTTTTATTTTTTTTATCAGCAACTTCTTGTGAAATTTAGTGTTGGGTTCAGGTTCTAAAAAAACACAATTTCAATTAGATGAAACAGGCTACACTGGGTCAAAGTTACCAAGGACATTTATTTTGAAATCATTTAAAATGTGTGTACGTCCATCTGGCAAACACAGCTGTACCTGAATTAAATTTCTTCCATGAATTCTGATCTCCTCCATTCATTTATCGCTAATGATCTGTCACTTTTGACCCAGAACACCTGGAGTTTACAAAAGTTAAATAAAACACACAAAATTGTAAATTAATACTTTAATTTATTTTGTGTGCTGAAATCCTCTAAGTCATGGAATCAAATCAACGACATTTTTCAGAGACAAAAACTGTGAAATGGTCAGATTTGATCAGGAACACAACATGAGGGTTAAGGACATCTCCTCCTCGTTAGGAAGACTTTTCTCAAAGGTAACTACTTCTTTTCTCCACCCATTTCTAAACTCTAATCTTAACGGTGGAACCGGTTGATTGTTATGGGCCGGTGGCTGCTCTATGCCTGTAAGACGGTGCAGAGGGCAGAAATGTCTTAGAATTCTGCACCCATTTTGGCACTAAACAGTCCTGCAGGGAATACAACATGCACAGCAACAACTGTCAAGACAGGAAAGTCATTTTCATTGAAAAAAAAAATTTATTGAATTAGAATTGTTTCTATTCACATTGATGTTACAGGTCCCTTAATTAAGAACATACAAGTCAAGTTTCTCCTTCAGTGAATTATTGTTAAACATTGCACAATGCCCAGTTCTGACGATTGGTCCTTTAATCAGAAATAAAAACATCAGAGGAGCAGCAGAAAATCTTTAAATCCGCGTCAGGATGATTCAGAAACAGCTGCACGGCTTTTGATCCTTTTCTTCGGGAATGAGCTGGATTTGGAAATGACACAGAAAGCGATCGACTTTCAGACCTTTGTCTGCTGTGGTAGAAGCTCCGGTTACTGAGAGTTCAGGTGCAGCAAAGTAGAAAGAAATATTTTCTGGAGACGCAGGTTACAAACACGCACTGACAGTTTGACAATGCCATGTCGGAACTCATCTGTGTCAGGGTTGAAAGAAAAGAGAACGGATATATTTAGCACCCATGGAATCTTAGTATTAAACCATAGAAAACCTTCAAACCGTACCCATTACAAAACAGCCATTGGAGTCCTTGTCATTCTGTAATTTACAATTTTTTACATTAAAAATCTCCCACTGTGGGAACCACACATTACTCAGGTGCTTCTCAGACACATTTGCATTGTTATGGTCATCATAGTCAGCACAAACTAGAAGGAAAAAAAAACAAGCTAAACTAAAGAGTGGTTTTAAAACCAGAGTAAAACAACCCTCAGTGTAAGGCTTTTCTCCTCAAAAATGGCTTTAAAAGAGTTCATTTAATTCTATATGATGTCCAACATGTTAAAGGGGAAATACTTTGCACATTTCCAGGTTTGTGTTTTTAATCTGGGAATATCTTTGCGGTTAAAAAATTCTAGAACCTTTATTTTATATTGTCTCTTTAAGCAGCACCTCAGTTCAGCCTCTGTCTGAAACAGGCTGTTTTAGCTCCTGTCTCTTTATGACCTCATTCATGATGAGCCCACTCTGTTCTGATTGAAAGTTCCAGCAGCTCTGGAGGAAACATCAAAGAAAAAAAACATGCAGAAAAACATGCAGCAAATTATCGCAGCAGGATTTGACCGTCTGGTAGAATAAAACGTCACAAACGAAGCGTTGAGAGCAGGTTGAATCCCTGGATTTTGACTTGCAGGAGGATTTACGTATGTTAACTTTGACCATGTTTAATATATGTCTGACATTATAATGATTTATAAATAACAAAAAATTACAAAAAGGAAAATATGCCCCCTTTACGTTTTTTTCTGCATTTTACATCTTCCCTTTTCATGGAGTTACTGGGATGAGGCATCAGCCTCCATGGTTTATGTCTGATTTCACTGCATTCATACAAACACTGAGCTGATCTCTCAGCTCCTTCTCAGCTCTGTCATCCCCCTGATACAAATCTGTGCTGGATGGGGGTCTTGGCAGTAAAGTCTTGGCAAAGCACAAATCTGAGGCCAGAGCTGTACAGCTGACATCACCGCTCTGTAGGATTGCTTTCGAGGAAATTATCCCATCAGGGATGAATAGAGGTGTGGATGGAACACCAGCTTTGATGGCAGAAAAGTACTACTGCTGCTTTGATATCACCTCACACTGAAGTGCCAAATCCTTTTTTTGGGGTGTGAATATTGTAGCTGGTGTGTGTTTTTATTGTAGCTGGTGTTTCATTACCAATCTATTTAATCTATGGTGAATCAAGTTTCCAAGTCACAGTTTCTTCACACGTGCTCTCTTTCCACAGGGGGATTTCACATTCAAATCAGTTTCCTGTCACCATATGCTGACAGAAAAGAGTTGTGCATGTGTTAAACACGCTTTTCTATAAAGGAACTGCTCAGGAAAGCATGAGAAATTATACGATTGAAAAATACTGATATATTTTTACTTTAAACAGCCTTTGTGTCTATTGAAGTTATATTTTAGATCCTGTCCAGGAGAGAAGCAAAGAATGTAAAGTTTGTCCCGAGGTTGGCACCAGAAGAAAGGTCATGTTGATCTCAAAAGGTCAAACCTCTGAACAACGTCTTTGTTAGTCTTGTCTAGTCTTTTTTAAAAATCTATCCTCATCCAAGACTTAAAACAATATAAGATGATATCGGGTAAAATGGGCCATTTAAGGTTTGGGGGTCCCAGCCCCTCTGGAAATTAGAGCCAATCACTACAAAGGATTTCAAACAGTTGACATAACTGTGGTTGACTAGTAACAGGTGATTTGATTAGTTTATGGTTTCTATGGTGGTTGAGACAATACTTCAAATCTAGACTGAAGCAGAAATGTTCATGGTAAGTAGCCTGGTATGACAAATCTAACTAAACTATTATAAGGATGATGAAGCTATTAAAAAAAAAAAAACATGCACATAAGATGTATGCATGATATGTTTTGATGACATCCATCAGAAATAATACTGTTAGTTTGATATATTAACATATTTTTGGGAAAAGTGATGTTTATCTTGGTGGAACAATTTACCTTAACCCCCTAAGATAAAATGGGCCACATGGCTTTAGCTAAAATGGGATTCACCCTCTGTGTCACTCACAAACGCATGTTTGACATTTGGTTCAACTTAAACATGAACAGTATGTTGATTGTCATGCGAAATTAGTTCAACCCAAAGTAGTCACTACCGTTACTGTGTTTGTGTAACTTACCTTGTTACATATGACTGGCTGCTAGCTTTTGTGTAGTGCTAGCTTAGCTTGTATACATAGTTGTGTTATTGTGTGTGTGTACAACACATAACTGATCTGTTCTCATTTTAATAGCAGCAATATGAGTTTGTTTAATGCATTTTAAAAGTTATGTGGTTCTAAGCAACTGTGTTTTAACCTTAAAATTGATGATTCACCAATTTGATTTCTCTGGCCCATTTTACCTGAAATCGCTCATGCAAAAAAAAAAAAAAAAAAAATTGTCTGATATTACCGTATATTTATACATCTTCTTTTAGCATGCTGAAATTATTAGTTGATGGAAAATTGATCACCGTTTTGCTAAATCATCATTAATTGGGAAATAATAGGGAAAAAAATTAATAGGGAAAAAAGCTGTAAAAGCCATCTAAGATATCAAATATTTCCCTTCGACCATCCACTGCATATGATGCGAATGTGGCAGCAGTGTATCATGCTAACTGTAGCATAATAGCATGGCTATAACGTGTAAAGTACAGCTGAAGCTGATTTACGCCGTGTGGAAATTTGGCGGAGAAAGATGAAATGTCGAGAGGATCGCTAAAGAACAATGAGATTCCAAATTTACTGGCAGCCGGACTGAGCTGGAGTTAAAATGTTTCACCCTGAACAGCACGATGAACCTTGAATAAAGCCGCACCATAAAGGGAAATTGCCTGTTGAATGAATAATTCCTCATGAATATCAATCCGACGCAGGTTAGGGAGTTCCATTGCCATCACATGATGATTCAGTCTTAAATAGACGTTAAATGCCCTTCAAAGTTTTCAACGACACCATTATTCCTATTCTGAGTTTCTACTGACAGTGGTTTAACCCCGAGTTGATTCTTTACGCTCTTCGTCGTCTCAAGGAGAAAGTGAAACCCAGAGCAGCACCTTTTCAGTCTGAGCTCTGGACTTATTGTTTAAAGCTGCACGATCAAAGCGCACACAGGAGAGTTTGTTGGCTCGTTAAAGTGTCGTGAGGTGATTCCACGCAACGCTTCTCGGCTCTTTCCCGTAAATCCTCCTCAGCCGATTCACACTCTCGGCCCGTGAGCGGGATCTTTATCTGCCCTCTGCATTTCTGTGGTTTTATTGTTGTGGTTCAGCTGCAGTCAAACTGGTTACGGAGGTTGTGAGAACATCTGGAGTGAGATGATCACGTCTCTCAGGGGAGGAGCGCCTCTCCCTCCTCCGCCCAGAGGAGGTTCAGGGCCTCAGCCTGCCGCTGCTCCCGCTGGTGGATCCTCCGCAGCCGCAGGATGTAGAGCAGGATGGCCAGAACCACCACCAGGATGCACAGGGAGAACAGATGGTGGTTGTAGACGAAGGAGGAGCGCAGCCAGCTGGGGTGACTCTGCCGCAGCGTTTCCTGCTGCAGGTCCCTGGAGACGACACCAAAAACAGCCTGGATTTTAATTTGATTTTGAATATTTATTTCCAACATGTATGTGAGCACTGAACAGTTTATTATAACTTCCAAAGAAATTTAATAAAACTAAAATAAAGAAACAAATAAATAGAGAAATAAATGGGCAGAGGAAGACAGGAAGCAATAAATAAACAGAGAACAAACTGTCAAACAAAAAAAAAAAAAAACATTCTCTTTTTCCTCCCCCCATCTTCTTTCCTTGTTGTTCTTTTCCATTTTCTCTATTTTTCCTTCCTATCCCTACACTAACCACTAAATACAGTATTTATAGTGTCTTTTTCCTAATTATTAATTAAAGGAATAATAATAGTAGTAATACTACTACTATCAATAATAATATTAGTAATAATAATAATAAAAAATACATAAATAAAAAAGCGAAACATGTTTGAAAAGGAGTAGGAAGAAGTAAAATAGTTATTTCCTACCCCCATACTCTAAAATTATAATAATAATATATAATAATGTAGACAATTATTTCTTGAGATTATCTATATGAAACTATAATCAATTATAATATATATAATAATTTAATATTCAGAATCTTGTTTTTTCAGTTTCAGAATCAGAGACAGCTCAAGTAAAAAACTGCTTAATAAATAAGATCTGAATCTGAAAATATAAACCATGCAACTGAGAGAAATGGGATCCCAAATATCAAAAGACATCCAAGTGAAAAATTACAAAAATGTGTTCAAACTAATTAACAGAGTGAATCATAATTAAGCTAATCATATTTAACCTAAAAAAAAGTGTAGTGTACGCTTGTTTTTACTTTTAATATGTTGATCTATTTCTCAAATCTTAAAATTTCTGTTTCATTTTTTCAGAATACAAAACTTTTGACCCAAAATTAGCTCCATGAACATCAGCTTTCATGTTTTTTTCACTTTAACGTTTCATTTCTGTCTCATTAAGTGAACTAAATAGCTTCTACTTAGATTCAGAGAAAGAGAGACACCATCATAAAATACAGAGGGGTAGTAGGTTTTGTCAGACTTTGCATATTCCTCTGGGGAATTGTTCATGAGATGATTTGTTTCCTGATCCTGAAGGTAAAAAAGTCACGTAGCACATATTCAAATTCTAAATTATTCTGGTTACAATGTCATGAGGTTAAACTCGTACTGCCAGTTAATAGGCTTCATTGTGTGTGTGTGTGTGTGTGTGTTACCGCAGAGGCAGGAAGCGGGTCTTAAATAGGATGGCTCCCAGAGTCCACTGGACCTCCTTATCATAAACCTGCTTCACGGTTTTCAGGCTCTGGTAGTTGCTGGGGAAACGGAAACCAGAGTGCAGCACCTCGTACATCCAGGCTGACTTGAAGCACTGATTCCTGGGTTAACAGCAGCAGGGGGATTATTCAGAAAGGAGAAACGGACAATAGTAGTGTTTTGGTCTATAAAATATCAATTGAGTCATTTTCTAAACCAACTCAATAAAGATGATTTTAATAAAGTTTGGAGATTCTGATCAGATCTCTAAACGTAACAGTGAATATCAGTGAGTTGCACAGCTGCACCTCCAGCTGTTTTTAGAGTAGCAGTTCCAGTCAAACCTGAAAAGCAGCAGATATAAATCATCAATATGCACTTGTGCAACGTCACCGTAACGTAAGACAACACCCAACTTCAATGTTCTTGGAGACTGTTCGTATGCTGAATTGTTTGTAAGAATCTATTAAATTTGAATCCATAACAGCCATTTGAGGTCATTTAAATGCCATTACTACTCTAAATAAGAAAGTACTATTCCTTAAAACCTACCAGAAACAATTACAGGACATAAAATAACACAAACATGATTATACATTATCTACTGTGTGGGGAAAAGACAATAACACGTGTATGGAGCGGTGCCGCTTAGCGTGGGTGAATTAGTCAGATGTGGTTCACAATATGAACTAAATATGAACATAATATTAGTATTTTAAAAAAACATTTCTGGACATCAGTCAGTGGCTGTTCGAATCTGGGTCAATGAGCTGTGATGGGGTGTAACCCTAAAACCTTGGTACCAGAGAGTTTAACTCTTTAAAAATATTTAACACATGCTAGCAACAAGTTTTATAGTCCTCTTTTCAAACATTATTTGTCATTGACACATCTACAAATGTCCATAAGTCAGATGTTCTTATCTTGGGGAAGTGCTGTGTTAGTTTTGGCAAATTTTATACTGTTTTCTTTAAACTGGTGTTTGACCTTTTGCAAAATTGGAAAAACGGCTGAACAGAAAACACAGCCTGCTTCAGTCACACGCTGCTATGATGAAGACAATAGTTGAGGATGAAGAGGAGTGAAGAGGAGTGAGGAACCTACTTGAGTCGGTTGATGTCGGCCTGCTGAGAGAACAGCTTGTTGTCCAGACGCTGTTTCAGTGTCGACCACATGGTGGAGCAGTAGTCCTGCGCACAAACCAAAACCACACCAGACCTGTAGACTCTCCATCAACAACTAAACACAAAAATCCTAATCCTCAGCCCCCTTCCTTGTATCAGATTATTAGAGGCTATTTTTGTGGTTACCGTGGCAACCCTGGAGTACTTCTCACTGTCGTAGTGTCCTCCGATCCTTAGCACGTCCTCCATACAGTAAAAAAACTCGGAGAAGCCGTAGAACTCGCTGTTGCTGAAGTTGATGGGAGCCTGGAGAAGCATTAACATGATTAGAAGTTGCTTTATGCAGCTTAAAGAACAGACACACCAATTTGTGGACTTGAATTTATTGAGTAATCAATGTAATATAACTGTTGCATCATTACAATCTGGTTTATCTCTCCCTTATTTGAATTTAAATGCTCCATCCATCACAGACACATCAACTAGATGAGTTTTGATATCGAGGATCAGTCACATGTGTAAAACGAGCTGTACCTGGTAAACTCCTCCAGGGGACATGGTGCCATTGTGGAGACCCAGGAAGGGCCGCACCGCCTCCTGACAGCGAGCCCAGTCACCAACACCGCGCAGGTATAGCGTGCGGTTGTCACGGGAAACCGTGTCCGACAGACCCACCGGCAGGCACGGGTCTAGGTACGGCTTGTCTTCACTCAGGCCCGTCTGTGCAGTTAGAAACCTGGACCACATGACATGAAACAAGACCTTTTAGGTTTGGGGTTCAAGGTCATAAAAGCTCAAAACAGGAGGTTGTGCACAACTAGGCAGAGGACAGGTGTGTAAAAGAGGAAAAAGCCACACAAGAACATATTCTGTCAGTCACTAACAAAAGAATGAATTTAATGTGATGATGTTTCGGTTCTTAGGATCTTATGCATCTTTACTATACAAATATTGTCTCCTTAAATGGCTTAAATGATAACTTGCTCTTAAAGGTTTTGTATAAATATTTATCTACTTAACATATTTCTATTATTCAACTGTTCAAATGTCTCTATAATGATTTTACTGCTGATTGTTCTGGATTTTTCTGTTGGGGCTACACCTTATTCTAGTGATGTTTCATCTACTTTGTATTTATTTGTATTGATGTTTTCCTTTTTCCTGGTATTTTCCATTTTTCCCCCACTACCCTTGTATTGACTATGTATTTTAATGTTTTTTTAGTGTAAAAGGTCGAAGGAATTTGCTCGAAGGAGGAAAATGGAAAAAAGAAAATACCCTTTTTAGTAAAATTTAAAAGACAATCTTTGAACAGAGAAAACAACAAGGTCTACCTGTGTGAGTAATATAGTCTTGGATTAGAATATCATAATATTACAAGAATAAGAGGAGACAACTACCTCACATCATCTCTAGGTCTTATTCATTCATGCATTATCATTCATGCATTATCAAATGCAGAGAATATTATATTTATTAGTAATTTCAAACTAAAAGGCCTCGATAGTGCATGACTGTGGACATACATAGAACATTGTGTGTCACTTATGTAACAAAACAATAAAGTGACTCAGGACAATTATTGATCACTCTGGTGTGACTTCAGGAATCTTTCAATTTGGCTTAAACTGTCTTTTCACTTCAACTATCTACCAGCTCTTCTTTGCCTGTTTTTTACTGAGCAACTCATCTCCAACGTCCAGTTTTAACGACTTTTTCTGAACCTGAGATGTGGCAACTTTTTTATGAAGTGATGACATGTTTAAGGGACTGAAGATCCTGGAACTTCCTTTTTTCTATTTCATAGTTATTGAATTTATTTATATGTGCAGCACTTTATATTAAAGTATAATTTAGACTAAATTATAAAATGTTATAGCCTATATCACTTATCAGTAGAACTGTTTAGAGTTTCTTCTGCACCATAGAAGCTTCGTGAAGCAGCAATTATCATGAAAGTTTGTTAAATTGTCATTTTTTTGGGAAAACAACTTTACCTATGCAAAACATAAAATGACCTTAATAAAATCCTATAGAGCATAAAAAGTTGTATCCTTTCAACCCAGGATTAAGGTGATTTTATGTGGCAGCATCATTAAGAGATCATTTAGGACAAAAACTCACTTTCGTCAAAAATGACGTAGGCCATTATTTTAATAGGGTGACAATACTTTCCGTAGATCCCAAACAGAAATGGACTGTCAGTTAATGTGTGTGTGTGTGTGTGGGTGCGTGTGTGTACCTGTTCTTGGCCAGTGTGTTGTTGACCAGCTGGTCCTCGTACCGCTGTCTGGCCATGTTTCCTCCAAACCCAAGGAAGGTGGCGACGTAGACACGGTACACATGTTGCGTGTGCTCCACATCGCAGCCCAGGTTAAACTCAGCAAGAACGCTCTTCCCCGCCTCCTCCTGAAAACACACACAGATGATTCATTTCTGCAGACTGACACAGCCGTCGTGTCCAAACCATCTTCTAACTGGCATCAAGATAACTAGTGAGAGTTGTGCTGCACCAAATGTCTTACTTCCTGTGGCGAGCTGAAGGTGATGGTGCTGGGCACCTCGTAGGCAATCTGCAGCGAAGCTCCGCCCATATCCATGATTCCCACAGTGCGCCGCCTGCTGATTGGCCGCTGGTTTTGTGACCCTGTCGTCACCTCTACTGTGGCGCCATCTGAAGAAACATGAAACACTAGTTTTGTTTTGTATTTCTTTGAGTGAGTGAAGAAAACGGCATTCAAAGCTGAACATGCTGTTAAACAAACATTAGTGTTGTGTCACACTTTCACACTCACCCTCGTCAGCGTGATCAAAGCGACCCAACACAAAGTTAATTCCAATCCATGCATACACTCCTTCAGGGTTCAGCGGTGGAAACATGTGAAAACACACAAAAAAAACACAGAAAGCAAGGCAGCAGTTAGCAAAGCCCATTCCTGCCAGGGTTTCAATCCTTTAATTCAGTAAAATGATGCTCAAAACAGAAAAAACATGTCGCTTCTCCCCTCACCTTCCTGCTTCCCAGAGATGACCTCAGCATGTGACCTGGAAAACAGGAAGTCAAACTCCAGGGGAACATCAGTGACCAGGTCCTCCAAGATGTCCGCCTGCTGGCTACATACAGAGAACAACAGTGTTTTTATGATCAACAGCTTTTCAAAAGTGAAGATTTTACCATTTTCTGTGCCATAAATGATGTTAGACTGAATATTTAAAATGGTCAATAACATTAACCCTCAAATATAGGATTTATATCACAGCTTTTTAGAAAATGAAGATAAAGTAATTGTTGCCATATAGCAACACTATGCAATAGAGGGTTAAATCATTGGAGTTTTTGGCAACATGGTATTCCTCCTACCTCTCAGGCAGCAGCCTCATGCCGGCGGTGCAAAGGATGTAGAGCGGCGTCTCCTTATGTTTGTTCTTTGGGACGTGAGCAGCAGCGAAGCTGAGGAGGGGACGGAGGTAGTCGCTGGCCTGGGTCGGCATCTTCGCCAGGGTGGAGATACCTGAGACAACAGAGACTAAACCATTACTGCATGCTTGTTATTACGATACGTCTGATTGTGAAGAAGCACTTCGATGATGTCAAGACATGGAAAAACTGAAAAAATGTCTGACTAGGTGTCAATAAAGGTCATGAAATCTCTCAGATTTGTTTTACAGCCATTATTATGAAGTAAGAGGACATTATTTTATCATTGTACACTCACCGGCCACTTTATTAGGTACACCTGTCCAACTGCTTGTTAACACTTAATTTCTAATCAGCCAATCACATAGTGCATTTAGGCATGTAGACATGGTCAAGACAATCTCCTGCAGTTCATGGGGAAGAAAGGTGATTTGAGTGACTTTGAGCGTGGAATGGTTGTTGGTGCCAGAAGGGCTGGTCTGAGTATTTCAGAAACTGCTGATCTACTGGGATTTTCACGCACAATCTCTAGGGTTTACAGAGAATGGTCCGAAAAAGAAAAAATATCCAGTGAGCGGCAGTTCTGTGGGCTGAAATGCCTTGTTGATGCCAGAGGTCAGAGGAGAATGGCCAGACTGGCCAGACTACAATGTGGTTTTACTTTTAAGACTAATAATTCTAATCATGTCTTAAAAGCACAACAAGAGTACGAGTCCTCAGGGTTTCAGGGTTCAAAGTGCCACGTAGCATTTTAGCTGTTTTCCCCCGTGTATCTGATCTGTCTGCTGTGACTGAGATAAAATAAAGTGACAGGGACTGATTGGACTGCTGGTATGATCATTAATGTCAACAGATTTCCTCCTCTCAACAAAGAGACTTTACTCTATGAGGAAAAACAGCAAGGGTAATTTATTCTATGTTACCAAACCATAATTTCTCTTCCTTCTTTCTTTTAACATGCAGTTTCTTATCTCTTTCCCACACAGTCTTTCCCTCTTCGGTCGTGAGCCAAAAGGGACACGATGATAAGCAATGATCCTCGTCCTGGCACCAAACTGTTCTGATTCACTGTCTGTGTCCGTCTCAGTGGAAATGTAGTCTTTTTCAGCACCAATTTGGCTGTGTAGGCACTGCAATCATATTTTTAAAATTTTGAAAAGATTCAAATGGCTGTGGCCATTTGAATCAACATCAGATCAATGTTCTGCCAGAACGGGTCTGTAGTGAACTCCCACATCAAGTAAAGTTCTCTAGAGCTGCGACTGAAAGCTAGTTTCATATAGATAAGTCTGCAGATAGTTTTCCCAATCAATGGATCAAGATTAATAAGGGTTTTTTTTGTTTTTTTTAAACAAATGTCTTGTTATGTCTGATCAACAGTCCAAAATCCTAACATGTTCCATTAACTGTCGTGGACAACACAATAGAAGCTTCAAGTCTTTTAATAACTAAATGTTTGGCATTGATCCTTTGTTTGTCAATAGCAAATTGTTGCAGCTCTCTGCCTGCTGGTTTGCCCAGCTACAGTAAGTGTGACACACTGATAAAACTTCTAATCAGCAGGACTGCATGATTAATTGCATTTGCAATAATCTAATAAAAAAGGCGATTTTCTAACCGCAATATACACGATTACAATGTGATCACATGACATGAGTGAAAGACTAGAGGACTCTGCTGCATCAACTTTTCAGGCTGTACTTGGAAACAGACACAGATGAGACTTTAGTCTCAAAGGGGCGCAGCACATCGGCGGTGAGGAACTACTATAGTTTAAGAAAAAGAAGATGCTGCACAGTGTCAGTTAGTAGCAGCAGCAGCAGGAGCAGGAGCACGCTGTAGAGCTCACTACAAACTTGTTCCAGCACTTAAATAAATACCACATATGACAGCTATATGCTGCTATATCACAGATGTATGCCCAACATCAACCTATGTATCCAGACAAGCCAAATACCTAAAGACAGGGGTCACTGACATTTGCAATCTTGAAGGAACTAAATTGTGATTACGTTACTTTCCCAAATCGTTGAGCCCTACTAACCAGGTATGATTTTCTTGACGACTGGTTTGCGCTCATAGTCCCTCATCTGTCTGATGTCCAGCAGGGTGTGGGGGTTCCCGTTGTGGGGGGGCCAGTAGTAGACGAAGACCCGGGAGCCACTGCTGCCGCAGTCCACCACGATCCCATAATTCAGAGCGTGGTTGTGGACGTCGGTGGACTCCATGGACTCTGGGCTGAAGAGGTACCTGGACGAGGGCAAATGGAGAAACATCATGAGCATTTTACTTTGTTTTTTTATCCTACTGATCCTACTGATCCTACTCCCTGAGCAAAACGTCAGGTATATGTAAAATCTCTGAGATACCAGCGGGTCTGCAGGGAAATTTCACACATCTAAGTCTTCATCAGAAAGGATGAAAAAAAAAAAAGAGGTCACACTATCCCAGCGCTCGCGTCACTCTACAAAGCCTTGAATAGCTTTCAGATATCAGCGACTGCCTCTCACTCTATGTCCCAAAAAGGACTCTCAGACCTTCTTTTAGAGGGTTCTAAAATGTCCCAAAGGAAATCTGGAAAAGCTCCTTTCTGTTTTTAAGTCCATAAACTGTGGAACATCCTGCACTTCGATCTCAGAACAGCAAACTCCCTTGGTACCCTTAAAAACACGTTAAACTGCACTGTAAATAAACTTTTGTGTTTTAGTTTTTTACTGTTATTGCTATTATTAATTTGAGTTCAATAGCCAAAAAAAACATCTTTCATTTGCTGTCGTTATGAAATGCAGACAACAAAAAGCTCAAAAACACACAGCACCTGTCATGAGGACATTTTGGTTAAAAACAGTGCAGCGGCAGGTTTTCTGTGTAATCTCTATCAGTCCGTGTTTGCTGATGAAAGCAGCTGCAGTCAGTCTCACCGACTGTGACTTTGAGCTGTTTCTCTTCAGAACATTTCTTTCTGATAACTGATAACACAAAGCTGCTTATCAACCGTTTCTTCAGACCAGCTGTGACCTTGTCGGTTTTACACAACAGAACTTGGGTTCACAGTAAATAGCCAATCAGATCTGAAATAAACAGATCAAGATCAGCTTTGTTAAAATTGGAGCTGCAACGGACAATTGTTTCTTGATTAAGCAGGTAATCTAGGAAATGTGGCAATATAGAGCCTTAAATGTTAAGATATTCAATTTATTGTCTAGATCATTAGGAACAAGAGCAAACAGTCATATTTGAGTCATATTTGGCAATATTGATTAAATAATGACTGACACGATTGATTATCAAAATACTTATTGATTAATTTTCTCTTGATTGACTAATTGAACACTTTAAATACTGAAAACCACAAACCCCAAAATATTCTAAAATGACAACTGACTAATGACAATCTTAAATGAAATTGCCATTTCTCGTCTCCAGCAATAAGAGCATGTGTCTCCTCACTTGTTGAAGTGGGCCCTGGGTCGCCTCTGGGTGCCCCATAGCTGAGTCTGGTAGCTTCCCAGGAGGAGGAGGGAGGTGGTGATGAAGAGCAGCAGCAGGAGGAGCAGCCTCTGCCTGGGAGCACAGCCCAAAGACAGCAGGGACACCCTACAGTACCAGGAGGCCGGCAGGCAGGACCAAGTGATCCTGGAAGGGGGAAAAAAAAAAACAACCTTGTTAAATAAAGTATTAAAATCAGACATTATGGTGAATCGAACATCGGGGCTTGTCGATACTTTTCTGACAGACCCTCACATCAGTTTATTACCTTGCCATATGTCCGTGTTGGCAAAAGTAAAAGATGCCACAGTCGTCACCTCATGGTGCCAGAAGTCTCATTAGGATCCAGTCCAGAATTGGAGGCTGGGTCTCTGTGTGAAGAAAGGTTTAAAAGAGGCTATCAATAATCAATATTAATGCCTCCAGAACAATTTGCCAATTAATTACCCAATTTTATCTGTTCTAAATGTACCTTAAAGGAATATTTTTCACATTTTTAACACTCTTAACATGTGAGTGCACAAATATGCTTCAGGCAAGTGTCTGTTTAATGGAATAATGAGAGTCTCAATAACATCAAACTTCAGTTTTGCTTTTAAAATGTTAAAGAAAAACACACACACACAGACCAAACAAGATTCAGTCATATTGATCTGTTAAATTTAACATTTACTGAGTAACACAAGTCCTACTTACACAACGTTGAGTCCAACTTTTAAATGCATCTGTGATGATGTGAAATCTGTGATGGTTCCTCCTCATGTTTCTGTGTTAGTAGTGTTAAAATTAATTTAACTTTAAAAGACTTAATTCTAATTAAAATGTGTCTACTATAGGCAAGCTATGGAGTGTGCCATGTCCAAATGACGCCTGTATATCACGTGTATATTTGCCACATTGACAGTATTTTCCTGTTGAGTTGTAGTGGAAGTGGAGTAATAAAAAAAGGGACTTCGGCACTAAAATACTGTCGCAATACTTGGTCTCAGACTCATTTGGGCAACTGATATTAGCTTAAGATCAACTTTAAAATACTGTATCACAAATGAACAGGAGAAATGACCACTACAGGGAAAAACAATAATTCAAGCTCATGTTCATTTAGGCTCCCTCCTGACTGCTGCTCTAAGACGGATTTAAAAGAAAAGACGTGAACTTGAAAAACCTGTTTTGTGACGTAACTTGGCCAGGGGATCAATTAATGACTGTGATCCATCTACTCTATGTTATAGTATTCCTCTATTTCCCTTTGTACACTACCATGACCAAACGCTCCATTGATATTCAGGTGCCATTTCTCTAGTTTAAACAATTCCAGTAATAACTTATCATTTCTTCTGTTTCCATACAGGCCTAAAGAAAGAGAGTGAGTGCCTTATGTCGCAGCTTTAGAACCATAATTGATGTACAGGAAACTTGTCATTTTTTCATTTTAGCCTAAAACCGGCTAACACATGAAGCCCTGGTTAACGTTAGTCACCTTATGGTATCAATCTCTGATATTAACTCACCTAAGGAAGCCGCTCCGCCGCCATGACAGTAGCTCCGTGTGTTAAATGTGTTGATTCTTAGGAATAAACGATGTTCCCCGGTGTTATTCTACCTCTGCACCGGAGGAAGATTATTTTTAAAAGACGACGAGACGACGAAGAGGAAATGACCAAAAGATCCATGAAAAGATCCATAAAGCTTCCGGTCGGCGTACGTGGTTGCGTCATCAAATCAGTTTGAGCTGCTGCGTTCAAGTGCTGTAGGAAATGTGGCGATACATGCAAATTACCCGACAAGTCAGTGGGTCAGGGGTGTCAAACTCAGTTTCATCCCGGGCCACATCAGCGTTCTGATTTCCCTCAAATGGCCACTTATAAAGATCATATATATGTATATACGTATTATTATTATCATTATATATGTTATTATATTAGAGAATTGCTTGAATTTTAAAATATGCTGATGCAGAAATAATGTTATGTTGTTGTTAGCGTCTAATTATTAATTATTATAAAACCCTGAAAATTGCTTCAGTGCTTCAGTGAAAGCACCAATACTTTGGTGTAAAAATACTCCTACTTTACTTTACAATAAAAAGACTGCATGAAACATCCAAAATCCTTAGTAAACGTACATAAGTATTATCAGCTAAATTTTAATTAAAGGTTAGTTTGAACTACTTTATAGTCCAGTGGTTCCCAAAGTGGGGGTCAGGCCATTTTTATAGACTGAACCATTAATCTGAAAAAAAAACAAAAAACGTTTTTTTAAGCAACAACTGAGGGAAACTCTGAAGAAATGTCTAACTGCTGTCAATGATATGCCAACTTCTGTAATTTATGGCTATCACTAGTCGACCTAGTGAACTGACAATGGGCATAATAATGTGCTTTGTTGTGTTACTTTAAGGCATTTTACCTTACATATAGTGGGTTAGGTTAAACCCACTATGGCAGACAAGGTCATAGTTTAAATAGGTACACAGTACCATACTGTAGCATACAAGTGAAGTATAATAACTGTAACGGTTTTGACACGTCTTAAATCAGCTGTATAATACACTTAAAAACATCATCTATCAACCAATTTGTTTTATTTATGTTTTTATTTTAATATTAATATATATAATAACATCTATGGTGTTACAGATCAAAGATCAATTTTGTCCAATATTTACTTACTTCCATAAAAAAAGCTAAAAATATTTTTTAGCAATAGAACTTTGATACAAACACTGAATGAAAATCATAACAAGTCAGTTATCTGTCAGTACACTTATTTTTATAACTGGGTCAAAACCGACCCTTACAACATAAAGGTCATAATTTCAACCAGAGCATTTTATAATTTAGTAAAAACACTTTTTTTTGTTTTATTTTGTTGAACTACGGGTACCTGACAAAGTGATGCAAATTTGATACAAATTTTCAAAATGTAAGTGGTTCTTTTATGCATTTAAAATCTAACATACGTTGGTGCCAACCCTAACACAAGAGGAAGGATAAACTGAAGAAAAAATGAATATGTGAATGGAGAAATATATATATTTTTTTTATTTTATTTTTCATGATTTGATATAGTCATTGTATACTGTGATTTTTTACATGCATGTTTGGATAGAAATGCACTACAGGAGATCCTGTATCATCTGCATGGTCACACTGACATCTTGTGGCAAAACAGGTTCTGCTTTGAATTATTTCCTTCTTATCACTGGATATCTATGTAAAGTAAAGGTGTGTGTAAATTAAAAATGTGTTATATTAAATATATTAACTAAAATCTCGTCATTTAATGTGTTGAATCTTCATACAAAAAGTTATGTAAATGCTGTGGAGTAGGAACTACAATACTTCCCTCTAAAATGTAGTGGAAGTATAAACTAGTGTCAAATGGAAATACTCAAGGAACCCAAAAGTACCTCAAAATTATACTTGATCACAGTATATGACTAAATGTACTTAGTTTTCTACCACTGGTTAAAAATCGTTTTATAATTACCAAGGAATCAGATGAATCTGCGAGCTCATTTTTTATTTGCCCTGGCAGATTCTCATTTTTGGCTCGGCCTGGCGATGTCAGGTCAAATTACAGATTACTTAGTTACCTTAAGAAGAGGTTTCATCATTTACATTATTAATTCATGAGCATTTCATTGCCTTCATTTTTATCAATGAATGTTTCATGCTTCCACCCCTCACAGAGGTTTCCTCTGTTTCAAAATCCCAGACCTTACAATCCACAATTGAGGTAGTGTATGAAAATAGAAAAAAAAGGAAATTTATTGAATAATTTATTACATTAACAAAGAAACAGAATCATTAACATAATTTAAAAGCTCATGTTTATGGAAGTACTGTCATCAAACAAAGGAATGCTAATCAGATTGATGGTTTATTATGTTTATGGATTCTTTTTTTCAATATGCAATTTAAGAAATAAAAATCCTGCTGTGATTATGTGGTTCTTAATCAATGTAGTATGATGTACATGAATCAATACAAGTGAATTCTCTCCATTGTTTCTCCAATGGGTGGACTCCTATATCCTTTTCCAATTTTGCCACATGACAGAATCTTTCCCACAGGTGCTGTAGGTTCTTTTCATCTGGATTGGAAAGTCATCACAAAGTCTGAAAGCTCTCCCACATGTTATGTTATTATACAGCTTCTCATCTGAATGAATTCTTCTGACTGAATCTTCTCCCGCTGCGTGTGCTCTCATGTGTTCCTTCATCTACAATTGTGTTTAATATAACAGCAGTGTGTTCAAAAATTTGAGTAAAGCTTAAATCCTTATAATAATTTTATTTTGGTGCATTGGGAACACTGCATTTTATATCCTAAATCAAATCAAAATGTGAAGAAAAATGTGTCAATATTAAAATTATTTTACAGAAAATATAGAAAAATGAATATTAGTTCAAAGAAATAGCAGTGTCTTTTTCTTTACAAACTTAAATATTGACTCTATAAACTCAAAAATCTTCAGAATTTAGCATTCCTGTGAATCACTAAAGTAATATTTGTTATGAACACGATTTCTGAGACCTGCTTCATATCTGTGTTGCATGGACTCGACCAACTTCTGGCTCCTACCTCTGAATTTCTTGGTTTTGCCTCAGAAACATACATTTTTATGTCAGCCCACAAGGTTTTAATGGGATTAAGGTCCAGGGATTGGGTTGACCCCTTCAGAACTTTAATTCTGTTGGTCTGAAATCAAGCTGCTGCTGGTTTACTGGTGTTTTGGGGGTCATTGTCTTGTTGAAACTCACATTTCAATGATATTTCCTCTTCAGCATAAGGCAATCTGACTTTTATCAGTCCTCAAAATGTTTCTCCATTTCCCTTTCGGCCACTTGGATGTGTTGTCTGGCAAATTGTTCCTCAAAGAAAAGGGATCATCGATCAGTTTGCCTATATCAAAATACTCAAAGAGGTCATGCTGCCTTATACGGAAGAGGAAATACATTTAAAATGTGTTTCAACAAGACAACAACACTAACAACAGTGATGTAATGAAATAACTGACACATTTTCTTAACATTTTGATATAGGATATAAAACACAATGTTCCCAATGCAGTGAAATTAAAAATATAAGGACTTTGGATTTACTCATGTTTCTTAAAAAAACTGCTATTTTAGTGAACACTAGTGTATGTGTGAACTCTCTCCCCCATATGTTATATGACTTCTCTCCTGTGGATTCTCATATGTTTTTTACACGCGCCCAGGTCAGAGAATCTTTTCTCACAGGTGTTACAAAGGTACGGCTTCTCACCTGTGTGGACTCTCATATGCACTTTCAATGTGCCCAGGTTAGAGAACCTTTTCTCACAGGTGTTACATGGGTACGGCTTCTCACCTGTGTGGACTCTCATGTGCTTTTTAAATGAGCCCAGCAGAGAGAATCTTTTCTCACAGGTGTTACATAGATACGGCTTCTCACCTGTGTGTGTTCTTATATGCTCTTTTAACGCCCCCAGCGTAGAGAATCTTTTCTCGCAGGTGTTACACGCGTATGGCTTCTCCCCTGTGTGTGTTCTTATATGTTCTTTTAAAGCACCCAGCTTAGAAAATCTTTTCTCACAGGTGTTGCATGTGTACGGCCTCTCACCCGTGTGCGTCCTCATATGTTCTTTTAAAGTGCTCATCAACGAGAATCTTTTCTCACAGATGTTACACGGGTACGGCTTCTCACCCGTGTGTGTTCTCATATGCTTTTTCAGTTTGCTCAGATCTGAAAATCTTTTCTCACAGATGTTACACGGGTACGGCTTCTCCCCTGTGTGTGTTCGTATGTGCTCTTTCAGTTTGCCCAGCTCAGAGAATCTTTTCTCACAGCTGTTACACGGATACGGCTTCTCACCTGTGTGGACTCTCAGATGTGTTTGCAATTTGGACTTGTACTGAAAAGCTTTCCCACAAGTGTCACATTTAAAACACTGTTTCCCTGTATACGTATTACTGTAAATATTTAATGTGGTAGAGATCCCTTCATTGTTTGTGTGTTTTTTGCTTTTGTGATGTCTCTTCTCTAAATTTGACTCTGCATTTCTAGTTGATCCTAAGTCTCTGTGTTTGCCCCCTTTGTGATCTTGACTCTCAGCTACTTGAGAATTGTGAGAGAGGAACTGATCGTCACTGTCTGGTTCTGGTTCCACGCAGCTTTTAACTGACACAATGACGATATGTGCTTTCTCTGCTGCGCTCTGAGTTTCATCAGGACTCAGTTCCAGAGTCTGATCTTGACTGGCGTCACTTTCCTCACAAGGAGAAGTAAAGATAAAGGTCTCAGTCTCCTGCTTCAGTCCCAGCTCATCTCCCTCCAGACTGGCACAGATTTCCTCCTGTTCCTCTTTAATCTGCGGAGGTTCTGGGGATTCTTGGTCCAGACTAGTACAGAGTTCCTCCTGTTCCTCTTTAATCTGTGGAGGTGCTGGGGATTCTTGGTCCAGACTGGTGAAGAGTTTCTCCTGTTCCTCTTTAATCTGTGGAGGCTCTGAATAATCATTTTCCATACTAGAGAGATGCTCCTCCTGTTCCTCTTTAATCCAGGAAAGATCTGGGTAGTCTTGGTCTAGACTAGAGTTCTTCTCCTTGTTACGAAGCTGTGGGTCAACAAGAACCTCCTCCTCCTCCTTATAGATATGTTGCTGGGGGAGATCTGGAAGGAAAGGGAGGAAGGGAGAAGAGGGATTTTGGTAAGTGATTGTGATTTATTAAAACACAGTGATTTAAAGTCCAGGTTTGACAAGTCTATAGCAGTTTTTGATTTAGAGCTTGTCAAACACTTCCTGGTTCTAAAAGATGCAGAAAAGCTTATCCATGCATTTACTTCCTGGCTGCTTTACTGTAATTCTTTATTGTCAGGCTGCACCAAAAAGTCTCTGGAGACTTTCCAGCTGATCCACAATGCAGGTGTGTGTATATCAACAGGCACTAGTTGAAGGGATCATATCTCACCAGTATTAGCCTCTGCACTGGCTTCCTGTGAAATCAAAAACATAATTAAAATCCTCCTCCTCACCTACAAAGCTCTTAATGGTCAGACTCCATCCTATCTTGAGGATCTCATAGTTCTTTATCATCCATCAACGTCCACACACACTACTGTTCAATATATTTCTGTTATTCTATTTAATGTCATACTCAACATCTACTGTTTGAATGTATTGTTTCCATTTTATTGTACGCCTGTCCATCCTGGAAGAGGGATCCCACCTCTGTTTCTCTTCCTGAGGTTTCTTCTAGTTTTTTATCCCATTAAAGTTTTTTGGGGATTTTTTCTTTGTATGATGTGAAGGTCTAAGGACAGGGGATGTTGTGCTGTACAAACTGTAAAGCCCATTGGGGTAAATCTGTGATTTGTGACTTTGGATTGTACAAATAAAATTGACTTGACTTCATGTGGTCTCTAGATGGAGAGATATCAGTGAAATATCTGATTATTCTGTTTTCGTGAATAAAATAAAGGTTTCACATTTTTGAAACTGACACTTGAGGAAATTCCAAGTTTGCTCTAAAATACTGAGGAATTTCTACTCTTGCACCATAGAGAGAGCGTCCTGATGGGCAACGTCACTGTCTGGCACTGAAACAACATGAGAGAGAACGCAAGGCCCTGCAAAGAGTGGCTCATTCAGCTGAACACACAATAGGCGGTGCTGTATCCTCCCTAAGTACATTTACATCAGCAGAAATAAGGCAGAGAGAATCATTAGGGATCCCAACCTGGATAACAGCCTTTTTCCCTGCTGTGGTCAGGAAAAAGGTGCCGAATACGCCAGACCAGTTCTGTGAGGATCCTGAATGCCTGCTTACTAATTTACTAATTCCATTTTTTTTTACTATTTTTATTAACCCTCATGTTATGTTCCTGGTAAAATCTGACCATTTTAAAGTTTTGGTCTCTGGAAATGTTTGTTATTTTGATCAGATTCACCTAAGAAACCATGACTTTGTCCACAAAGAGGATTTCAGCATACAAAATAAATTGCAACAATTTACATACAATTTTGAGTGTTTTATTCAACTTTTGTACACTCTTGGTGTTTCCGGTCAAAAATGACCAGTCATTAGAAATTAATGGGGGAAACTAGAATTAATCTAAGAAATTAAACTCAGGTACAACTACATTTGTCAGATGGACACACACACACACACACACACACACACACACACACACACACACACACACACACACACACACACACACACACAAACACACACCACATTTTAAATATTTTTAAAACAAATGTCCTTGGTAACTTTGACCCAAAGTATTCTGTGATAAACAGTAGACTATGTTTCATCTGATTATTTCTTATAGTCAAAATAATCTAGACATTGTGTTTTTAGAACTCTAATTCAAGATGTATAAGTTCAGATCAATGAGACATACAGGCCATAAATAATTAATTGAAGTTTAAAACTTTTAATGTTCACAAAAATTCATGTTGACGAAAAAATCGAACACAACAAGAGGCAATAATATATGTATTATTACAGTTTTTATGATGGGTCATAATTTGACCAGTAACACCAAACTGATGAACATGAAACAAAGACAACATGTGGGTTAAATACATCAAAGTAGTTGACAGGATTTCATTTTCACTATGACTGTATGTGATGTAATTACATATAAAACTTGATTGACGAGACAGAACAATCTGCTAAGTTCCGAAAATGACATCACTTTACGGTAATGCTTGCATTAAAAGCAGGAAGAAACAACACTTATTCCACCTCAGGTCTGCTAACACCAGCCTATTACAGCCCATCACAAGTAATGGTGCAAGTCAGAAGTCAATCGTTCTGAGTAGGTATTCACGACTAATAAAAATAAAAATAAATAAATATAATATATAATATAATAATAAAAATAAATGCATCTTCTTAGGAAAACATGGACGCTCACCACAAATTGATGTTTGTATACCAACTCTCTGACCCTCACAAGCATCTTCTGATGATCTTTATCAATTACCATCGTGCCACTAATGGAAAAAAACAGTGTATACGTCATCTCACTTCCTCTTTTTTAGCCAAAAGCATTTAGTTGTAGAACTTGTTATAATACTGAGGTCAGAATAAATAGCTCCTGGTTTGGGAAGTCAGCAGCAGACAGTGTCTTTTTTTTTAATGAGGTTTGCTGATTTAATGCTGCTTGACTGTGTGTGAGGCAAATTAGTTTCGCCTTTGGCGGATCAACAAAGTCAACCCCATCCTCTCACACACTCACACACACACACACACACACAAACAAACACACACCTACGTATATTGACGTCAGACGCCAGGTTTCCAGACCTGGGGCCTTTTGTTTCAGCCGCACCCTCCATCCGGAAATCTCCGCATCTACATCAATGCCAACACTTTACTGTCCTATAAAACAGCACTCAAAAAAAAAAAAAAACCTTCACTCTTTCGGCATATAGTTTGTTTTTAATTTAGTTTCCTTCAGTTTTTATTTATTTTATAGTCCATATTTTAGTAATTTATAAGTTACATTTATTATTATATCACGATATTACGATATAGTAAATAATGAAAGTATAGAGCAGATAGATCCATGGCAATATTTTATCATTGATATATTATTCTAGGTATATAAAGCTGAATGCTATGTGTGGTATGAATAGTGAACATCATACAGACCTGTTCTGTGTAATTTCATTGCAGATTTCAGAATAATATCCATCAGTCTGCTGTGATCATCGACGTCTTCTTCGTAGTTTTATAAAAACTCTGGATATTTCTTAAGCAGCAGTTAAATTCTCTTAAACACTCAGCTGATGACTTCGTTGCTTAATTAAACGTAATGTAAACTGTGTCATCGTTTTGCTGTGAGGTTTCCTTACCAGCAGGAAGCTAACCCGACTAGCATGTCAACGCTGTTTACTTCCTCCAAGCGTTACACTGTTAAGTTCCGCCAGGGGAATCTGTGATTTATTTGTTCCGCTTGTTGTGTGAGACAGAATAATTTATCAGAATATATAAAACACTGCACCTCATAGAGAAAGTGTGAGAGAGGAAGAAGACATCCTCAGCTCCTCCTAGAATAACATGACTCTTACACTTAATGCCTTAAACTTGAAGATGAACTTAGAATGACAGAAACTCTTATAGTTGTATACAATGTCTATGATCAATGATTTATACATAATACAGGTGCTGGTCATGTAATTAGAATATCATAAAAAAGTTGATTTATTTCAGTAATTCCATTCAAAAAGGGGAACCCGTATAATGTATATTTCATTTCAGACAGACTGACTTATTTCTTTTAATATTGATGATTAGATGATGAAGCTAATTAACTCAAAACACCTGCAAAGGCCTTTAAATAGTCTCTCAGTCTAGTTCTGTGGACTCCACAATCATGGAGAAGACTGCTGAACTGATTGTTATTTAAAAGACAAACATTGATACCGTGCACAAGGAGGGCAAGACACATTGTTAGAGAGGCTGGATGTTCACAGAGCAGAGTTCATAATAAGGATAACCACACCCTGGAGAGGATTGTGAAACAAAACCCTTTTTAAAATGTGGAGGAGATTCGTTTTCTTAAGTCCAAGGCCAACACAGCTGTCTGCCAGGAGGTTTTAGAACAATTCATGCTTCCTGCTGCTGACCACCTTTATGGAGATGCAGATTTCATTTTCCAACAAGACTTGACACCTGCACACAGTATGAAAGCTACCAGTACCTGGTTTAAGGACCATGGTATCCCTGTTCCTAATTGGCCAGCAAGCACACCTGACCTTAACCCCATAGAAGATCTATTGGGTATTGTCAAAAAGAAGTTGTGATACACCAGACCCAACAGTGCAGAAGAGCTGGAGGCCACAATCAGAGCAACCTGGGCTCTATAACCCCTGAGCAGTGCCAAAGAGTAATTCAGCAGTAAAAAGAGCAGTAATTCAGACAAAAGGAGCCCCAACTAAGTATTGAGTGCTTTCAAGGTCAAACTTTTCATGTTCATACATTTCAGTTGCTCATTTCTAAAAATCTTTCACTTTTTGAATGGAATAACTGAAATAAATGAATTTTTCATGATATTCTAATTATGAGTCTTACGCCTATAGCAAAGACATATGGACTGTCTGTTCTGTATTATGTGATCATCAAAATTTGTGTATATATTAAGAATATATGTATAAAAACTTTGCAAAAGCAGATAACTCCTTTCTTTGAAATCCTAAAAAAAATCTATGTAGTTATTATTTACTGTAGGTGATATGAGTCAAACCAAAGTTCAGTGTCCTTTGACCAAGGAGAAATCGTGTGTGTGTGTGTGTGTGTGTGTGTGTGTACACAACAATAGCTAAATGCAATACATAAAATACAAAGACATACAAAAGACAATATTCAACAATTCATGCCCCAGGACAACAGCCATAAGGCTTTTAATTTCAATATCAACCTGCAAGGTCATAAGTGTTGTGTATTATTTATTGCACCGTCCTGATAAATTTGACTGAATCCACATACAAAATTGTTTAGAAACACTGAACTTGCATTTGTGGATATTGTTTTGTTATGTTTCTTCCTTTTTCTAATTGCAATTAAATATAATAAAAGAAAAAATAAAACATCCTTATAAGAAAAAGAAAAATCTCCAGTGAAATATGTTTGGATGAACTCTAGGATGTGTGAATGTCTCAGTATAACAACAATTCCACAATAAATATGTAACATTTTTTTATCTGAGGTTTTATAAAATAAGCTTCAGGCTCATTGAAGTGGGAGAACCACAGACTTCCGATTCGCACCGGATGTAGCGTCACGTCCACGTGACGCCCTGAACTTACAAAATCTTCGCTGACCGAAGCTCCTCCCCCTTCACCTGCCCGCCTCGTGTCAACACCGAAGTGTCCAATAGTAAGAGCTATGAATGAATGACAGTCGCGTTACCGAATCACGTGCTCTATTTTATCGTGATTCACAGGACAAACCCACCGAGGGTCCCGCCCGGCCTTGACTCACGGTTTTAGGACTGCATCAGCCGCGACCCGCCAAGTCCCGTCTGAGGGATTTTATAAAGTACCGGGAAACCTCCACGGACACGAGGGTCATCGTCGAGTCGAACGCGCGTGACGGAGCACACTTTCATGGAAGCGGACGGTTTCGTGTCCCGGCGAACGTCCCTGGAAACACCGGGCGTCGACGGCCGCGTTTCGGGCGCAGAGATCCGCCTGCTGGGCGGCAGGCTCATGGGCGCCACGGGAGGGTTCGTCGGGGCTCTGGCGGGGGAGCAGGACTTCGCCCCGGTGATGCTCCGCGCGGTCCCGGAGCCCCCGACCTCTGAGACGGACTATGAAGGGCTGCCTCCCGGTGCCGCCACCGGGACTCACATGCTGGCAGGAGCCGTGGCTGGAATCATGGAGCACTGCCTGATGTACCCCATCGACTGTGTCAAGGTACCGGAATAAAACAGAATAAAATAGAAATAAAACAGTACGCGCTCGCTTTGTCTTAATCACATTCATGATTTAGTCAGAATAAACTAGGCCTGGAAATAAGCCTGAGCTAAGCTACATGCTAACATGCTAACAGGAGTAACCTCTCTAACAGAGGTCAGTAATTAACTAAAGCTACTTGACGAGTAGCAGCGAGATACGTGCTGGTCAAAGTGAAGATATACACACACGAGTGTGTTTCTTTACCTCAGTTCACTCTCAGTTTGACATTTATTACTTTAAAAATGTGGATATTAGGTTTGCGTCCTAGTGTAGGCTGCTAGCATGCTACAGTACAAGAATAACACAGCTAACTTCTACCACACTTCATTCATAGTTAAAACTTAAAATCCTGAAGCAGCGTTGTCCTTATCCTGTTTCTCTATCAGGAATTCTAACATCACATCACATCATGCTGCTGTCTGAGAAGAGTCAGAGCTGATGCCACGTTTTGTAACCTAAAAGTTATAAAACCACAAACGAAGCTCTTATACAAGTGTGTGTATCAAGACACTCATATCCCTCTCAATTATCATTGTTAATAGTTTAATATAAAGGGCTTTAATGGCATGGAAACACAAATTACATTTATATTGTCAAAACAATGTGAAATGAAGACAGTTGTCTGTACAATTATAGATATAGCACTACTACATTAAAGAGTTGTGTTAACTGAGCTGCGCAACGTTGCAATCAAATATATTGAAGTGTATACATGAGAGTAAATAGAAATATAATCAGAGAAATTGTGCTTTCACTGTTTTGAAAAGTACACATAAGTAAAGGTAATTTAAATTTAGCTTAAGCTGTGTGTCAATCGAAGCAGTGTTTGCACGGACCAAATAAATGAACACATGGGTAATATTATTATCTATAGTAATACTTATTTACTGTTTCAGTCAATCAGTCATAGTTCATTCATTCATATTAAACTGCCACTATACTTTATTATTATTACATACGTTTATACTATTCTATTTACGCTATGGGTTTCTGGCTAGGTACTATCTGCATTTCTTTACCTATGTTTGTGACACGTGCAGTGACAATAAAGTTTAATCTAATCTAATAGTAATAAGCAAGGTTGTGTAGTTGATTCTGACTCTTTTATGATCAAGAGGATTAACTGAAAGAGGTCGGATCTTGTGGAAAGTTCACTGCCAAGACAGATAAATGAGTAATGATTAACACTTCATCATTTTCTAGCAGCCAGCAAGGAACAATTCATTCTGGTAAATAAAACACTTTTGGCTGGCAGAAGGAGTGGTAAATTTACACATTTGACTTGAGGCATGGATCCAGTGTAAAACTATGATATAACTAGTCTTCTCACTCAAACACACACAAACATGTTAAGGTAAATACTTTTAATTCTTTCCAACAATCAAGTGGATTGTGTTATATTAATTATTAACCCTGATGGTTTTGATATGCCTGCTGGAGGAGGGTGTTTCACTTCTTCACTACATACCTACACTATAAATGTGAAGAGCCTTTAAAAGCAGTTTAACAGCTGTGTCTGTGGGAGCAATCTGGAACATATCTCTGTAATCTGACCATCACCCCTCCCCATGTGCTCATGGCTCTCACTCTGTATTCTAGTTACGACCATCACTATCCACGAGCATGTTATACACTAAGAGAGAAAGTGAAGCACATGCAAAATGTCAGTATTTACACTAAATTCACTTTATGTAGATCGCAGTGTTGTTACTGCACAACAGAAATCATGGTGCAAGTGATTAAAAGAAATTGTCTACTCTGTTGAGAACAGCAATATCCTTTTGAAAACAAAACCAATCTCTGGGAAAATAGTTTTGTTTATTAGTTCATCATTTCCTGTTGTATGAAAAGCAACATAGCATCCATTTCCTTCACAAAATTACAAAATCATTATGAAGCTATAGTACAGGCAGGGGACTATTTCATTTTAGTTTGAGATTGTAACTTCTCTTATTCCGCTTCTCAAATGAGGAACTAACAAACCTCAACTCTCCTCAGACCACAGCACAGATTCAACTTCTTTATCCCGAACCTTTAACCCAACTCAACACACTCACACACACACTTTTATCTGACTTATGTAAAGTTTACCCACAGCTAGTTCAATTATCAGAATAAATAATAAACTGGTCAAAAATAATAAACTGGTCAAAAATGACCAGTCTAATTACTCAACAGAAAGCTGCGGACGTTAATGAGTTCTTCTGATTTATAACTTTTTTTGGCCGAACATCCAACTCTGGTCACCTGGTTTCTGGGCTCAGTTACTATTTCAAAGCGTTGCATCAGACTCGTATCATGAACCGTAGATTTGCCTCGTCAAGGATGCCTGAAAGTTTATTTTGAAAGCATTTATCTGTAGGTACTAGTCAATATTATCGGCATAAATCTTTATTATTAATGGACACATGGTGATTATGACGTGTCACATCCCATTTTTGTAGATATTAAATCATGGATGACCAAAAGTAGGTAATTGTATATAGAAGCAGCTTTTCAAACACAACCTTTGCCATTAGTTCCTCATTCTTAGTTAAAAATAAGCTTGACGTGAGGGAAAAAACCCTGAAATGTACGGGTTACAAAATGTCTGAGCTACAAAAAAGCTACACGAGTTGAGTTCAATGCCGATCAGGAAGAATGTGTCCATGAATAAAAATAAGCTGCAGGTTTTGTCGTAACTTGAGAAAAGCTGAATGATTTTCTTCAGATTCCCTTTCTGGTCTTCACTGTTTCAGCCACAAAGTAGAAGGTGTTTGAAGACACTGAGGATTTTTTTCAGATGAAAATGTTTCTGCTTAAGGAAACCACTTAGTTTTTTTTTTTTTTTTTTACAGTAATGTTCTGTGGATAGCTTCCTCTATCCTGAGGTTTCGTGGTTTGCACAAGTTTACTTTCCTGTTGATGTTGCACAACAGGTTAAACAACGTCTTGAACAACTACTTGTGTGATTTGACTTTTTAGTCTATTCTTCCAGGCTTTTTCCTCATTGCTTAGAGCCATTCCTTTATACTCTTTCCTCATTGCTTAGAGCCATTCCTTTATACTCTTTCCTCATTGCTTAGAGCCATTCTTTTATACTCTTTCCTCATTGCTTAAAGACATTTTTATACAGTTTCCTTATTGCGTCCAGTAATTCAACAAGCACAAAATTGTAAAACAGTTTTACTGTCTTCTTCTGATTAAAAGCTTTGTTCTTTTGCACCTGTGATCACACATAATTGAGTCATCGAGTATACTTCTTCATTATGTTAGCAAAAAGATTTCCAGCTGTTTTTATGCTGATCCTTATCATGAGTTGGTGAGAGTTCATGATATTTCATCATGTTCCTTTTTTCCATAAAGGAACAGTGTTAATTTTACCCATTTACTGGCTGGATATCAAGGATCAAAATAGTTTGGGAGAATATGATAATTTACAGACCTAGCAGTTGAGATTTGGTTTACGTTTTGCAGTCATTTTAGAATACCTTCTGTTTGTGGCTAGTGGTTGGAAATGGGATAATAACCACATTTATTACAATACCTGGGCTCATAAAGAAGTTCCAGGAGCCCTTATGTTGTGTTAAATATAACCTTGGTCATTGTTTAGTTATCAGACATCCAAGTCTGTGGGGTGCTAGAAAAATCTTTTCAGTGGTGTCACTTTGATTCTGATTTCATTTCATTTTTTCTACCAATGGCTTCTTTCAGTGAAGTTATACTTAAGATTTAAAAAATACAAAGAAATAGGGGGTCAGCAGCAATAGAGAATAATCTCACACATATTGCATGCACTTTTGTTAATGTTAAAAATGTAACTTTAATATATACTGTCTTATATATTGTTTGAATAGTAATGCAGCAGCCACATGCTGGCAAAATATAAAGTGGCTCATAGATTTTGTCACTCACTACCAGCCAGAAACAGGAATCCTTTGTGTGGCTGATCAGATCTGAACATTCACTGGCCATTTAGCAATTGACAACTTCGCACCCTGACCCTGGGTCACATGTGCAAGTCACTGTCTCGTGATTGATTCCTTACAGCTGTTTCTTGCAGGACTCAAAATTTGTCTCACAAATCCAGCTTTAAAACGGGATCAGGGATTTTTGCTATGATTCGTATACTCCCCTGGTATCGAATCAATTAAACAGACCCAGTATCATAGCTCTCTTTATTCAGAGCAGCCATAGTGGGTTTAGCTGTCCAGCTAGCTGGCTATAGCTGTCATGAGTTTTACTATGTGAAATACAAATAAAACATTATTTTTTTCGTTCACCGACACCTTATTTTTATTATGGGTGATGCAGTCTAGCTCTGTCTCAGTCTGTGTTGTTCTTGGATTAAATAATGTGCTGAGCTGCCCTCCAAACACTGAAATAGGGGGGAGAAAAAAATCCCCTCTAGACTTGAACACACTGCTCAAATTGTGGATGACGGTGCACATTCCAGTAATTATTTCCCAGAAACCGGCTCCTGAGCGGGAATTTCCATGTAAACCTCCAGGAGGCGGACACGCTCCCTTCCCCGCTCTACATGTTTACCCCTGAGGGGAGGGAGTGACCATTCGCTCGTTGCACAGGATGAAAAGTTTGAGGATTGCGACACCTCTGTCTGGATTGTTGTTGCTTGGGTGTTCCGTTGCATTAGTCACCATTTGTCATCATCGTTGTTGCATTAGAAAACAGCGCAGCTTATCTCAGTCAATCAGCTGAGTGGCAGAAAGTGTTTTTTGTTGCAGCAGTACCCAGCTGCAGCTGCATGAACATTCAAGTCTCCAACCACAAACCTCTGCATGGTTTGAATGCTTCCTCCTGATTTTAAGGTCAATATATAGTTGTCGAATAAATTCTCATATCCAGATGTGAACAAGATTCTGTAAATTAAATCGGTAAAGAGTTTATAAAACGATGGAAAGGCCTAGTTGTTACATTTTGAATCATATAATCAGCAAATAAAAGGTACTCATTCATGTTTGTGTAAGCTTGACATATTTGGAATCTTTGTAAGAAAGATATTATCAGGAAACTGAATTGTGGTTAAAATATGCAGTAATGCCAATTTTTATTGATGATTTGACTTGAACTCTTTCCAAAAGTCCATTTTCAGCAGTTATGTGTGGATGAGAAAAAACACAGTTGCTGCTTCTTTAGGGTTGTAAGGCAGTTGGCAGAAAGTTGCATTGCTGCCATCTGCAGGACGATAACTTTATTCTACTATATCCTACTATGTAATTCTGAAGAAATACTGTCTTCCTCTCCCACTGGACCCCGTTTCTAAAATGATTTCATAGATTCCTCTTCTAAGCTCATCTTTTGCAAATATCAGATCAACTCGTCTTTGGTAGAAAATTTTATTAAAACATGAACCGCAATTTCTTGTCGACCTTGTTTGACATCACATTGTGTGATGGTAAACAGTAAATTGTATCCATGGAGACGTGTGGGGTGCTCCAGCCTTGTGATTGGCTAACACGTACTTCCTGTTAGGAGTGCTATCGCCACCTGCTACTTTGATATGTGCATAACGTTGTTTGAGGCAGATTTTGCAGAGCTATCACAGCGGTTGTGTGGACAGGATTTTTTTGTTTTTCGGGGGTTATAAAAGTTCAGTTTCAAAAATACCTGTGTTCTTGTGGACTGAATATTTAAAAATCTCTCATTGGGTATATGGGTTTTAAAAAGGTTTTGAAAATTAAAAACGCATGCTATCAACACATTTTATATTCTAGGTGGATTAAATATTTTATTCAGAATTTAGCATTCTTTCTCGCTTATACCAGTTGACATTTTGTGTAAAAAAAAAAAAAAAAAATTGCACAAAATCATGATTATTGTAAGAAAAAAAATTGATACAAATGGATTTTTAAATAAGAAACCAACATTAACACAAAATGTACATTTTGAGAGACCTAATGAATGCTTCTTAAAACTGTATTTTAGAAAGTTTCGACTTTATCTCGCCAAGCATGATTTGTCACTGACCCTTATACCTTTGTGTGTAATTGTGACTAATATATTTATCATCAAAGAAAATAATCAAGATTATTATTAAAGTTATTTTTGTACTTTGATGTTCAACTCAACTAGACCCGCATGCAGAGCCTGCATCCGGAGCCGGGAGCACGCTACCGCAACGTGATGGACGCGCTGCAGCAGATCGTGCGGACCGAGGGTGTGTGGCGGCCGATCAGGGGCGTGAACGTGCTGGCGGTGGGTGCTGGACCTGCTCACGCGCTCTACTTCGCCTGCTACGAGAAGATCAAGTTCTCACTCAGTGAAGCAATTCATCCTGGCGCCAACAGCCACTTTGCAAATGGTAAGATTTCCAGAATGTCAAATAAAATGTTTACTTTACGATGCTTAAATGTTATCGCAAGTTTTTACAGCACGTTTTTGTCCTGTTTAGTTTAATGGGGGAGGCGAGTCGTTCTTCCTGTGGCTTTAACTTCCTCTTTGCTATTTTTTTTTTTTTTAATGTTCTGCAGGCGTGGCGGGCTGCATGGCCACGGTGCTGCATGACGCCGCAATGAACCCAGCTGAAGGTAAAACACTCTTAGAGCTTATGTGAGCTTACCTGACACACACACACACACAATGATCGCTGTTCTATTTATAGGAGTTGTCAACCTTAAAGACTATTGTCGAAAATCCCTCTGATGTGCACTTCTATGATCAGAACACTTGGTGGAGCCACTGACTCTTCTGTGAGTCTGGAAGAGCTGTGAACTGCAACAAATGTTGCTTCACCAAATCAGTCAAATAATCACATTGAAGTACATTGAAATATTTATTTACTTGCAAGTCAATAAGTGTCTGGACTCTGCAGAGGTAGGTAGGTTGGGTAGGTAAAGAAGACTGATGGATAATAAGTTCAGCAGAACAACTTGAACTGTGGCATCTTATTGAATGTGGCATTGGGTCAGTGACAAAACTAGAATATAAGTTTAGAGAGGAAGTGAGAGAACAAAACCAAACATGTTTTCCTCCCATTCCTCTTTTCAGTTACTAGTCCAGATTCTAGAATAATGTAAAATATATTTTTTCTGAATTCCTCTTTTTTCCCCACCTCTTTCCAGTTGTGAAACAGCGGATGCAGATGTTCAACTCCCCTTATCGCGGCGTGCTGGACTGTATGGGCTCCATGTGGCGGCACGAGGGTTCAGCCGCCTTCTACCGCAGCTACACCACGCAGCTGACCATGAACGTGCCGTTCCAGGCACTCCACTTCATGACCTACGAGTACCTCCAGGAACTGCTCAACCCCCACAGACGCTACAACCCCACGTCGCATGTGGTGTCGGGCGCGCTGGCGGGAGCCGTGGCCGCCGCCGCCACCACCCCCCTCGACGTCTGCAAGACCCTCCTCAACACGCAGGAGGCTCAGGCCATCCACGTGATCCAGGCCCAGGCCGGGACGGCTGCCGCCGCCACAGCACCCGGCAGCCGCCACATTTCCGGCCTGGGCACAGCGTTTCGGACGGTTTACAGGACGGGAGGCGTGCCGGCCTTCTTTAAGGGTGTCCAAGCCCGCATCATCTACCAGATGCCCTCCACGGCCATCAGCTGGTCCGTCTACGAGTTCTTCAAGTACATCATCACCAAGCGGCAGCACGAGAAACGGCTGAGAGGAGACCGTGACTGAGGCAAAAAAAAAAAAAAAAACAACACCCAGGAACAGGGTCGGCCATCATCAGCGATAAACCAGTCACTGGTTTCGGTAATGATTCCCTGATGTTTGAAGGTTTTCAAAAGCTCTAGAATTGTATATTCTTTGAGTGGAAAAAAATCAGCATTTCATCTTGTTTACTGAGATCGATTAAGCTCGGTCGGTTCTAGTTAATAGCAGGTGAGGACAAGTACGTTTATTAGGAGAAGGCTTGTCTGAATACTTTACTAGATACAGGCTGGATGAAACCTCTTAACAAAACCAATCAGTCAGAAAAGGACCTAGTAACAGCTGTCCTGGTTCTGTTTCCCTGAACCTCTATTGCTTTAACTTCATTTTATTGTTAAATCTTTATCAAGCCTATTATTTATGAAAGATTATATATTGAAAAAGTCCATTTGGATTCCCCCTGAACCATCAAATTCTCTCTCCCTTATGACCACCTTCAGAGCAGTTTGGAAGCATTTGGAACATTTAGTTTTGTTACTAAACTCCAGAACATTGAAATGAAGAATCTTTGACAATGGCTTAAAGCTTCAGTTTGAGGGTGTTTGTCCACATCTAAGAAACTGTAATGGTAGATGTAGCATTTTTTTTTTTAATACATACCCCCCAGGGATATAAAGGGCTAAAAGTCCTCCACGGTTGACCCAATATGGATGAGGAGAACCCTCAAGCACCTTTTAAAGTTGAAAGTCGACACTTTAACCGCGTCACTGGTTTATTTCAAGTCCAGTGTGCTGGAGCCAAAACTACTAAAAGGTGTCCAAATACTCAAGAACTGCTCTGTAAACCGGGTTCAACGCCCGTCCCTTCACTGCACATTGCACTTCTGGAAAGTATTACTATAATATTACCTGCTGACCACAGGGGGGCGCACTGCTCAAACCACAACAGCTATTACATCAAGAGACAGGCATGAAGTTACAAAATCCACATTATCAACATCAGTTTGAATGCTTGTTCTGGTCTTCAGTAACACAGAATAATTTCAGATAGCTTATGATACCAGAGGAACACAGCCTGTAAGTTATCTCTAAAGTCAAAATTAGTTTTGTATTGAAGATACTCAAGTACTCAACACCTGAGTGGACTGGTTTTATGAGCAAGCATGTGCGTTGTTGATATTTTAGTTCTCACACTTATTTTCAATGATGTAAGAGACAACTCTTGATATATTATCGTCAACCTGTAATACTCAGAGCAAGGTTCACTCCCACTCTATACTAAAGAGGAGTGAGAATGTGCAGTGGGACCAGTGCTTCATCTGTTCCACATTAACCTGTAGGTGTCGTCATGACTACTCTATGCATCATTATACACCAAGATCGGTTTCACCATAAACTGGAGTTCGGTTCTTTTGTTTTTTTCTGCTCAGACGCACAAACATGATTTCTATGACTCACTAAATATTTTGAACCTTTTCACCAATCCACACTAGTATTTATACATATTCATACATTAATTTCTTCCACAGTATGTATGTGTGTCTGTGTGTGTTACAGTGGTCAAGTGAAATTCAATTTCAGAGCATTCAGCACTCACCAGATTTGATCACAACAAAGCCTCATTGTGCAATCGACTGTTTGTGTTGTTCTTCAAAGGAAAAAAACAGTAAATTTGGTTAAATTTTCAGTTTGTCGGGGCATTTTCAGACCTGTGCTTTTTCCTATGGTTGAATCAGACCCATCTGCAAGCTGCAGATGAGAAAATTCAATAGTTGGTAGGTGGAGAATGAATTGGGGTCTGAAATTTTATTTTTTATATTTGGCAGATAGGATCTGACCAATGAGCGACTTTTAGTGATGCATTTTGATTCGCTTGGATTAATTCTTTTTGTAAAAAGCAAGTGAACAGGGGAGTTCCACACAAACTTTACAGATTAATCCACTGATTCAGACCAGAACTAATAAACTATAGGTTTGAAAATGTCCTGAGTTAATAAGATTTCTCTGAAAAATAAAAACAAGATCCTTATACAACACATGGAAGATGCAAAAAGCTGCACTCTGAAACATTTTATGCGAAAAATGACCTTTTTAAATAAATGGAGTCAAAACTGGAAATGTTAACATTTCCAAGAAAAAAGTATTTTATGTAAAGTTTTGCAACAAGAATCTTTTATTACAAACGATAGAAAAGACATGAGTGTTCACCTTAAATTTTCGTTCGTTATATTTAATTTTGTTCTTGTAAACCACACAGCATCCTAGCACTTAATAGCAACTTTGTATAATTGTTAGGGTGGAAAAGCAACTTGCACAATGAAACAAGTGCAGAGAATAAAGTAAAATTATTACTAAACATGCCTTCAGTTAGCCGCTATACTTCCAACGCACAACTACTACAAAGAGAGCCTCAGACATAGATAGAATATTGTGTTTTTGAAGCCATAAAACATAAAAGCATTGTACATAATATATCTTAATATGGGCAAATATAGACAAAATCTAACCGGCTAAGTTTTGAAACTAACTTGTATGTTGAACTATACAAATATGGAAATGTACAAATTTTTATCAAGGCCATGCTGTAAAATATCCAGGGTTTTGTAGAAAGCGCACAAAAAAAGCTACTCACCTAGCAAAACCAAGAACCTGGATAACTTTAAATTCAGACAGGACCATATATGTGAGAAAAATGAAGTGGGTGAAGGGTATTTAAAACTGATTGTACAGTAGGGAGTGTTCCTTATGTTATGCCAAGTTTCAAGATTGGGAAACCAAAGATCGAGCAGCAGAGAGAAAACAGGAGGAAATGGTGGTCTGTCAAAAGACGACACTGTGAAATGCTTGAACACTGAAAGTGACACCTGTATTTTTGTGAATTGTAAATAAACTCGCTAAGGCAGCTCCTCGCAGAAGCAGGGTCTTCTCTTGGTGCTGACTGTTCAAGCGCTTCAGAGAACATCACTTTGTCTTTGTTGTCTTCATTTTTCTAACCCTCTTTTTCTTTCAGGGAGATGTAACAAAAAAGGCCCAAATATCAGTGATACCCATTATATACCATACCCGATTATGCCATTAGACATCTTTAACCCTCTATTGCATGAAATATTAGACGTGGTAAAAAAATGTTTAAGCATTATTATCAATGGCCTTAGCATATTACAAAAAAGCTTATAAGGTCAGTGGTGTATTTACATCTTGAATAACAGTATTTACAGTTATTCAAGATGTTTTTTTTATTTGGTGAAAATATTCCAAAATTCTGAATAAAAGTCAACCTTGGGAGAGGGTGATGCTCACAACTTATCGTGGTCATGTGACCTCATAAACTATGCCCTTCAAAATAAAAGCCCCTTTTTCACATTGAACTGTAAAAACTGATTTTTATATCACAGCTTGTTAGATAAATGAAGATAAATTAATTGCTGCCATATGGCAACACTATGCAATGGAGGATTAAAGCGAGACATAACATATTTAGGATTTTCTAATTTATAATATGTAATTATCTAATATTTTTTACAAGTAATTTGTGTCAAACACTGTCAAAGTTTTAAGTCTTTGTTTGGAAGTTGTTCCTGACGCCCACTTTCATTTTTTAGAATTAGATTTATGCTAAAAAAAACGTACGAGATATTTAAATTGTCAGTAGAAGAATGAGAAAAAAGAGGGAAAATATATTCCAGTAAGACATGAAGATGTGCTGGATATTTACCCTTTGGCTGTTTTTCAGGGTTAGGTTAAAGGTTAAGGTTAAATGGACACAAGCTGCATAGTTTTAATGTTGTGACAGTTTAACATGCTACTATTCTAACTTCATTCTGAGGAGTCTTTCTAACAGACTTTGGAAATTCAGCCACAGAAGCATCACTGAGGTTGGCCACTAATATTGTTTATTCCCGGCTCTGCATCGCTGCTCAACCCCAGCTCATTAGCTGGAGTTGAACAGTCTGTCTAATGATGAAGCTACAAAGAACCAGAGAACATGTGGATAACAATTTCAATTCTTTATTAGTTGTTTTTTTTAATTTTATTTTGTCTTCTTTTGGTGAAACAAATGGTCTTAAATATTAAAATGATAGAGAATATTATTGGACAACAATTTTGTTGTTGTTCATCATGCTAAAATGCCAAATGTTTGGGTTCTCATTTTTTTTTAATGGAGCGTATAATTAATCAGTTAATTAAAAAATAATTTTCTTTCTAGACAAAAAATAGTTCCAGTTTAAGCACCAAAAAGCGTTAAATTACTTTCTGATGCCACACAGTAAAATTGCCAGTGTTAATATAACATAAAAAGTTAAATAGTTAACACTAGTAGTGTTGACATTAACTCTTTAGTTGTTATATTAGTGGTGATTTTACTGTGCAGTGTTACAATTTTCTGAATTTGTTTTAGTTTCATGAACAAAAACTGATGACACATCACTGAATGACAAAAAATGTATCTTGATGTAACTTGTAATTACAATAATCTAGCGTCATATATATATATATATGGATTATCATACAGAAAGCAACTGTGAAGCTTTAAGACCCTTTTCTATATATGTTTGTTGTCTATAAGTTGTCAATAATGTCTCCTTTATCTTTATTACATCATCTTCCTCCAGAAAATACAGAATCTATGAATAGGTAAATACACTACTACTACAGCACTAATAGGTTAGTCAAATTTCCCTATGATATTATGAATGAATGATAAGAAACATCATTAATTTGATATTTATTACCTCAAAAAGTATGAAACCACTCAGTCTCTCACAATATCCCTAACTTATTATAAGTAGTATGTATTTCCAGTTCAAAAGTTAATCTGTATTTAAGATGAATTCTACTTCTATAAAGTTCATTTTCATTCTTCATAAGTTAATTACTACATCTCACTTCGAGCTACTTGTGATCTCATGAATCACGCTTGAACACACACTGTTTTAAACGTTGATTTAAGGTGAGCACTGAGAAACTTTCCACTCGCGGCAGATGAATGTGAAACATCCTTCTAGTGTCAAACTGCTCATACATCATTCTGCATAGTGAAGCTCAAAGAAGAAAAGCACATTTTTGAGTTGGAGGGGGGGTTTAATCCTTGATGCTGCGTGATTGAAGCTCCCAGACAAGACAACCAGAGACAGACAGCAGCAGACCTTCCCTCTGCCCGGGATCCTGTTTCACTCCAGGCCCCGTGTTTGTTGTCATTCCCCGCGGCCTACAAGCTAAAATGTTGTCTTTCATGTCTCTTGTCTCACTTTAACCCCCCCTCCCCTTCCCTCCCCTCCCCTCTCCCAACCCCTACCCACTCTCTGTTGTTCCTTACATTTCCTTTCGCCTGAAATGTAAGGCGATCCATTTTGTCGGACAGGAAGGTCACGGCGAGTAAGGTCAGGCCTGCATCTGGAGGACGCATGGCAGCAGCTCTGGTCAGAGCCAAGGTCAACATCTGGCGCGTGCGTGTGCAGATGAAACACTAAAAGACAAATGAGGTGACGGAAACACGATTCACGTCCTGCAAATCCCTCAAACGGTCACCTCCAGAACGTACGCCTAGCCGGAGAAGCTTCCCCTGGGTAACAACCAACACCTGTCGTGCTCTGGGTTTTGATAAATGGCGGGAGCGAGTTTCTAATCTCTTCATCGGTGACGCTCCGCCTGCAGGTCACACAAATACACACGATACAGCACTTCATAAAGCGGCGAGGATTTGTATAAACAACATTCATCATAATTCAGTTTGGCAGCGTGGCATGTCGTCACATTAGTTCCCCCACGTGCCCGTTGCTTTATAAAGTGCCAAGTTTTACAGTTGGTCTACTCCAGAGGAACACACCCTGAAACCCACCAGGGTGGTGAGTGTGTGTTCACATGCAATGAAAAATTACCCTGGAGAGAATACACACACACCTGAAGCACTTTAACCTTCCTCTTGTGTTAGTTTGCTGTTTCCATCCCTTATGTTAACAGGTCGGTTTTGACCCATGTCTTAAATCAGCTGTAAAATACACTTAAAACAATCATCTATCAACCAATGTGTTTCTCATCTCTTGGTTACCTTGTTAGGTTTCCTTAACCATGAAAATATCGTTTTCAATACTTTTGGTGCGGGTCCCTTGTTTTTGTGAGTTTACCCCTCGATTTCAATTTTTAAAAAATGGTAAAATTAACTTCAAGAGTGTGATCCGACTATTCCTGAGGGGTATTAGAACACATCTCTTGAATAATTCTTTTAAATTTTTTTTTCATTTTAATATTATATATAATAACATCTAGAGTATATTTATTTTTTTCAATAAAAAACTTGCAACTAAAAATATTTTTTTTCATAAATAAAACACTAAATGAAGATCAAAACAAGTCAGTTGGCTGTCAGTGCTCCAATTAATTCTTTATAGTCTTATTTTTATAACTGGGCCAAAAACTGACCCTAATAACACAAAGGTCATTGTTTCAACCAGAGCATTTTATAATTCAGTGCAAACACTTTTTTTTTTTTTTTTTTTTTTACAGTTTGTCTTAACTGAATCAAATTTCATGTAGAGCCAACAATGTGAACCTCATGTTGGTGGAGGATGGTCAGTGGTTTGGATTATATTCATCCTGTGGGGATTATGAATGTCTACCAAATTTTGCAGCAGACAATGTTGGTGTCCAGATATTCTACCTGATACATAAAAAGCCCAGTGTGTAGTTTTTGAGACATTTAGTGGAACAGTCTGGATAAAACAAAGCCTTTTACATTGTTTTGTGTGTATTTCAAGTTTCTTGGCCATTATACTTTCTCCTGCATGTCCGGAAGGGGGAAGGGGGACTTTGTTGGTTACAATCTGTGATCTCCCCATTAGACGTCACTAAATCTCACACACTTTTCCTTTTAAGAGAGAGGAAATAGATTCAAGGATTCATAAAGCCCTCTTATAGTTTAAAGACAATCCATCTTATTTTTGTTGAAGTGATGGTGTTTGGATGGAAGTGGAGGATGTTCTGTGATTAGCTGCCATCTAGCATGGATAAAAATCAACTGCATGTAGTATGCAACCCCGCATGCTGTGTTATGGGCTGTGACAAATATTGCAGCCTCTCTGGGCCACTACCAGAGCTTTAGATTCTTAACCTTGATAAAACATAACTGCTCTGTTCATCTTTTGTTTATACAAATACATAGAATCAACAAAAAATCAGAGGACTTTAGTGAAAATCTACTAACTGAACCAAAAAATGTGACATAAAAGACATTCTGTTTATGTGTCAGCAGAAAGATACAGTTAACCCTCTATTGCATAGTGTTGTCATATGGCAACAATTATTTTATCTTCATTTTTCTAAAAAGCTGTGATTTAAAATCTATGTTTTTACAGCTAAGTGTGAAACGGGGACTTTTATTTTGGAAAGACATACATTTTATGAGGTCACATGACCAGGATATCCTGTTTGCCAGTCCCTTTTGCTCCTGGACACTTGACATGTGAGCATCATTGTCTTACAACTGAAGGTTGTCTTTTATTCAGAAGTTTAAAAAATTGCACCAAATAAAAAATTGAAATCACTATCTATGGTAAACTTTAAAGCTTTTTTTAAACATTTAATTCAATTTTGATCTGAGACATTTCTAATAGTCATCTTCTATACCGGCTTATTCCTCATTAGGGTCGCAGGGCTCTGCTGGAGCCTATCCCAGGCAAGAGGCAGGGACACACCCCAGATGGTCGCGGGGCACATACACCATTCACTCATCTCTTTCTCTCTTTCTTTCGAATATACTAAATAGATTTGTTGCCATGTGGCAACAATATGCAAATATGGAAAATTCCTATTGCATGCAACCTAATGGAGACCCATTGACTTACATAGCATGAAACTATCCTGAGTCTATGTTTAATACTTTTTCTCATATTTTGTTTTAAATACAACTACTACTATTATACTACTATTATTATTAAGCAGTATTTCATGCAATAGAGGGTTACTTTAAAAGAAAGGTATCAACGAAAAGTAAATATCTTAGCTTCCGAAAAATCTTTTCCCATGTTATACAGAATATTTGATCAGATCGTGGCTCTTCCTATACAGAAGAGTCTGATTTCTCTCTCTGTGTGTGTGTGTGTGTGTGTGTGTGTGTGTGTGTGTGTGTGTGTGTGTGTGTTTGTGTGTGTGTGGAGAAGTAGCGCTTTCTGTTTTTCCAATCTTTTGACAAAATTGCACATAACAGCAATTTTATTTTTTCCATCAATGGTAGGTACTGTATCTAGGCTCTTAAGTGATTGGTTAAAGAATCACAGATCTGTATTAAGTTTGGGGGATAATACACCAACAAAAGAAAAATACACAATTATGTGCACAGACTTGTGTTCTACACAATCTCCATGTATGATTTCGTGCATTTTCATTAGAGGCTTTTTGTTCTTATTCTATTCCACTCACTCGAATGCCTGGAGTTGAATATTTTATACCACACTCTACCCATGACTGAAGGCATGTTTTTTGCCCTTACCCACTGCACCCAGGAGCACTAGTGGGTTTTTACCAACCCAAGCTTAATGATGATGGTCATTGATCAGCTTTATCAGCTTGGAGAGCTTTACTGAAGAGCACCTGGTTATCAGCTGCTGATGGAAGCCAAAATGTTCTTTCCCAGCTTTTCCCAGCTGGAGCAGGGATTTAAAATGACCTATTCTAATGATTTTTAGTGAGACACACTCCGCAATTTATGTGTGTTATTTTAAAGCCTGACAGTTTAGGATAAATCTCTGCGGGGTAGCGCTGCATAAATACTGTATACTCTTGTATCTTCCCAGAAACATAACGTTTTTGACCCAGAAAGCTGCACCAGTGAACGGATAAATGTGGATCACAGGATAAATATTTAGATATCCCCGGCTGATGGACGAGCCGAAGCCGCTCTCTTGGCCGGCCTGTTCCTCCCGTCTCCCACACCAGGACACGGGAAACCAGTTAAAAAAGACATTTCCAAACATCCACGTCCATTGCAAAATCTATTGGCCTGACGTCAGGAAAGAATTACACATGAGCTGACTAACCAGACACTGTCCAGCCCCTGAAGACACTTACAGGCTAAAGCTTGTAGGTGTCAGATTTTCAATTGGTGGATATCTCATTGTAGAGCCAAACACAGTTTAACAAATGTGGGTTTTTAAACACGTATACCTACCACTGATAGTAGATATTTGGTGGAAGTAGTGTCCTTACATTTGTTTATTGGTGTACTTTAATATTTTATGTTCAAGGTGTTTATAGGACAATGCCAAAACTGCTTTGTATTGTAACCCTCTAAAATTGGTACCATATAATTTAACTCTCTTAAAAAGGTTTTAAAAAATTAAAAACACATGCTATCGACAAGTTTTTATTCTAGGTGGACTAAATATTGACAATTTATCATTCTTTTTCAGTTACACCATGATATTTGACATTTCGTGTCAAAAATCGCACAGAATTGTGATTTTTGTAAAACAAAAAAAAATATATACAAATGGACTAAATAACATGAACACACAAGGTACATTTTGATAGACCTGATGAATATTTTTAAAACTGTATTTTTACCCCTTGATGCCTGAATATATTTACAATTCTATAAAAAAAATAATAATTTGTGTTTTTGCTTTCAATCTGATGCTAAATTAAATAGAGATTGTTAACATGTCTATAGCACATAAAATAGGTTTGATGCAAATTAGTGACAATAGGCATTAATGGTAACCAATGGTAATTTTTAAAATTGAAACCACAAAATTATTTACACTATAACAAAATATCTATATCTATATACTAACTACTATTCTATAAATAAGTAATTATAATTATATACTAACTACTATTCTATAACTAAGTAACTTATAATTATATACTAGCTACTATACTATAACTAAGTAACTATAACTATATACTAACTATTGTACTATAACTAGTAACTATAACTATATACTAACTACTATACTATCACTAAGTTACTCTAAGTATATACTAACTACTATACTATAACTAGAGACCAACTAGAACAGGGGTCAAACAGTCTGTGTCCACTTTTTTTCATTTTGAAAAGTCATCCAGTGAATGGGACCCTTTGGTCCTTACTGGTGGAATTCATTCATCAGTTGTGGTTCTTGTTGAGGCTCAGATGAACATTGCACTTTACACCTTTAAAGACAGTCTGGCCTTTATTTTTTTGGGCATTTAAAGTGTTGCTTCTCACTTTCAACCACTGATCCACAGCAGCTGAATCAGTTGGAATAGCCTTAGCTGGACCTCCATGTTTCTTCTTTTGAAACTCACCTACAACAAACCAGCATTGGGGGAAGAATACATATGTTATCTCTGATGCTGTGGAAATGCAAACAGTTTGATGCGAAAAATCAGCGTTTAAAAGTTTTTGACTTTTGACCCTTATAAAGAGTGGTAGGCTACTACTTTCTACAGTGAAGGATAAAGCATCATCAGCCATCTCAGGGCTCAGCTTGTGAGGCTCAGCTGTAGTTTGTCAGACTCCTCTTGCTGTTACTAGTTATTAGTCTGAGCTGTATTTTGACATCTGCACCATTGAATCTTGTCTTAGAATGGTTTGAAAATGATTCCAGTTTATTCTCCAGAGAAGTTTCAACAGAGCTAAAACAGTCCTCTTAAGCTACAATAGCTTTCTTCCATTCTGGACTCATCTTCCCATCAAAGGTCATCAGAGTCACAGCAGTTTGTCAATAGCATGAATTACATCATGGCAGAGTTCACCAAAGTAGAGATTAGCTGTGTTTCCATTAACTTATTTTGGTGCACCATTAGAAAAGTTGGATGGAAATGGGAATGTTTTTAATGTTCACTTTTGTTTTAGCTTTTTTCGAAAAAGCGAAAAGTACTAAATGTGAGATGGAAAACAGCTCTGTTGAATAAGTTCTAATGTAATAACCACTTAACTCACATGACCAGTCATAGATAATCCCATACATCACGAAGTCATAGAACTATCAAAACTTGTCCATTTGAATCAAATCCCTTAAAGATCTTGATTTTTCTCTTGTAGATGACTTTTTATTTCTAGACTTGCAGCCTCTTCTTATTCTACTGTTTATTACAGCCATGCGTAGCTGCCTAGTTGCATCTATTTAGTACAAACTAGTTGATGAAAATACACCTAATTTGCATTTAACATTCGTTGGATAAATAGATAAAACATGACTATAGACACATTATTAATTTAACCCTGCAAGCCAAACCAATGACTGTAGTAATGTCATCATATCATTGAAATTATTGATTTTGCCTCAAAATGTGCTGCTTTGTGATTGTTTAATACAATACAATAATACAACTTGGGAAAATAACAAAATACCAATCTTTGTTGTTGTATGTATATATATTTATGATTATTAATGACTGTTTGTCATTATTTTGTGGATTTAGATTGTATTGACTTATGTGATAAAATATAATGCACATTTCTGGTTCAGTCTAGATTTGAAGCATTGTCTCATCCACCATAGAAACCATAAACTAATCAAATCACCATAGAAACCATAAACTAATCAAATCACCTGTTACTAGTCAACCACAGGTATGTCAACAGTTTGAAATCCTTTATAGTCATTGGCTCTAATTTCCAGAGGGGCTGTGACCCCCAAACTTTAAATGGCCCATTTTACCTAATATCATCCTATATCAAATATGTGTAATTACTATTATTAATACTGATGAATCAACATGCAAACATAATGAGAAACAGCTTATCACAGACTGAGAAAATTGCAGAAAAACATTTTTGTTGTTGTTTTTTAATTATTATTATTATTTCTTAAAACATTTTAGACATTTTTGCATTTATTTATACAGATGGGAATTGACTGCTGTGATAGCAAAGAAAAGTCACAGCTTGCACAGGAAAGTATGAGGTGGATTTGAGGCTTTACTATGATTAGTACAGTGCCTGTTTAAAACATGCCTGTTTGGAACAATTCCCTGAGAGAACAGAGCCCATCCCCTGAACGCCTCACACACACACTATGTGCACTGGAGGTTTCCACATTATACTTGTATAAACTGAATACTGAACCATGATTGGCTTTCATTAGTTGTAATGAATGTGACAAACTCTGATTTTTCAGTGAAAAACTGTACATTTTATACTTTGCTTTGGGCCCCAGCAGGTAAATCCTTCCATGTAAGTGGCAGCAGTACTTTCAGCTGCAGTAGTAATGGTAGCAGCAATCACTGCAAGTCACAGTGATTACTGCTGCGATTACTGCTGCGATTACTGCTGCGATTAGCTGAGACCGTGGCGGTGCTGTCAGTAGATGCAGCAGCAGCAGGAGCAGCAACACATGCTGTGAGGACTCTGCTGTAAGGCCAGATGGTTTGCTATAAGTAGTGTGAATGCAGCCTGTCTGGGCCTGTCAGCACTCAGCACTGCAGCCTGAGCCACATTGATTGGCAGGCGATGGGCGGGGTCTCGCTCTCTAATGACCAATGGTGAGAGGCTTGCAGCAGATACAGCAGCTTCTGCAGCAACATGTGGGTGTTATGACAAACTTAAAAGAGAGCCAAGAAACACTCTCTGAACTGATAATGGTGCAGACGAGTCAGAGGGAGACGAGAAACATTTACACATGACTAACAGGTTTTTTTTTTATTAGACTAAATAGAGCACATGAGTAATCTCAATGTGAAAATAAAGCATCAGTATCTGTTAGTAGCCTGCATGTGTTGCACTTTAAAGGGACATAATATACATTTTAATTGGCTTTGAGGGGCTTTTGTTGTTTAAAGTCAGGATTTTATCACTTTATAATACTGAAAATACAGGGTTAGGATTAGGATTAGGTGTAGGATGTGACAACATTCATAATGGCAAGTCAAAATGTTTTTACCCTTTATGAGAGTCCTATTTTAGATTATGTGTGAGCGAGTTTTTTTTATATATTTGGAAAAATATGTGTGCATTGAGGGGCGACACAGTGGAGCAGGGGTTAGCGCTGTTGCCTCACAGCAAGAAGGTCGCAGGTTCAAGACCTCCTTGGTCCTGGGTCTGGGACCTTTCTGTGTGGAGTTTGCATGTTCTCCCCGTGTCACCGGGTACTCCGGCTTCCTCCCACAGTCCAAAAACATGCTGAGGTTAATTGGTGACTACATTGGCCGTAGGTGTGAGTGTGTGAGTGAATGGTGTGTGTGCCCCATGATTGGCTGGGGACCATCTTGGGTGTATCCCTGCCTCTCGCTGTAACACGCTGGGATAGGCTCCAGCAGACCCCTGCGACCCTAATGAGGAATAAGCAGGTATAGAAGATGACTGATTATCATATTTGAGTTATACTATAATTACGTATGTATTACTAACGGTTAATTTCAAGTAAAGTTAAGTTGGGAAAAAAGTACATCGCTTTTACAAAAAGACAAGCACACACCGAATGATTTCTAATTTTTAATATCACTAATGATATATGTTTACTATACTAAGTAAATTGATAGTACATCAATAGCACACTTTAGGTTTATTTTTATGAGTGCACATTGTGAGTGCTGACATGGGAACAAACTAAAGGTAAAACAAGAGAAATCATTGATATGATGGATTTATTGATTTTTTTCTGAAGATGTTTAGATCCATGGTCAGTATTTAGTTCTTGATATGGCTGAGACAAAAAAACAACATTTGGAACTACTACAACTGTGGAATAATAAACTAGAAGACTACTCAAATTAAATGTTTCTCTAGCAATTAGAATGGTGAGGTTCAGAGTGGAGTTAACATAGCCATCAATGGGACAGTTAATCAGCACTTTCTGCACTGTTGGCTCATTTCTGAAAAAAAAAAACATGAGTCTAATATCAGTGGAAGTAAATTTGTTGGACAGAGAACAATGCTGTCTACATTCTGATGTATAAATTACTGGAGTAGACTTGAAGCTGTGGAAGTATTTGGATGTTTTGAAGATTTTCAAGAAGAAATTGTGTAGCCTGAATCTACAATGATGTCATCTAGTGCCGTTACTATGGCAACGCTGGTGCAGTTGAGCACTAATATGCACTAAAGCATAAAAAATATATATTGTGTGAATTTCATAAGTGGGATCTATGTCAAAGTTGAATGGGTTTATCTTTGGTTGATTCTACAGCACACTGTACCAGCAAGATTCACCAAAACACTGTTCACAAATTAATAGGAGGAAAAAAACAGGAGGAATCCACAGAGAATCTGCAGATCAGCTGTAAATGATGCTAGAGGAGCTTTAACATCCAGGCTGTGGAAGAACTAATCAACCCATGTACAGCATGTGCATTATATCAGTGTGTTTTGATCACACACACACACACACACACATACATAAAGCACACACACAAGCATGTGTTTGATCAGACAGAGTAAGGGTCAGTTGTGTATATGTATATAATAATCCACAATAATTGTACAATCACGACATATTGTGAAAACAATATTAATGGAATATAGCAACATCTAATTTACTTTAGTACAAATTCTACACTTGTGTGTTTCGATTTCAATATTGTACTTTTTTTCCATCCCATAAACTATACTTACATGTAGATTTAATTTTTTTTACCATCATAACTTATGACTTATGACTTATAAAATCAGATGCAATAAGATGCAATGTTAGAGTTTAAACTGCCCAACTTTACAACATGCTACATGTCTATGCAGCAGTATATATATATATATATATATATATATATATATATATATATATATATATATATATATATATATATATATATATATATATATATATATATATATATATATATACATATATATATATATACATATATATATATATATATATATATATATATATATATATATATATATATATACATATATATATATATATATACATATATATATATATATATATATATATATATATATATATATATATATATATATATATATATATATATACATATATATATATATATTTTTTTTTTGGAGTAATATATTTCAAATATAGAGTACAGTTTAATCATTTTTAGTAAAGAATCTTAATGCTTGTTCCATTACTAATTATTTGGTGAAAACGGTAGAAGTTACAGTCTTTGTAATAAACGTGGTATCCACAGTAGCGGTATTAAAATTACTTATTTAGCAAGTTAATTTTATATTTTTTTATTTTATTTTATTTATTTATGAATTATTTACTTGATTGAATAAACATAGTCTTGCCATTACAAATATTAGTTGTCATTACAGTTCAAGCATATCGCAGACTATGCGAATAAGTTACATTTTATGAATGGAATCGACATAAGAGGACGGACAGAATAAGAGCAGTTCTTATAAAATAATAAGTCATTTATTACATCTGCTCTGCAGCAAATATTAACGTAATTAGAAAATTGTATTTTCAATTTTCGCTTTTTCGGGCTTTGTTGTAGTTTAGTTTGAAATAAGAGCCGTGATGTTTTAAATTCTTTATATTATTATATTGATGTTATTCCTGCTGTTGTTGTGTGGTGTTTACCTGACAGACGCCTCTCTGTCTCGTCTTTATTTGCATCCATCAGTCTCTGTCCTGCGGCGGGGCAGCACCTCAGGGCGCAGAGTTTATCAGCTCTCTGTTTACCTCTCAATTAATCCCCATTAGTAAGGAGGAGGCATTAGGCGGCACCGATGGACTTTAACTTTGTTTTGTCCCAAACAGGAGATCAGTTGTTTAACAGCTCAGACTGACAGATTTCAGTCTGGGCAGAGACCCGCTGTCTGCCACGTAGGAGCCGCCGAGACGCACTGATCACTGCGGATAACAGCGATATTTATTCGGAGCTATTTCTTCTATCAAATCTCGAGAAATGGACTTTTTTAGATGTCAATTACGCAGAATTTAATTCAGATGAGAAAAAAACAAAATGCGTGCGTAAAATCGGTTATTGGTCATTAATGCAGTTAAAGATCTTGGCGTAAACATTTATGTTGTAGATAATTCTATTTTAAAATATTAAATCTGGGAAATTTGTAAATTCCATTCTGGAATAAACTGTTCATCATATCGATTCACTGCTTAACTGCCAGGATCTGCTCCACTTGATCGTAGAGTCAGAATAAACGAGAGTTTCAGTGGGAAATATCACAGTGAATGAGGCTCCTGCTGTTTGTTCAGAGGCTGAGCTGTTGTCTCACATTAGGACATGAGCGTGGGTGTAATTATACAAGAATGGGTTTGGGAAACAACTGTTCTCAGGCAAGAGGAACAATTACGCGCACAGAAAAACAGCAATTGATGCCACAAGAAATCCCCTCAGCTCCCCAAAAATAGTTTGGCACTTTTCTCTCCTGTAAATAGAAAAAAAAGTCCGTTTTGATTTGAGTGCAGTCTAAAATTAAACCCTGGGTAGGTTTTGTTAGCTCTCATTTTGTATGTAATGACTAATTAACTGCACTAATTCAGCGGTATGACCTAAAATAATTGTGAAAATATTCATTATTTCCTCCTAAACATCACCTGCATTCATTTTTAGACCAAATTGAGCCCCGACCCTAATTACAGTCCCATTTTTTTCAATTAATGGATTCATGTCAAGAAATATTGAAATAATAGAACCCAATATGACCTAACATTTGTTTTGTTTTCTTCCAAAGGAAAAAAAAACAGTTTATAACGAAATAAAACGGCATTAATCCGCAAATCTCATATTTGAAAAGCTGGAACCAACGAATACAAGTAATACGAGTTATACAAGAAAAAATGCATAATTGTAATAATAATCTGATAAACTAAATGACCGATCACTTCAACACTAAAAAATTAAAAATTAAACCTCATATTTGGGCATATTTAATACATATTTGCATTATCAAATAGCTGATTATAACCTAAAATACCTGCGAAGAAGAAACATTTTTCTATGAGATTGATATCTGTCAGGACTTAACTTTCCCCCAGTGGTGCGTAAAAAATGGAGTTTTCGCGACCTTTTGACAGCTCGATCATATAAAATGACATTTTTTCCAAGATATTTGTGAATTTTTCTTCTGAATATTTATTTCATTTACAGTTTTTTTTAGCCAAGGATCAGACCTGTGAGAATAACGTCGCTTTGGGCTGAAATAACAACCTTAAACTGACATAATAGGCTCCCCCTTAAAATTCTCCCGTCCATTTTCTCCTTTGGGATAAATGGTGAAACTTGTAGCAATAATACCCCTTCTTTCACACAGACGCCTCCCCGCTGCCATCACCTCCAGCCCGGCTGCCCCCGAAGCCTCGCGGCTGGGGATCTCAGGGAGCCTTTCTCCGCGAACAAAAAAAGCCTCCTAAAGGGGAACAAAAGTGACCACATTTTTCTTCCATGTCCCTTCTCCGCGCAGAATAACCCGCTGCCTGCCCCTCAAATGGGAATATTAGGACGTCAATCTCACGGCCCCTGTGCGCTTTTGTCTTTGCTGAGTGCCCGGCTCTGCCTACCACACACCTTTTGTCCGACAATCCAATAAGAGCCATTATTGGCGGTCTGTAGACCGGCTGCAGCTCGCTCTTCGGGGGTATTTTAGGTGCTTAATCGCGTCCTTTAAAGGACCTCAAATGGAGAATAACTTCCTCCTTTCACGTCGCCTGGCACCGGGACAAAGAGTTCCTGTGGCCTGGCCTCCTCCAGCAACTCTCCTCTTAATATGTTTATTAGCTAAATGTGCCACCGTGTATCTGATTCACTTTTTCTGGACGCGGTGACCCCGCGTGACTGCAAGAATATGTCCATTATTATCATTACTGTTATTATTTGCTCTCGTTATTTCGAGGGAGAATACAGTTTCATTTCTGAATTCTAAACAACGAGGATTCGATCCTTTTTTTTTCGCCCGAATACAGAATCAAACGCACCCTTTTCTCATTTCTTTTTGATTTATTTGAATAGATGTGAAATAGACTAAAACAATTCTCTGTTGAACAAAAGAACACGTTAAAGTAATTCATTCTCTCCTAAAATATACCATGTTCAAAACAAACATAAAAAAACAAATCAGTTTTTTTTTAGTTCAAAAGGGAAAAAATACGCAAAATGATGCGTAATTTCCCCCCCGTGCTCCAGTCCAGGGCCAAACTAAAACCGCCGCAGTTTTTTTGGACCGCGACGTGATATTTTCACACGTGGTTGCGGCTGTTTTGGATGCGTCTTTAAGTGACATCCAGCTTTTACGCGCCCCGACTATAGGGAGACTAGACCTGGAAAAGCCCCGAAATCTCAAGTGTCACGTCAACTGACGCTGAATCCAAACTTACATCCATTATATAAAAACACTGTTTTCTGCCCCGTTTACACACACTTTTAAACGGTTGTTGTGGTTTGATCAAAAACTGTAAGAGCTCCATTTTTATAAAAAAAAAAGAAAAGAACAGGACACAGGTTGTGTTGTGGTGAGGCTACCAGGCCCGGATCCCCTGGCAGGGAGTGACAGCCGTCCCTTGGTGTGTTTGTGGCTGCGGGGAGCCGCCGAGGCCGCTGACGTTTCCCAAGTTCATGTTCATGAAGGCGTTGGGGCCGCTGGACGGAGGGAGGGAGGGGATGCTGCTGTACGTGCAGCTGTAGTTGCTGTTGTACGCGGGGCTGCTGTACGTGTACGCCGGGTATCCGTTATAGCTGTACGGGTTGGAGCCGTACGGGGCCGCAGCGGCGGCGGCGTAGCCCTGCGCGCCGCCCAGACACGGCTTCCCGTCCCGGACCAGCACCGGCACGGCGACGCGGCGAGGCGGCGGCGGCGGATGGTGCTGCCCCGCCGCCTCCAGGGACTTGTCCTGACGCTGGCGTTTACACTTGTAGCGGCGGTTCTGGAACCAGATCTTCACCTGGTTCGAGGTGAGTTTGAGGGTGGTCGCCAGGTGCTCCCGCTCCGGGGCGGACAGGTAGCGCTGCTGCTTGAAGCGACGCTCCAGCTCGAAGACCTGCGCCTGGGAGAACAGCACCCGGGGCCTCCGCCGGCTCCGCTGCTTCTGCGCCGGCCGCTCCGAGTCTCCCTGGCCGCCCTCCGCCGCTTCCTCCCGGGACAGCAGCGCGCAGCTCTCTGGGCAGAAAGGTACATTAGGAAGTCAGTGTTTCTGGACGGAAATCATGCAAAAAAGAAACCAAAACAGATCAAAACACACGTAATTCATTTTTTATATAAACCCACGCCCATCAGAGGTCAGTCACACAGATTGAGAAACATTTTCTCTCACATTCTTTCCTCACATTTCCTACAACTTCAAGTCAGAGAGCAACCGGAAAGCAACATGGATCCACATGATCTAAACAATAACATGATTCAACAGTAAAATATAACGCACTGACTAGATAGTTTGGGCTAAACCACAGTTTGCCAACCGTCTCGCTATTTTTCAGTGTTTTTTCTCTCAGCTCCGAAAACTCCAAACCGCGTCAGCCCGAATCCTCCAGTGTTTTCCACGTATCAGAGGATGATTCGGCCCCTCTGAGGCCTGACTGCGTGTGTGATCGTGTTTATTAGCGCTACTTCGCCGGTGTCATTTCTTTTACAAGCCTCTTTAAAGTAATTGCCGGTTTATGGTCCGCACATCATAACAAACTCCACAGAACAGGCGCACAGCCGCACCACTAGAAACACTGTTTGACATGTTCTGGAGTCCCCGGCTCTGGCCGCGGTGACACTGATTTCCACCATTTGATTCCTCTTTATTGGGCTGATGTCTGGTGTCTGGAGGTGAAAGAGCCGAGAGAAGCCGCTGAGGGCAAGGTAGAATTATATATACACATATATATACGCGTAAAAACAGGCTCAATTTAGATGTATTATTGTTGTTATTTTTGCATAACCTGTGTTTATGTTCGTAATGATAAAATAATCAACTAATAATTGCAAATCCTATAATAATGAGTTGCATTATTATTATTAAAAATACATTTACAATTGAGTCACATTATGATGGAAGCTTAAATAGATTAGAAATGTTACTCCAGATGATTTAATTTGTCTTATTGAGTTGAGAAAACTAAGATGAACGGTGCGTAAAAGCAGCAACATTTCCTCAATTTCGTCTAGACCGCAATTTGTTTGAGATTCATTTTTTGTGGCGACACATGCAAATAATCTCCTGAAATACCCGATATTTAATACTGGAAGGGAAATCGCTGGAATTTGTAACTGATACGTTCCGTTTTGTCACGTTCTCTTCAAAGCGACAGAGTCGCCGTGGCCACAATATTAATAATAGTTTCTCGTGTCCTTTGTTGCCTTTTGTCTGGTCTTTACAGTCGCAGCTCGCGCTTGAACTCACTGCTCTCGTGTTCCTCCAGCTCCACCGCCTCCAGCTTGGCTCCCTGCAGGCCGGGGTGGACGTACATGTCCGGGGACAGGCTGGTCTCCCCGCGGTCCTCCTCCCGCACCGCCAGCGCGCTGAGGTAGGCCAGGTTGTCTTCCCCGTCCGAGAAAGGGGGGCTGTCCCGAGTCCCGGCCAGCATGCAGGACGGCGGGGTTTGATAATGTTGCTGCTGCTGCTGCTGGGGAGACCCAGCCAAGTGCTGCTGGTTGTGGGCCCGGTGCTGGTGTTCCAGGGAGCCGGACTGCTGCTGCTGCTGCTGCTGCTCCAGCTTGAGGATATCCTTGACAGAAAACGGCGTGGAGGTGAGCGGGCTCTGCAGCATCATGTCATCCAGCTCCTGCTCTGCAGCATCGAGGAAATGAAGCCCGCCGAGTAACATGCACTCCCCTTCCCCTGTCCCGCTCCCTTTTTTAGCAAATAATTGAGCCTAATAGCCCCGTCTTTGGTAATTGGAGGTGCGTTAAGCCTCTGGAATCCGTCATCGCAGTGAATCGCTCGAAAACGCGGGTGTTAGTCCCGGGTTTGTCCATGCAGGTCTCGCTCTTTGACAGATATAATGAGCTTTGTGAAGAGGTTTCGGACCGGGGCGAAGGAGCGCCGCTGCCTCCTCTGGTGTCAGGGGGAGGGGTGTGTGTGAAATGGAAAGTCCGTGTGGGCTGGGAGCATTTGGAGAGTGAGAATCATAGGAGAGAGAAGGAAGGTGGGGCGTGCGTGACGTGAGTTCACGTACTGGTTTTGTTTTCGGCCTTGTGTGAATATGATAGACTGGGAATTGTATATACACCCTGTTTCTTCACGGCGCAATGCATTTATTCTTCTTTATCTGCTGACAGTTCTCGCCATTTGCCCCAACTCCATTTTTACGCACACTCATAGCCACAGGAAACGCCCTTTTTTCAAATACCATTATATTTCTTCAGCTTTCAAGTGACTCTGCGGTATTCTAACGATACTTTTGGCTGTTTACACCGCTCTATAGGTGCTGAGCGCCTTGGAGTCTTTGCGTTGGTTCGTGCGTAAATCTGTGCACATATTTACGCACGAACCAACACACGAGCCCAAGCATGCGCTCTCTTGGAGAGGCGCACAGCCGTTGGCACGTCAAGGTCAACGGTCACGTCAACGGACAATAGAGTGAGGGAGGGGACCCCGTCTTTCCCCGCAGTTTACTTAACGCCCAAGTGGTTTATAACGTGTTAACCAGGTTCAACGTTGTTCACAATCTCTCATCATGACGCAAAACAACCGCCCCGTCCATTGGCGGAGGTTTGTCTGTAATGGCTTTTCAGTGAAAAGAGGATATTGAGGCAAGAATGTGACTCTTAAAGCTTGGCAGGACCTGGATTTAACTGTATACATTTAGATTTAGGAGATTTTGCTAAGATCCAGTGTCACATTGGTCCTTGACGACGAGGACATTTTAACGCAGGTTTGTTCAAACTTCCCAAAGCGTTGTTTGAAAATTCCAGCAGGGGTTCTCAAACTTCCAACGAACTTAAATACGTCAGGCTGAAATACAAGAAGGTGGATAAATTGGAACACAAACATCTAAAATTTCCTCCTTTTACGCAACAGTTTTGAATATCATCCCGTAAATATACACACAATGAAAACTCCAACAAGCTGCTTCGTCAAGACCCCCCCTCCCCTCCCCAGCAGCAGGCGGCTGTGCCCGGTGTGTCTCCGTCTTCTTTATCGCGGGTGTTGTATTAATAACCGCCCTGGGCCGATAAGAAGGGCCCCCCGGGGCAATTAAAATTCCTCCAGAAAAACCGGCCGACGTTTTTAGCCCAACCTAATCTGCTCCTATCAGCTCCCCTTTCCGTTTTGCAGCGGGACCCCTCGGCCCCTGTCAGCCCGCTGCCCCCTCTGCCTCCTGTGGGTTTTTCCTCCCCGGACACGCGGCAGGTGGACGCTGCCTTCCCGCTCCGACCTGCAGGAGTATCACAAATAAGAACAATCTGTATTTAAACATGAAGAAATTCTTAGTAATTCAGTTTATTTCCTGTTAAATCCCCGCCTGGTGAATGACTAGATTTTTATAAGACGATTTATTTTGACAGGGTTATGCCTTTATTATAAATGGAATCATGGGTGTCAAGACATAACTTGTGATTGGTCTTGGCATTAAATGTGGCATCCATACATTTATCAGTGGTGGGTGAAGTAGTCACATAAGTTACTTAAGTACAATAGAAATACTGTTGTCTAAAAATAATCAAATACAATTAAAAGTCCTGAATTCAAAATGTTACTTAAAGGTACATCAGTGAAATGTATTTAAAGCATTAAAAGTAAAAGTACTCACTGTATTATATTATTATAGTACATGATAGTATTTTTTATTACATACAAACATGGAGATTTTTAGTAGTTCATCAATTTGTGGTCACTTCTGTGATACAATTTATAGACTATAGCACCATTTACACAAAATGCATTATACATTTAAAATAAAACAATTTAAACAGTAAGAATATTAAAATATACATTTGTTTGTGAAATCTACATGTATGAAGTAGCATAAAATGAAAATATTCAAAGTACAAGTACATCAAAACTCTACCATACTTGAGAGTAATTTTACCTAGTTATATTCCACCTCCAATAGTCAGTAAAGCATCTTGTTACTAAATTAATGAGAAGTCATTGTTGGAACAAAACACAAGGATCCCACATTTATATTTAAGTTTTCCAAAACTCACCTTCCATTACTGTCATTGCACTAAATCACACAGGATTAAAATAGATTTCCTTTAAAGTTGAATTTATCCAAATCTTTCAGAAAAACGACTTTAAGATAGGTGTTTAGAAGGGTGTTCACAATGAGTGTTAAAGGTCATTGTGTACAGGATACTTCTGCTAGCTATTTTCTTGAATGCTTTTAAGGGGGAAAAAAGTTTTTCTACCAGAATTTCTAGCGACTTTTTATTGTACTTTTATATTTGCATTTTCCATTGATTAATGATATTGAAATTAAGTGGTGAAATAAGTATGTTTACTCAAGTGTTGTACTTAAGTACCAGTTTCAACTTGGGTATTTCTATTTAATACGTTATACTTTCACTCCATTGCATTTAGGGAAATATTAAACATTTTACTCCACTACATTTATATGACACTTATGATGTATTATTATTTTTTATTAATATTCAAAATGTAAACAGTACATTAGGATGCATTGCTTTTATATTATGATGCAGTATAGTGTTACTATAATCTTCCCAAAGCGTAAAACTGACTTCACATTGCTGAACCGCAACGATGAAATGCTCCGTCATGTGTTTGTTATTGATAATAATAAACACTATAATATACGATAATAATATAAGACTCTAAAATGAGCTGCATAATCAATACGCTTGCCTTTACGTTTTGCCAATAATACTTCTGTACTTTTACTTAAGTAACATTTTTAATTCAGGACTTTTATTTATAAAGGACTATTTTTAGACAGTATTTCTACTGTATTTCATGTCACGTAACATTTACAGGTTCCAAACATCACTGCAACTCTAAATCCAAAGTAGAACTCCTGGGCAGGGGCTCTTACAGACCTGTGCAGGGTCTCCCCTGCATGTGTGTAAACCAACATAGAGTAAATATCATGTGCAGCTCTATCTATGGAGCTGCAAACACACAGATATACTGTGGTTATCACTGTAGACTCCCCGGCGACTATTCACACTATATCATCATCATCAGTGAGTCCTCGTAAAAAAGCGCCAAACAAGGCAGGATAGTGTTTAGACTGGTACACCACCGCCTCCATTTACTTTAAATAAGCATTAATTCCAACGTCGCCAGGCTGACCGCTGTGTTTTCTGAGTGTCAACGGGGCCAACACTCTTCAGCAGTGATTTAATATCAAATAAAACAGTTTTAGTTGAAGTTAAGTGGTGGTTTTGGTTGGATGGCTCCTTTAAAACAAGGTTTCCAAAAGTGGGGTCCAGGGAGGTCCAGGGCTGCTTGAAGGATTTCCTCTTATGCATTCATGAACTGTGACTATATGAACATTGAAATAGTTTTTTCTTGCTGTTATCATTTCTCCTGTTCATAATGGCTATTAAAAGATGTGCTTCAAAAAAGTTTTCAAAACGTCCTTCTGTGCACAAATATATTTCAAACTTCATCTGAAGAGAATATGAAACCTCAGAAATCCAAGTTAGTCAAATGAGGTGGATATTGTTCAAATTAACACACTTTTTAGTACGAAGTTCCCTCTATTCGATTAGAAAAATTGTGAACCTGTCCTTTAACTCTCCATGCTGTCATAAACTGATCATGGCCTTTAAGAACTTAAAAAGTTGAGTGCAATCTGAGCAGATTATTAAATCAAATTATCATTTCAAGTAAACCCGTGCTTACACATTCTGAAATGGACTGAAAATGAAAACCAGAATGTTTAAGTTGAATTATCCTGATTTGAATTTAATACAACTTTATAACAAAAGATGAGTTGTTTGGACTACATTCCCGTGGTTTAGGAGTAGACCTCATATATTTAGTTTGTTGTGAACAACAGCCGACAGATAATGTTACTACACTAAGTTGATGTTAAACCCCCGGCATGAACCAGAGCTTGTCGCATGGTTGTGTGAATTTGATGACAATGCAATTTCAAAGTAGTAATAAACATATACAGCAGCCACGTTCACCACAGGACAACATTTCTATAAGATCATTTAGACAATGGGACATTTCACAACCTCATCAGTCCACCATTTATTATTATACTCAGTATTAATGTTTAATAACACACTAGTTGTATTGTAAGCAGGTATAGTGTCATTTTTAAGTGTTTATCAGCTAATAATCTGATATAAAGGCATAAGTCATATTTCATATTATTACAAATGTTTTTATTGCCATTTATCACCTGCAGCAAATACTCAATGTCTAGAGTAGTTATAGTTATACATTTACACTTCTATCAAATGATCTATTTACTACATACTAATTATTAACAATAAAAAGGGGACTTTAAGTAAAGTGTTAACCAAAGACAGAAATCACTGCCTACATTTTTGTGTAGGCAGTGATCTCACAGTAAACCCAGATTGTTCTCTGAATCACCCCTGGCCACGGCCTCCAGCATTTATTTAACATCACCCCAATGAAGCACTGAATGATTGTTGTTTGCAATCTTTTTTTTCTGTGTTAAATCAAGATTCCAATCTGTGTCTATTACACTTTGCTGCTGGTGCCTAAACACAACCACAACAAGTTTAATCATGCTGTAGTTACCACCAACTGTGTTGCAATGTGTGATTAGATATTGTTTGGTCGTCCCTTATCCGTTCAGTATTATCATTTATGCATCTATTTATGCAACTAATTATCACACAATTCAGCTACATTTAAATTTCTAGCATCTTGCAATTCATTCACATATGAATGTTGGGTGAAGATGAGAATGTTAACACAAATCACGACATTCCAGGTCAGCAAACTCTGACTGACTGGAAACTGCAGATAATCTAATTTTCCTGACCCGTACAGAGATTTCTTGCCTTATTTTAAAAGCGTATTTTAGTTTTATGTGACATGGGAAAATAAAAGCAAAAAACAGACAGAAACTCATTATATCTTCTCTGGACTTGGTAGAGACAAAATTGGATCTGAAAGGTCAATAACGGACACATTTAACTGTTTTCATGTGTGAACCTCAGGGATCCTGCCTGGGACCTCTGATGTTTCTTCATTATGTTTGAATCCATGCAAGGAAGATAATGCCGCCCCCCCCCCCCCCCCCCCCCCCCAAAAAAAAAAAACCCAAAACAAAACAAAAAAAAACTGCTGTGTGAGACTCTGTGAGATTAACATCCATCAAGAGGAAGGAGGTTGTTGAGTTTGTACAACCTGACTGGTGCTGACAGAGCTGGAAGTAAAACTGTGACCTTCCTGCAGCTTCTGTATGAACCTTTATCTCTCACACAAACAGAGATAAGTTTGGGGAAATTTCAGTGAAGATTTAGCAGAACCTTGAAGAGTCAAGTTAAATTTTATTTTCCTAAAAGAGAATCTGTTAATGACAACAGAGAACTATGACTTCTTTTGCATTAACACAAGTGGAACAAACCATATCATTGATAAAGTCTTCACTTTACACAGCAATGAGCTCAAACTTCATCATTTTGTTTCCCATTGGAAATAATGAATACTATACGATTACTGTAATATTAATTTAATTTGTTATTTATATTTCATTACACAAGATAACTTCAAATAGATTCAGATTCAGTTTTGGTGTGTAGTTGCAATTTTATCTCTCCAATTTGTAAGACATACAAACCAATGCAGGTAATTGTATATTGAGTGTTCTCATAGTATTATCTCTCTCTCTTTTTCTCGTTTTCTTTCTTTGTCTGTGTGTGTGTGTGTGTGTGTGTGTGTGTGTGTGTGTGTGTGTGTGTGTGTGTGTGTGTGTGTAACAATAGGAAATGCTACACCTCTTGTCTGCTGTCATTTGCGGCCCAGTGGAGGCGCCAGGCGGCTCTGGATGGTTGGATGGGGAGAGAGGAGAGATAATCTCAGCCATCCGCTTCTGTTTGTGTATGTGTGTGTGTGTGTGCGCGCGCGTGTATGTGTGTGCTTGTGTTTTGATGGTTTTCAGGAGGTAATATGCGATGTGTAAAGCGAGCAGCTGAAACACTAAATATTAAAGAGAGTTATAGCCATTTAAATTACGTCAATTATGGTTGTAGAGCTTATGTGAACAGTGTCTCTATCGACAAATAGAAAACAGCATAACTGATCATAAAGGACACACGTTGTGATTTTACCGTCCACGTAAATTACATAATTTAATAAAAATGTAATTACATCGATATAATGTTATGTTAGCCTATGTAAAGGCCGAATTCTAAAACGTAAGAAACGAGTCCAACTAAATTCTTGGATGAAATGAAATGAGAATGAAATAATATTTTAGTTCAGAATCCTTTCTAGTGAATATACAATTACAATTTACAAAATTAAGATATGATACGAATACACGTTAAAAGTATGGGCTGAATGAAGAATTAGAAAAATTTGAACAAATGATTCAAAGTGAATATTCAGGATTTATTTCGTCTGTTCTCTTCTCAGCAGATTTTTTTCTTTTTACGTTTTTAGAAACATATTTATATATTATTTGACATTTTTTTTGACATTTTTTCTTTTACATTTGTGAGTTTTTCTTAATTAAACACAAATGTCAAAATTTTATCCAAGAACGCACTTGTCTGATTATTTACACATGTTCGTTAAAATGTTAATTTGAAAATGTTTTATTTTAATGATTACATTTATGTTTGCTTTTTGGTGTGAAAACTAGCTGATATTTCACATGAAATCAGCTTTAGTTATTTTGCTATGGCAAAGACGTCTATTCAACATGACAGTATGTCCTGATAGAAACAGCCTGAAACAAACATGTAATTATCTGTAAATAATAAACTCATTATCATAATAGCATGCGTAAACAAACAGACGCGTATACACACGTAACGAAGAAAATGTGTATTAATTGGATACAGAGTGGATTTGATTCACCGTCCTTGTGCGTAAAAGTTCGCGCGTCTCTCGGCTTAAAGTGCGAGCACGGTCGCGCGTGCGTGTGTTTAGATAACAGAGGCCTACAGCCAGTAATAGCTCCATTAAGCAGAGAGGGAAGACGCTATCTCAGTGATCCGTAACGTCTACGTCCGCCCGACAGGACGCAACCAGCCGCCACACACACACACACACACCTCCCCAAACCCATCCTAAAATTTGGAAACAGAACTCATTTCTACTAGAATTTAAGTGACGTATCATCTTTTCCAGAACATTTGCGTCCAAATATGGAGGAAAAAAAAGATAATGCGCGTAGTTGCACCAAAAGCGTTTAAAAAAATCACCATATTGTGAGTTTACACGTCAGCTCCTCTCTGCTGATGCATTTGGCCTCATTCAGAGCTGAGTCGTTAAAAGCAGCGGACAGGCCTCTATATCACACACACACACACACACACACACACACACACACACACACAAGCCCAAATCCACCCGCGTGACGCAGCCGGCTCTGTTTATGAACCCGCCCGGCCTGCTGTATAAATTGTGGCGTTGAATGGTTTACCTAATGGGACTTCTGTTTCTCGTTTTCTGTCACCCGCCACGCCAGACTCCGCTGACAAACGACCGACTTTTACCGGCAGAGGAATTCCTGATTTATGTGGGAAATGAAACGAGAGCGAAACGTCTCTCTCTCTCTCTCTCTCTCTCTCTCTCTCTCTCTCCCTCTCTCTTCCTTAACAAATAAAGTAAATGATCTCCACCCCTACGACCATTAAGCCCCGGAGATTTGTATATAAACGCGCCAGGACAGAGGAGGCCAATGTGTCTTCCCAAAATTGATAGATGCGTGTTTTGTTATGTCGTTTCTCGTATTGTGGCGCGATGGCGGAGGAATAAACTCTAAACTGGAGCTGGACTCTGGGAGGGAGGAGACGCAGCCGCCACCGCAGCGGCTCCTGAAGCCTCCACTTCCATTGTTATTACGCGCAGAGGAAACAAGTTGTTACGGCCGCGGCGCGCTGATTTATTACCGTGTTGTTTCGCGGCTCAAGTAGAAATTTCCAGAGAAGCTTGTTGGTCTAATTTGATGAGAAAACCACGCAGCAGAAAGCACGAGGCGCGTCTCCAGAAATAAAAAAGAACGAATGAGCTTTTAGGGCTCTTGAGTCTTATCACACCGCGGGGATTAATTTTCTCAGAGCTTTCGAGGAGCGGAGCGTTTTTATGATGAATAATTTCCCCAGATAAACTCGTGGCCATGTGATGAGTCTGAACAGCGTGTCTGTGTATAAACTGGGGGGCATTAGTGCCTCCAGGGGGGAGCCAGACCACTCCATCACGGCGCAGACAGTCCGGATTCCCCTGCTGCCCCATTAGAGCCCCCCTCCTCTCTCTCTCTCTCACCGAGCATCTCCTTTATCAGCTCTCTATCTCCCAAACAGCGTCCAGCCTGGCTGCTTTACAACCTGAGCACAGTTTAACCATCAATCACAGCCAGGCCCCGGGTCCAAGTCCGGGTCCCGAGTCTCCGGGTCCAAATCCGGGTGTCAGGATGCTTCTCTGCTGCGTTTTTATACATGTTCTAGTCATTAAAAACAATTTTACGCACAGCTGCATAAAACGCAAAACGCTTAGAAAATAAAATAAATCAGAAATATAGACCTAATAAATTCAAGTTTTGAGGAAATTAAATGCAATTTTTAATTAAAAAAACTTTTTTTTTGCACATTCAAGTTACTTTTTTGTTGGTGTACAGTCTTTGAATTAAATGCGCGTTAATATTGATGCATTAATATGCGTTGGGCTGCAGAATAGTGCTGATTTTATATTTCCATTCAACATTAAACTAAGAAGACAGAGCGTCTCTTCAAAGACATTAAAAGCTTCTCTCTCTCTCTTAAACTTAAACACTGGCTGCTAAAAGCATTTGTGTGTCTTCTCTCTTTGATGCATTATCCATTCGAATACAATTTAGTAAACTTTGCTGAGTAGTTTCAATAGTTTTTTTTCGTATGATTTTGTCTCCAATTTTCAACCATCAAAGACCAACTGTGTGTGTTTTTTTCTTTTTGGTGGTGTTTATGTTTCGTCTTTTAAAAATACACCACGTCCACCTTTTTTTCCAAAACCATGAGCTGTTATACAAACTCAGCACGTACTGTATATTCTCCAGTTCGCGGCGGCTTCACGGCCCTACAGCGCTGTCCTGCAGGAGCTCACTTGTTCGGAGAAAGTTCCCACTCACACGACCTCTGTCAGCTCAGATGAATTAACTCTGGATGAAACTCTGACAGAAAGTTTCCCTGCAAACTCTCAACCAAAAAAACAGATTCACTCTGCAGCGTTTGTTTCTCTAAATATTCACAAGTGTCTGAGAGTAAATTTGCAGCCTTCGTTTCAAAGATCAATATTAGACACAATCTAAGAATTGCTTCTACGTGTATTTATTGATTAAAATAATTTAAAATTGAGATAAAGCATCAAAGTGGCTTTTCGTGGCGAGTCCAGGGAAACTCGGTCAACGCGCTTTATTGACTTTTACGCACGGGTTCGATTACGCACGGGTCGAGTTCTCCTGTCGCGCGTCCTCGCTGACCTGCGGTTTACCCCGCGGCTGCTTGCGGGTCCAGCCTGAGGTAACCGAGCGGCATCGGTCCCCGAGCGGCCCTCCGTGTTTAGGCGGAGGAAGGGCCTGTTTCCTGGAGCAGGCTAAACACGGGCCTCCGGAGCGCCGCGCTCAGGCGGGAACCGCCAATAGATCACTTTCGACCACCGGGGCCCCGGGGCCGGGCAGAGGCTCACAGCTGGGAAGGCTCCGGATCAGCGGGGTCAAGGACCCCCTGCACCGCCGCAGCTCGGGAGTTTGTCATCCACTGCCCCGGGATGACAGCAGGGCGGAGGGGTGGAGGATGTTTATTGCTGCTTCTCAGGGAAGCTTCCTGCCATTAACTTTCACTTTCACATCCAGAGTAAAGACATTTACAGGCTCTTTATTTCTCCACAACCCGAGCTGCGGTTAAGTCCATGTGTCAGCGGCGTTTCCACAGGTAATAACTTTGCTGTGATTTACTCTTTTTGGAGCTGGAGCTGTCGGCCCGGAGATGTTTAATGGATGCTGCGCTGCCTGAATTCAATTAATAATGAACCTCCCCTGTTTTCACTGGGGAGACGCGCACCTGCACACACACACACACACACACACACACACACACACACACACACACACACACACACACACACACACACACACACACACACACACACACATTCTACTGCTGCATTAAACTGAAATAAATTATTTTGATTCACAGCTCATCAGTTAGAATGATGAGAAGGTAAAGTGTATTTTGGAAAAAGCCAATTTTGGGGTATTTATCTCTTCATTTTCTCTTAGGTTTAGTCGTGATCAGACTCCATTTTTTACAAATTGAGTACACTATTAATACTTTGACAAACTTTAAAACCACAAACAAAAAAGGCCAAGTTTTTAATTGACTGTTGACAGTGGGTGAGGCATTCATCCAAAATGATCCTCTGTGTGTGTGTGTGGTGTGTGTATGTGTGTGTGTGTGTGTGTGTGTGTGTGAGAGAGAGAGAGAAAAGAGATGTGCCTAGTACCTGGAGCTGTATGTTTTGAGGTGTATTATATTTGTACAGTAAATGTGAATCTGTGTGTGTTTTGTGTGTGTGAAAGATGTGCCTAGTCCCTGGAGCTGTGTGTTTTAAGGTGTATTATATTTGTACAGTGCATGTGACCCTGTGTGTGTGTGTGTGTGTGTGTGTCGGGTGTTAGAGGTTCGTGTTTCTCCAACTGAACTTGATGCTGTAACTCAGTCGAGTGAATCAGCTAATGAGCCTGTTGTGCTTGTAATTAGCCTTAGAAACATGTCATGGTGCTGGTAGTGGGTGGGTGCTTCCCATCTGACATGCCATTCATGTATGTGTATGCATGTGTGTGTGTGGCTGTGTATGCAGGTGTGTGTGTGTGTCTGTGTATGCATGTGTGTGTGTCTGTGGATGTATGTGTGCGTGTGTGTCCACTGACCATGTTTTAGCACTATAGAGACACCACAGAACATCCTTCTGTTGAAGCTAAATTATATTCTCACAAAGTTGACTCATAGTTTCTCAATTTCTGTTTAAATGTTATTATAAACTAATATTTATAAAATTATAAATATTAGTTTAAAACAAACATTTAAACTTCTCAAGTCACATTTAAAACGTTTCTCACTCTTTGCTGCAGACAAACAGCCAAAATGAAACTGTAATACTACGTTAATCTGTGCACATGTTAAAATATTTTTACCAGTGTAACTTCAAAAGTTTGTTACATGTACATGATTATCATTGATGCAAGTTTAGTCATTAAACCTTAATTTGCATATTTCATATTCACCTCCTGAAACTCTGTAAAACTGCACTACTGGTATGTGTTATTTTTAATTTGTTAATTTGTTATCAATCACTTAGCAGCAGGATTATTATTTTATGTTCACCCAGGTACTGAATTTGGATGGAAATTCAGATTTAAGATTAAGACTTTACACAAATATACAGTATTTGAATATTATTAAAAAAAATACAACCTGAAACCTTTTTGAAAATAGATTTGTGATCCATAACCAACAATGACTTTCTGGTTTGTGTTTTTTGACATTTTTGAGATATTTATGAGTTATTAACAGGTCTATAAAGTTTCATTCTAAACTTCTCATGTCCTTTCATGTCAGAAAGGAGGTAAATCTATCTGGTTCAGTCACAAAACTGCCATGTAATGTAACCCTAAACACCCGGTACCAGATAGTTTAACTATCTTAAAAAGGTTTAAAAAAAATAAGAAAACGCATGCTATCAACAAGTTTTATGTTCGAGGTGGATTATATATTTAAAATGTATCATTCTTTTTTGGTTATATCATTTGACATTTTGTGTCAAAAATTCACATAAAATTCGAATTTTTGTTAAAAAAATGATACAAATGGACTTTTAAATAAGAAACCAACATGAACACACACTGTATATTAATAAGACCTGATGAATGCTTCTTAAAACTGTATTTTAAAAAGATTTTGACTTTCTCATCTTGCCAAACATTATTTGTCACTGACCCATCTACAAGTTAACAAAATTCTGTTCATTCTATCCAAACAATGAATACAAATGAGCTTTTACTTCTTTCATCTCAAGCTGAGGTGTATCCTGTGTTTGCTTGTATTTACATGCTCTGTGTACGCATATGTGTGTGTATGTGTGTGTGTGTGTAGGTGTCTCCATGAAGCAGCAGGTTGTTTGTGACCTCGTTGACCTCTGCTGGATTAAGCAGCTAATGTATCTGTGGAATGATTCTGCTGGTCTAATCATAGCAGAGGTAAGGTGTCTGCTACACACACACACACACACACACCTAGATGAGTTGTGTGTCAGCCTTTGACAGGATTCAGTTAGTTTGACTGACATGTTTGCCATGGTGCAGGAGGCGGGGTTTATGCTTCACATACAAGCACACAACACACAACAATACAGGACTAATAACAACGCAAGTGTGAATCTGCTGATAAAATAAAGAAGAGGCGTTCATAGAGATTAATAAAAGCAGCCATCAGTCCATAAATGACAACATATAGAAGGCGATGGTGCTGTACCTGCAGTGTTCTTCAGCCACACCCTGAAATAGGCCTTGGCCTAAAAAGCACATCATGTACAGGCCTGTCCTCGCTGCTCTGTGAGTGCATGTTTGACGCGTTCATTTGTGTGTGTGTGTGTGTGTGCATGTGTGTTGGCTAAAAGATCAGAGAGCTGGAAACATAACATTCTCTCTCACTCCATCTGAGTGGCGACAGGAATGTCAGGAAGTGTCGGCCATGTTCTGACGCTGTGATGCGGCGGTATGCCGCAGCGTGGGTTCAGATTTCGTTTCTGTCACGCAGCCATGTGACTGTGACGGTTTGCCAATCACTGATGTGCACCACACGAGGAGTTAAAACATGTTTTAAAAAGCTGCGCGTTCTTTCTCTTCTGCTCCCTGGTGATCAGCTCTACCTGTTAGAGCTGTGCAGGGTGGTCATGGAGCAGAGTGTATGTTCTCTGAGGATCCTGGCTGACTGCAGGGGGTGTAATGATAGAATGAATTCAACCTTCCAGACTTCACATCACTTCAAGTGTGTAGGAACCAAAGATAAAAGTGTCTGACATATTGAATCCTTTTATGGGTTGGAAGGGGTCTTCTGATCACAGCCTACTAGCAGGTGTTGTTATTAGGCTGTATTCAGAAGGCTGTTATCATATATTAAAAAGATGGAGGTCACCTTAGAGTTCCACCATCTAGCGGCTGTAGCAGCCTGTTTACCAGACAGTTTTACTACTTTTTAAACAAGGGTTGCAATGTTACCCATATTTGATGTGATCATTTTAATCATGATTTTCCTAACCTTAACCATATGGTGGATATAATGTTGTTATTTTATAACGGAGTAGTATGTAGACCAGGGGCAAAAATCCTATTTCATTGATTGAGGGGACATGAAAAAAAATCTTACAACATATATCACACTATATATTACACAATAATCCAGCCCTGTCTTCATCTGTCTCTAACACTCCTTTGCAATTTGTCTTGCAGGTTTGAGCCTTCATGTATTAAACAATATTATAAAAAGTAATAATAGTAGTTATAGCAATGTTCCATATTTATTTATATTTATATGTAAGGAAAATTAAAATCATGAGTTAATCTCCTTCTTGTTCCCTCCTCCTCTACATATTAGTTTGATTGGTTTCTTCCACATCAAAATTAGATGTTAGCCACTGGCACCGCCTACAGGAAAACAGCATCTAGACTAAACCACTTTGGAAATAAGGGGGGGGGGTATAATTTTTTAACAATTAATAATTGTTTTACAATTAGCAGCGCTTGTTTTATGTGTTTATTTGACATTTCTTTAATATTAAAAAATATTTAGTTGTGTTTATGAAGATGTTTTTGGTAGGGGACAACTTTGTGTAAGGGAGGGGTCACGTCCCCTATTCACCGCTCCCTGGGATTTCCACCTATGATGTCGACTAACATGATGTAGTTTAGCAGCATATCATGGTTCCATTCTAATCTGAACCTACTAGCAGGTGCAGTCATAGTGATAACAACTGACAACAGCTGTTTAATGGGCTGATAACACCCAGAGTGGGTGACCATGTCCACAATCTTAGTTTAGCAGGTTAGCATGCTAACTCGGATGTGAAGGTGGGGAATCATTTATCCTCTAAAGATTGGACTATATAAACGTGTTAATGGACTTGAATTAGAACCAAAAACGCAAAGTGTAGTTGAGGCTGATGGGAAATCATTAGATTTGCAGGTATTTAGTCATAAACTAAGTTATGGATACATACAAAATTTGAATAGATGAAGCTACTGGATGAAAGGTTAGGAAAGGAAAAATGATTTTTTTACACTGTACAATAATGAAACATCAAGACATCACACTTATAGACAACAACAAATACCACAGTATTCATTGTACCACAGTAATAACATAAGACACTTAACACAAACAATTAAACTCACATATTGGGCAAAAACACAGGCCAAAACATGGAGACTACCAGTACAGTATGTGCTGTCACAGCAGGGCTTGCCTAATCATTTTCCAAAATGTCGACCTCTGGCACTCAAAGAAAAAATGGAGGGATCACCGATTGTCAACAGGATCCATTCTCTGGGGACCATGAACAAAACTGTGTGTCACTCCATCCATGTAGAGATATTTTACTGTATAAGTTTAAACTTTGACCTGTTGTTGGTGTTAGAGATCGAGTTGCAAGTCAATGGAGTGTAGCCTCTGGCGACCTTGAAAATCTGCAGAACAGAATAAACCTACGTTGTCATATTTAAAGCATAGCTGAGACATCCTTCAACTGTGAGACAGCAAATATCCGCCCTGCTGAAGTGTCCTTGAGCCAAACATGGGACTCCTTCCAGCTTCTGGGCTGCAGCTCTGGCTCTGACCTCTGACCCCTTCACGATATCAGATTGCATTAAAAAACACCCTACATCTGGGAATGAAATCTCAGCGTCTTCCTTCTGTTTAATGGATCATTTCCACATCGACTCTCTGCTGGAGGAGAAAAAAATGTCACCACACTTCCTCTGAACTGAGCTTCAGTCTGTCTCTGGGCACCTGGGAGCTCAGCTGTCGCAGGATGTGGGAAACCACAAAACCTCCTACCGGACACACATAGCCAACAGGTGTGTGTGTGTGTCATGAAAATGCATATAGAGCTCAGGAAAGCTGCAGTGTTGACAGTAGTCAGGGTGTTCATGTTGCTGCCGTGTTTCTTCCCCCTGCTGAGTGTCACATGCTGCACATTGTGCATCAAAGAGCATTTTACTGTATGTAACAAAAATCCTGTGGTTAAAAAAAGCCACTACAGAAAACATGCTTTAACCCTCTATTGCATAGTGTTGCTATATGGCAACAATTATTTTATCGTCATGTTTCTAAAAAGCTGTGATAGAAAACCCATGTTTTCACAGTTAGGTCTTTTATATGTGAAGGGCATAGAATTTATGATGAGGATATCCTGTTTGCTCATGGACATTTGACATGTGAGGATCTTTTATTCAGAATTTTGGAAAATTTTCACCAAATAAAAAATTGAACTATCTGAGGTAAGTAAACTTTATTATTTTTTATTTATTTATTTTTTTTTACATTTAATTCAATTTTGATGCTATTTTTTAAAATATGCTAAAACAGATTATATTTGGAAATAAAACTGAAAATTCCCATTCAGTCCCATTGACTTACACAGCATTTAACTGTCCTAAGACTATGTTTACAACTTTTTCTTATATATATATATTTTAATATATCTATTAACTAATTAATAACTAATTACTAATTAACTAATTCGTTTTAACTAATAAAAACATCAAAAACATGTTTTACCATGTCTAAGTGATATTTCATGCAGTAGAGGGAAATTTCTAGTAGGTTTCTGGTAAATTCCCATAAACTTTCCATGGGAGGTTTAGCTGGGGCATTTTGGAAATATTTATATTTATCTGACTCTGATACAGCAGACTATTTTTTTCTGCTGAATGTTTTGAGCCTTGAGGAAATTGTTGTCACTTTTCAATATGCTGCAGCAATTTTCTGGCATTCTTTACGTGTGTCTGTCAATCAATATTCACACATATATAAAGACTTAGTTAAACATTAACACAATTTACCCCGTCATATCAAGAGGGGTGACACGGTGGATCTGGGGTGTATCCCTGCCTCTCGCCGTAACATGCTGGGATTGGCTCCAGCAGACTCCTGCGACCCCAATGAGGAATAAGCAGGTATAGAAGACGATATTATCAAGACTTACTTGACTTCATATAGTCCATGACTCAGATGCCTGGCTTCAATAGTCTTGTGCTTTGGGCTTAAACGTGTGGCTGAGGAGTGGATTTGCATTGTTTCAGCCAAAATTATGCTACAATATATTTTTCCCCAACCTTAAATTTTGTACATTTTGGATTTATTTCCATCCATTTTTTTGTATTCCCTATATTTCCCATGAAAAGTTTCCAACTTTTAAAATTCCTGGAATTGTGCAAGAACTACCTATCATCTACTGTTAATTATTTTCCTTTAATTTATTGTGTTTGGCTATAGAATGTAAGAAAATAGAAAAAAAGCAACTCATTAACACAATTTGATGGAGTCCAGTGTGGCGCCTTCAGATTGTACCATTTACAACAGTAAAAAAATAAATTAAGAAGAACAACTTATCTTTATAACATGAATCTAAAAGTAGCAACGTTTTTAATAGCAACGTTATTAATTATCAAAATAGTTGCAAATTATTTCTTTGTTAATAAAAAGTGTCACTTTTTGTGCTTTAAAGATGTCTGTGCTGCTGATTATAACTAAGAAATGAGTATGGATGTATGTATGATACTATAATATAATGTGATAATTAAATTATCATCATGCCAATTCTTGGTTGGATAAGTTAAGTCAAGTCATTTTTTTTGCAGAGCCGACAATCACAAATCACAGATTTGCCTCAATGGGCTTTACAGTTTGTACGACAGCAGCACAACATCCTTAGACCCTCACATCATAAGGAAAAATGAAATAAAACAAACGTTAAAAAAACATGGAAAAAAGAGGAAGAAACCTCTGGAAGAATAACAGAGGAGTAACTTGTGCTGATGTTTTTCTTTTTTGTGGTTTCATATCAGGCTTTTGAAATTATGCATCAAGTGTTTGTGGTGAATCCAGATTCCCTCTATGCTTATTCCACTCAAAAATAATTCATCTTTAATCCAGGATTCACTGTTTCTGTCAGTGAAGATTTGAATGGAAAATCCATGTTGGACTGAGCATAAAGACACAAACTAAGCTCCAAACTTTTTATCTTCACTTACTTCTGTGTGAAAAGGAGGGAAGCAGATATATGGAACCTTGTCGTGATTATTTTGGGACAAGAGAATAAATCCCAATGAATCGCAGCAGCAGGCCCCAAAGCTGCTGAATGACTTTTATTATTAGCTGACCTGAAACATTTCATTTATCTTAAATGATCATAACATAGCAAAATGTCTCTTTTCTGTTTATTACGTTAAAATAGGTTGATAGTAAATATTAACATTAGTTAGACATGCAGAATTTTACACATATTATTATGTAGGCTCTATTCTATTATCTATTAGTTTGACTCTCTTGGTTATGAGAAATCAAACAGTTAAGGATTTTCAAGTTTGACAGAAATCTTGCATCAACTTTATGGTGGGAAATACATTTAAGATGAAGTATATTTTTTTTATTTTCCAGTTGATTCCATTCAGCACCACAAACTGCAAACAGCGGTGACAACAGTCCAAGATAAACCAAACTGAAAGGATCGGTGGTGTGTACATATGCAGGGTACACAGCATCACAGCCACTTATGAGAGGACAGTGATATCGTCTGTAGTCGTTTCTGGTTGATTCTTGAGTTTATAAATACTGAGTGGTTTGAATGTTCCAGTGAATCTAATGTGACCACTTGTAGAAGTCATCCTGACATGGCAGGTGCTATCCTGCTCCTCATGGAAATCATTTCCCAACATGTGTTTCAACATGGAGAATTCACCCTCAGCTGCACAATTCGGGATTCTTTAGACTTTTTAAAGTCTATCACTGAAGGTGTTATTGGTGGTCTTAACCCTCTATTGCATGAAATATATTACTTAGGCATGGTAAAAACATGTTTTGACTGTTTTTATTACCTAAAATCAACTAAGATTTATTAAAATATGTAAGAAAAAGTTGTCAAAACATTTTTAGTTATTTATTTAAAAAACATTTATTTAGTTATAGTTTCATGCTATGTAAGTCAATGGGGCTCCATGAGGTTGTATGCACATATTTGCAAATTGTTGCCATATAGCAACAAACATCAAAATGGAATTAAATGCAAATAAATAAATAAAATGTACTTATCTTAGATAGTTTTTATTTGTTTAAAAAATTCCCCAAATTCTGAATAAACAACCTTTGGTTATGAGACAATGATGCTCACATGTCAAATGTCCATGAGCAAACAGGATATCCTGGTCATGTGACCTCATATATTCTATCTCCTTCAAAATAAAAGCGCCCTTTTCATGCTTAGCTGTAAAAACATTGATTTTATATCACAGCTTTTTAGGAAAATGAAGATAAAATAACTGTTGCCATATGGCAAGACTATGCAATAGAGGATTAATCATTCCTCTTCACTGCTGCAGCAACATTTTGTTTAAATGTAAATGATGCTTTTATGGACAAAAGCACCTATAGACCTGTAGCAGCAATGCAGTCGGCCTTCTTACACGCTGAAAAACCCTGTTAACTCCCCCTCCCCTCTATGGAAACAACCACTCTACTGTGACTGGCCTATTGCTCTCAGAAATGCCTTGAAATCGATGTTCCCTCTAATTTTGTATCTGGGCATACACACAAACTGAGGACCACTGTGAGTAACATCGGATATGCACGCTTTATTTTTTTTTGCAGCAATTTCACTGCTTGTTCTTCAATTTGCACATACTCCAACAGCCATTCCATCTTCAAAGAACTCTGTTTCTTTTTTATTTTGGCTTGGTGAGTAGGGATGGGAATTGGTAAGATTTTTACAATTCTGATTCCATTATTGATACTGCTTAATGATACGATTCTTTATCGATTCTCTCATCAATTCTAATTTCAGAAAAAAAGGAGTTTGATTTGGATAGAGTTTGTTTACTCTGAAAAACATGGTTAATTTGATCGGATTCACCTATGATTCTATGACTTGGTCCACAAAGAGGATTTCAGCACACAAAATAAATTGTATTAATTTATATACAATTTGTGTGTTTTATTCAACTTTAACTGGTCATTAGAAATGAATGGGGGAGACCAGAATTAATGTACGAAATTGAACTTCAGTACATCTACATTTGGACACACACACACACACACACACACACACACACACACACACACACACACACACACACACACACACACACACACACACACACACACAAAAAAATGGTTTAAAATGGTTTCAAAACAAATGTCCTTGGTAAGTTTGACCCAAAGTATTCTGTGATAACAGAACAGTAGATTATGTTTCATCTGATTATTTCTTATAGTCAAAATAATCCAGAAATTTTGTTTTTTTAGAATTCGAATTCCAGATGTATAAGTTCAGATCAATGAGACATACAGGCTATAAATAACAAATAGAAGTTCAAAACATACAATGTTCACAAGAAGTTATGTTGATAAAAAAAATCTAACACAAGAGGTAATAATATATGTATTATTACAGTTTTTATGATGGGTCTTAATGGAACGGTCAAATTTGACCAGTAACATGAAATTGATGAACATGAAACAAACAAAACATGAGGGTTAATATTACTGCTGTAGTATTTGTATGAATTCTAACTCTGAAAACTAATTGCCAAAACATCCTAATTCTCTTTCTTCTTTACTTGTCCTAACAGGTGGTGTCCTGCAGCCATTTCTAAAAACCTCTTCAAAAGTCCCGTCTGTTTTCTGCCTCGTTGCTATGAATGAAACCAGAAGCGGTGCCGGGCGCCCCCGTGACCAGAACCTAAGAGGTCAGGGAGGGGTCGCCGTTGTCACCAGCTCATGGATGGGAAACTATTATTGGAGCTATTGTGGAGTGGCTATAACTCATGTGAAAGGAAGTCGTCTTGCTGTGTAAATGTGAACGTGTGTGTGTATCTGCATGTTCTAATGACTGTAGGTTTACACAAATCTATCTATAGACCCCATGTTGTTTATGATTGATTGTGCTGTAGTGGCACTTTAAAACTCCCATATATCCTGACCGCTGAAGGCTGAAATACACAAAATAATGAACCGTGACAACAAATGATGATTGATGACTCCTGTTTCCTTCTTCAGGCTTTTTTTGTTGATTAAATGAAATTATTATTGGCTTCAAGCATTGCTATTTAATAAGAGAAATTCTTATGAACATTAGAGATGATCATAATTCCACATTTTGGGAATATGAAGTTTTCATGGCATGTCAGTGTGTGTGTGTGTGTGTCTACACTCATGGCGTGCATACAAGTGTGTGTCCCTGTGCTGTGATGCGGCCTTGTGACCTTCCAGGGAGTAAACATCATTTCAGAGGGATGGACTTAGGCTGTTGCTCTCTCCCCCTGTGGCATTGCCATCAAAATGACAATCTGTTATTGGGAGAGAGCTCATGGCTCCTCCATCACACGCCAACGCTGTAAATAAAGAGCCGCCGAGCACAGCTTTGGACAAGGAATGCAGCCTTTGGACAAGAAATGCTTCCCCCTACGATGTTTGGGGACAGTTAAAGGGCATTCCGGGGCCATGCGTGTCTCGCGTAAATACACACATATACAGTATATGACGGCACACACACACACACACACTTGCAGCTGCAGCTCTGTCTGATACTCAACGGACGCAGCACATCAGGCTTCAAGGTCTCTGCGGCAAAACAAGACATTCATGTGTGACTCCCTTGGTAAGTTGACACCAGCAGGACACCGTCACTCTCCAGACTCGTACTGGTCCCAGTTTGTAGTTCACATCTCCAGTTTGCTGGAGATGTGAACTACAAACTGCTGTGGTCTAATACGTTGTATGTGCTGTTCAGCGAGTTCAGATTTTTTCTGCTTTTCTAGCATTGAAGAGATCTTATTCCACACTGTCTGATCTCATATGTATTCTCTATCAACTCTTGAACGGAAGCTATACAGTGATCTGCTATACAATCATCAGATCCTCTTCACATTGGAGCTTTTTTTTTTTCACTGAAGAGCCGAGAAAGTGCAGTGTCAACAAATTTTTACATTTTGGGCAATAACTTTTGAACCAAGTTTCATAATCATTTTTTATGGATCCCGTGGGTTTAGACAAATCGATCCATTTATTCTATGTTGAAATAATTTCTTTCATGTCTCATCCTGCAAATTCTTAGGAATTGAGAGATTGAATGATTTTAGATTTTCCATACAGTTTCACAATTTGCTTATTAATTAAGGTCTGTAGTGTAGTGTATTTCTCTAAAATACACTGAAATAGAAACTAATATAAAGAATATTGGTTGAAAGAAATGGTTGAAACCGTAAAAGGACTTTGAAAAGTTTCGTCCTTACCTGCAAACTGCATCATTTTTTACTGAAATATCCGTTTGATATTAAATAAAATTAAAAAAAGCAATGCTCCTGTGGTTTTACACTGATGTGCCCACCCCTTGCACAGGTAAATTCTGCACTTCCTGCAAGGAAAAGCTCAATTATTCTTTAAACAATTAATTGTTAAACTTCTTTTTAGTATCAAAATGTTCAATTTCTATCATTCCTGAATAGTGTCGCCCTCCAGTGGGGAGAAGCTGCATCATCCTTGCGACACTCTAAATGCTGCCGTGTTATCAGCGTGAAAACACACACACACACACACACACACACACACACACACACACACACACACACACACACACACACACACACACACACACACACACACACACACACACACACACACACACACACACACACACACACACTTGATTCAGAGTTCCCATCAGCTGCTGGTGAGGCCTTGTCAGTTCCCCAAAGAAAGTGGCCCTGAAAACCCCAAAATAGGAGCTGACTGTTCCCAGACTCGGACCATGTTGCAGCTCAGAAACCTTGGCAGCAGCTGGCTGGCAGGGCCACAATGAAGCCATCACTCAGCCACCAGGCAGCTCAGGGTTACTACACACATTTCTGTGGATGAGGTGCAGTATGACTGCACTGATAACTGCATCTGCTCTGGATGCACTGCAAAGATGATATGATAATTGTGCATGTTTTACTGTTAGTGTAGCACTTTATGATGATGATTATGATGAGCATCTGTGTGAGGACCTGTGTGAGACTTTTATTTTAAAAATCAATTTTTTTGTTTTATTTTATTCTCATGATTACAGCAAAACAAAACTATTCTAATGTTCATTTGGGCACCTGACTGTTGTTGTTCTTGAAAAATCGTGAACCCATCCTTTAGCTTAATGGAGAGTTAGTTCAAGAATTGTCTTGAAATAAGCTAAATTAGTAAATTAGTAAGCTAAATTAGTAAAAATTATTAAACTATCAAAAATATCTTGCTTTTGGTACAATTAGTAGTAGAATTATCTCATTCCACTTTAGTCAATTTAATCTTTTTTTTTTTAATTAGTCTTGTTCTAGTCTTGACCCAATTGACCAAATTGAAATCAGAAAAACAACTTGAAATAAAGTAAATTATTTGCCAGTGGAATAACATATTGGAGTAATTGTGCCAATAAAACAAAAAAAAACAAAAAACAAATTTGCAGTATGGAATCAACAGGTATTCACTACAACTCATTCATTATATTTCCCCCAATCAACCTGCTCTTCTAACTGGTGACCCTCAGTTTATACAATCACTTCTTTAATCTAAAGCCGTTCGACCCCCACCCAACAACACATCTCTGTGGTGTTTTTAAGCTCTCTGTTTCTGAATCTCCACTGCCAGGCTTAGAGCTGATGACAGCGCAGGCTTCTGGCCAAACAAACAGCAGACACGCTGCTGGTAAAGGGCGTCAGTCAACGTTCTCCTCCCACCCTGACCTCTGACCCTGGCCTCCTCCTCTTCCTCCTTCTTCTCCTCCCCCCACTCCTCACAGAACCTGGTTCTGTTTGTTGATGTGTACGCACAGACACGGATCACTTCCTGTCAGAGATCAGCCAGACTCAACACAGACAACACGGACAAGAGGAAATACTGCATGTACACATGCACTATATATAGTGTAGCAGTTCAGTATTTTAGACAGTAAGAAGATAACCTCACTTTTATGCTAAAGTCATTTAACCCTCTATTGCATAAAATATTATTTAGACATGGTAAAAAATGTTTTGAATATTCGATATTTGATAGTTTCATAAAAAGTCAGTGGGACTCCATTGTATGCACTAGGAATTTTGGAATGGCAACAAATCTTTTTTAGCATACTAGAAAAAAACAAAACAAAGCAAAAACAAACAAAAACATAAAGAAACTAAACCTATAACATCAAAATGGAATTAATAATAATGATAAAAATAACAACAACAACAACAATAATAATAATAATAATAATAATAATAATAATATGAATAAATTTAGATAGTGAGTTAATTTTTTTATTTGGTGAAAATTTTCCAAAATTCTGAATAAAAGACAACCTTTGGTTTTGAGACAATGATACTTACATGTCAAATGTCCATGAGCAAACAGGATATCCTGGTCATGTGACCTTATAGATTGTATGTCCCCTTTCACAACTAACTGTAAAAACATAGATTTTAGTAAAGTAAAATCAAGTAATTGTTGCCATATGGAAGCACTATACAATAGAGAGTTGAATATGTCTTCCCTCATCAGTCTATAATAATACCCTTCAATCAATACCCATAATGACAAATCAAAAACAGAATTTTAGAACGTTTTATAACATCATGCATCATGGGGGTTTTCTCCAGCAGCAGAGATTGGTGTTGAGGGGAAGCTGAATGTAGAAAAGTACAGAGATATCTTAAATGAAAACCCAATCTAGAGCATTGAGGACCTCACTCTGGGCCAAAGTTTCACCTTCCAACAGATCAGTGACCCTAAACTCACAGCCAAAATGATGCAGAAGTGGCTCAGCCAGAACCCTGGAACCAATCAGAGACCTGAAAATGGCTGCTCACTGACAGTCCCTGTGTTCTATTTGCGAGTGTAGACTGATGAGTAGGAAAAAGAAAATGAAATGATTTTATCATAGGGATGCAACATAAAAGGGGTCTGGATACACCAACATCCACACACAGCACAACCTAAACTTTCTGTAAGGTCCTGATCCCGGCTTAGCAGTGTAAATTACTGCGTTGACAAGTTGTTGTGCGCACAAGCCTGACAGAGGAGGAAATGAGACCCAGCGCTCGCTGACAAACCACACCTCATTAACTGTCAATGGCAAACCACATCCACAGTGACAGCCAGGGAGGTGATGACCAAAGAGGCTTCCAGGGACACACAGGGACCTGGGTTCCCTTAACAAAGACACTTTACTGATGGTTCAATTAGGATTATTGGTAATAAATCACATTTTCACACATTCAAGGTTTTCTCTTGAATACATTTTGCACAGAAGGAGAGCTGTGGATTCTGTCCTCCATCAATATTTATTTGGGCTCCGACTGTTGGTTTATGACAGATTTGAAAAGTTATGAACTTATCCTTTAAACCTATGGTAACTGACTCTGTCTTATTATAGTGGATTTATTCTAACAAGGTGACAATCAGGTCTTTATGCACCAAGAGCAACATTCATGGAAATACCAGGGGTTCCATATGTATTATCAGCTGGATGGTGATTCACTTTCCTTCCATGCTGATCTCTTTCCTCCCCAAGTAGACTGTGATGAAATAATTTAACTGGCCGATGGATAAACAGCCTGTTTCTGCATCTGTTTTTATATGCAAGTACACATGTAGGTCTGCTTCTTCTGTGTGTAGGAAATGATGTGTATATGCATTTTTGTCCTTGCTTGTTGAAGTGTATGTGTTTGTGTGTGTGTTTCTGAGCATGAGCAGGCAGAATCTCCCGCTAAGCAGCTGTCAGAGCAGCGCTGGCTATCGTCCCCCCGCCCCACCACCACCCCTCCATGGCCCCCCGGGGATCGGCCTGTCAAATCTGACAGCTCTACTCTCTCTGCCTCGCCTCGGCTGGCCCGGGGCGGCTTAAGGTGTGCGTATGCAGTGTGTGACCTGCTCCTTCTGGTGCCTTGGTAAATCTGATAATTACTGACCTGACAATGAATCCCTCTGACCCCCCCCCCCCCCAAAAAAAAATACCCAGTTCCCAGACCTCCCCTATAGGCGCTTCTATAGAAAACAATCTTATAGCTTAATGCTGATGTACAGTGGCTGATATACGCAAAAGGGCATGCACAGGGGCGAGTTTAGGCTATTTTTAGGGGTGCTTTGGCACCACCATGAATTAGCTCAGCACCCCCAAGCTCAGTACATAAATACAAAATATTATATTATGCGAAAACATTTGTGCAACTGCACAGTTATGTCGCTCTGCCCCTGGTGTGTCTGTGGCTTGTAACGAGCTCACTTATCAGCTACATCTCTTCTGATTGGTTGGCATTTTCATGAAAATTAATGTACCTCTGTGAGCACTGGGGGCTGAGCACACCTAAAGACCAAATGCTAAAACCACCCCTGGGCAGGCACACACACACACACACACACACACACACACACACACACACACACACACACACACACACACACACACACACACACACACACACACACACACCTACACACACACACACACACACCTACACACACACACACACACACACACACACACACACACACACGCACACACACACACACACACACACACACACACACACAAACACACACATATTTAGAGTTTTCTTCTCATTCCTCAGATGTTTTACACATGAAACATGGAGAGGAATGAAAATATCTACAGCTTTTTTTTGATGTGCATTATGTGTGTGTGTGATTATGTGCGTGTGCATGACATTCATCATGCAGGTGCTTTGCCCCCTATATGCCCTTGTTAAACACACACACACACTCACACACACTAGTCAGTGGGCCTTGGTGCAGGATAACAGGTGATGACAGAGAACAAGCAGCCGGAGCAGGTCCAGTTATTCCAACTGAAGGAAATCAAATTGTTTCTATATAATTATTATTATCATTCTTGGGCCTGTATGTTTTTTTTGGTTTCTAACTACCTCATAGCATTTGAGTGCAGTGGGATATACTCATGCTTCATATTCTCCATTCGCATACTATACACCTGAAACAGCTCTGCCTGCTTGAACAGTTGGGAGGAATGACTACAGTAAAGAAGGATGTGATTTCCTCTTACAGATAAACCAGTGTAGTATATGAGTTTATTGTAAAAAAGATTAGACAAACAAGGGTTTGGCGGATTGTGTAAAATTTTCATCTGTGATTAATTCAGCAAATCTAATCAACTGTCGAATTTAGGATTTCATCTGAATTATTTAGCAACTTTAGCTAAAGTAAAAATATCTCAATACTTTCTTTCCACGACTGACTCTAAGTATTTTTAGGTTCAATCCCTGGTCCTTAAAAGCTAAACTAACTAACTGTGTAGATGTTGTGGCAGTGGGAGAGAGAAAAAGAAGAAATTGTTGATATTTTACTGAAAAAATTATTATTATTATTATTCAAAATTAATTCATCACCAGTTTTAATGTTAAAACACAATTGCTTAGAACCACATAACTTTTAAAATGCATTAATCAAAATCATATAGCTGCTGTTAAAACAAGAACAGATCAGTTATGTGTTGAACACACACACACACACATTTTAATGAACTAATAATTTGTGGTGAAATAACAGTGAGTGTTGACCTTGTCTCTGTATCACCATAGATGATTTGCATGCTAACCACTTAGCCCCAGCCTGTCCTGTGATACCACTTGTTCCGCTGAAGCAGCCATTCTTGCACACCTGCATAGAGGCGTGTTCTGCTGTTGTGATTGCTCATTACATATTGCAATATTCAAGTTTCAAGTGTCTTTCATTGACGTGAGGGAAAGGCGGGTGGTTCACATTCTAACTTGTCCAATCAGGGTTTGGTCCAGCCAGTCGTTCCTCTCTGGCCAACGAGCAGTAAAACATCTCCTTTTTTATTTTTTTACACTCCTGAAGAAATGTCTGAAAAGCTTCCATCAGCCCTGTAGCCTGCAGTCAGCAGGAAAGCAGGAGCCGAGGCCACAAAACGTCCATCATGTCGACAAATTGACTCAATCAGCTTCATCCAGGAGCATTAGCCCCTCGCCCCTTTGAAATTCAACACTGTTGACGGTTCACCGGAGTGTTTCTGGAGAGGGAAAGGAAAAAGGAAAAACTGGCAGAGAGGAGGCCTCATCATCCCAGGGAATAATTGGAGTAAGAGAGGAGCACAACTGTGTGATGTGTGAAGTACCACATATGTGAGGGTGTATTTGAGTATGTACTGCTCTCTTTGTGAAAACCATCTGGAGCCTTTTTTTTTTTTGTTAAAGACAGGCCCATTTAGTCCAGCCTAATTAAAACTAGAAAGGTGATTTTGGTTTGACTTGAGAATTTGAATTAGGGTATTGGTTTAATAAAATGAATAAATGTCAGGAGTGTGTGTGTGTGTATTTGTGTGTCAGAGGGTCACACTTCACTGACACAAAAACATGCTACTTTAGCTGCGGGAGGGCTGGAAGTGGAGGCTATACAGAAGTGAAGCTGAGGCTATTCATCAAACACTTCAGATCAAACACAAGTCAGAGAGAGGGAGAGGAGAAGAGAAACACACCTGGGTGTTTTTACAGAGATTCCTAACAGTAGAGAAGGAAGAGATGGAGGAACCACACGCGACTCTCTCATTGTGTCTGTTTGAGTGTGAGGGAAAAGAGACTGTTTTTTATAACTGTTCAAAATGCTGTTTCACACACAGCGATGGGACTAAACGTTATTATTTATTCCATGTTGCAGCTTCCCTTGCTTTTGTAGTGTGAGACAGTTGTCTTTGTCTGTTCATGTATTTTGTATTTTGGTGCAGTAATGTTTAAGCTGACCTCTTCGTCAGGTCAGTTCAGGACGGGTTCATGATTTTTGGGGTCATCCTCCTTTTCATACTGAGCATTTGATCTCTTCATAATGGATTTTTTGATGGAAGACAAAATCCATAGTTCTCCTGTATAAAAATGTATTTAACATTTAAATAGCTGATAGCTAATATGAGGCTTCGGTTATCCAGATGAATCAATTCAATTAGATTCCTTTCAACGTTATAGTCTTTTTAGTTTTAATATACTTCTACCTCAACTCAACAGGGGAACAAAAAGAGGAACAAAGAGAAAGTTTGATGCTAAAAAGACTGTGACAGACATTCATTAGATATGAATAACTCAGACTGCTGAAGCCTCATATCAACTTCAAATCAATTTTCTAATACATTTTGACCCTTTGTTAATACTTTTATTTAAATAAAGAATCTGACTCATCATGAGGGGATGAGAAATAGAGAGGAAATGAACATATAGCTTAACCATTAATGTAATTATCCACTTCCTCTCTATATAATCATTTTAACAACTGACTTGAAACACTCTGATCCATGTGCAGTATAATAACTGAAAGCTACTGTTAACCTGAAAAGATAAATGAAAAAGTGAAGAGAGAGATTAGTCGAATAAATTTCGTTTATCATTGTACTATTGCTGTGAGACTGCAATCGGCTGTCAGAATATTCCATTTCTCAGAAACCTGCCTTTTATATTTAACAGACCACATTAGAAAAGAGGTTTGATGCAGGCAATTTCTGTGGATTGGTCATTTTAGATCTTCAAAGGGCCTTTAAAAGGGTACATCATGGTATCCTGCTGTTTAAAGTAGAAGTCATGGAGTTCACCATAAAATGGTTCAATTCTATGGAAGGGCACAAATATTGTCTGTCAATGTGAGTTTTTCAAAGCTAAAAATATCAGTCGTGGGATCCCTCAAGGGAGTGGCGTAGGGACACTTTTTAATATATAAATTACATGAAACATCTTCAACTGACCTTTTTGTCTATATAGAAAATTCAGGGTTTATTGTGTTCACAGTTGTGGAAAAGTCTTTGTGTGAGGAATTTCAAAATGTTGGGACTTGACTGTCTGATAAAAAAAATGTCTTTTCACCGAGGGAAAACAGCGGCCATCCTATTTGGATGCAGGATTTAACTAGGAAGGACCCCAGGCATGAAGGTAAGAGCAGAAGAGACTGTTATTTTAGCTAAGGATGCAGTGAAATATTTATGATCTACGATAAACATCTATCAGGGGAGGCCATGGCCATAAAATCTGCCAAAACACTAAATTCTTGGCAAGAAAATCAGAGCTGTTGGATAGATCAACACTAAAGATGTTAGCTGGAGCAGTAGTTCAGCGCCACTTTGACTATGCTGCCACCTCCTGGTTTAGCAGGACACCAAGGCACATTTTTTTTTTTTTTTTAAAGGACTCCAGACTGTTGAAAACGAGCTAATCAAAGTTATGGTGAATTTACCTTACCTCCCCATGCAAATCTTGATTCAGCGTATTTTTTAACAACTCAATTGGCCTTTCAGATGAAAAAAAAACAGGAGAAGAAATTTTAAACATCTAATGAAGAAATGGTTGGCAAATAAGGACCTCACACCAATTAAATCACAGTTGTTCATTAATGTTATTTCTGTTATGTGATTGGATGTATGCTGTATTTGAGAATCTGTCATCTTTATGATTGTACACTTTTCTCTGCATAGTCACGCTGACATCTGCTGGCAGAATCATAGACAGTATAAATAAGGGCAGGATGCAGATTCTGCTTTGGATTCTGCTTTGATAAAGTGCATAATGCTGGATATTCATCAAAATAATCCACTGTGATGGTTTTTATAGCTTATCTGAGACATTTACGTATTAAATAAAGTAAATACGCCTATTCATACAGCCAGATACAAAAAACTATCACTCATTCTGGCTCTTATGCTGGTGAAGGCCCCTCCAGCTGTTTATACAAATAAACCTGACTTGACTTGTAGTCACACACTCCTCTACATCATATACATCCTGCATCAATAGGAGCCCTTTTAATACATTTATTTGCTACTTATAGTTCCTGGTTACTTTTTTCATAATATTTGACATGATATTGTATACTGAACAAAAATATAAACGTAACACTTTTGTTTTTGCTCCCATAAAGATTTCAACATTTTCTGCATACACAAAATAACCATTTCTCTTAAATATTGTTCACAAATCTGTCAAAATCTGTGATAGTGAGTAGTTCTCCTTTGCTGAGACAATCCATCCCACTTCACAGCTGTGGCATATCAAGATGCTGATTAGACAGCAGGGTTATTGTACAGGCGTCCCTTAGACTGGCCACAATAAAAGGCCACTCCTTTATTCACAGATCTGTGAACAATACTTGAGAGAAATGTTTTTTGTGTATGTAGAAAATGTTTTAGATCTTTGAGTTCATCTCATAAAAAATGGGGAAAAAACAGAAGTGTTGCGTATATCATTTTTTTTCAGTGTATATTGTAATAGTGTACCTTTTGTTGAAATCTTCTGCTAATATTTCATTGTAATGCAATTTTAGAGAACGTTTTATGAATATGTTTTTTTTTTTATAATTGTTGTACAAAAACATATGACACTTGTATATGATGCAGTACTATTAGTAATCTATTAATCTATACAAAGTAAAACATTAAAATGCTGTCACTGTTTTTTTGTTAGTGATAAACACAAGTAAAAAATAAGCTAATCTACATTATAAATACTCTTGAACTTTTGATACTTCAAATGCAATATACATACCTTAATATTTTTAATTCAGCTATTTGTATTTCTGTTACTTTGCTCTCATTGGCTGTCTATGAACACGTGACCATCTCGCGCCTTCCTATTGGCTGCCGCGGTGACCCCTATATACTAACCGGGCTGAAGGTGAACTCACCGGCCCGTCTTCCTCTCCGCTGCCGTTGGAAGCGTCCTCTCCCCCCATCTCCTGCTGTCTCGCTGCACCGGGGATCGTCCGCGTTGTCCATAATTCGCCATGTCCATATTCAGCGATGTCCCGCAGGCCCCGCCGGTAGCCGTCTTCAAGCTGACCGCTGACTTCAGGGAGGACGGCCACGAGCAGAAAGTGAACCTGGGGGTTGGAGGTGAGAGACTAACGCTAACGCTAATGCTAAAGCTAGGTTAGCTCCTCCGTGCTCTGGCGGTGATTCAGCCCAGAAAACGCTCTCTGAACCGGGCTGTCATTGAGCAGTTTAGCGCTGAGATGCTACTGTCAAACATTAGCAGCTCTTTGATTTGACCTTCGCTTCAAGCTAGCAGAGAAGCTAACGAGCTAGTGCGTACTTCATGTTTAAAGTTTGGTCATTCCTAATAATTCCTATTCCTGTTCTTGTGACCGCTGCGTCGACATTTAATCCCCGAGCCCCTCTCACTTGAAGAGAATTATGTTTATGAGAATTATGTTGTGTTTATTACGTGTTATTGTGAAGTATAAACACAGCACGTGCGTCTTCTTCCACTGTCCCAATGCCCTTGAACGCATGATGTCTATCAACTATATTCGCTGTTTTTTCAGCTGTCAGAGAGAAACTGTGCGTGAGATGCGTTGTGTGACAGGTGCGGGGATGACGTAATCTTAGAACGTGGATGTGACGCAACAGCTTGATGTGCGTTTGAAGGCTGGAGCTATAGAACAACCTGGAACAAAGGTCTTGGCTATATCACATGGCTCTGGGCAATGAAACAATGTAACTGTCAAGAAACATCGTTAATAAAATAAGAAAATAGTTTATAATATCTGTAGTTTATCCTAAACTGCTTCCTTTGGTGATGAAGCATTCACTGACTGACAAGTAAACAACAAATCATTTTACAATCACAAAATAAAATTCAATAAAAGTCAACAGGTTTTCTCCTGCTCTTTAGGAAAAAAAATAGAGGAAATATTTGATATTGACATATTTTCCGGCTGTATGCACAGCCCTGATAGACTAGTTTTGTGAGGGTGAGGTTGTTCCAGTCTGAAAATAATACACTTATAGCTGCATTTATAATGTATGTGCATACCCTGCATGTGCTTTTCACAATAACCATATGCAAACACCTGTTAACTTTAAAGTATGGAAACAATCAATATTAGTACTTTTAAACTGAACATTATACTCACATGACAGAGGCTGTATAATCATTGTGATTTGTTGTTCCAGTGGTTTATTTATCTCCCACAGGATTAATAAATCTCACCTTGTCTAATGATGCAATAATAGACTTGGACCTTAGCAGCACTTTTGAACCTCGTCTGTATGACCTAAACAGTTTGTTCTTGAAACACTGAACAAACAGCCCAGAGAACCTGTAACTGTGCCTTAAAGGTTTCTGTTTTATGGGATTCATGCCCTCAGAATTTCAGTGGATACTGATTATTTCATGCACATTCACATCTGTACACTTCACTCCTGCCTACAGCTTAGAAATGAGTCTTAACTCAAGGTACACAAATCATTTTGGAGTCAGAGAATTCTCCATCGCTTTCTTTTGTTACACAGTCCATGTTTCACACAGTCAGTTTAGGCCATGGACTCTCGTTGAAATTTATAATCAGTGTCCCCTGTAATTATTTATTTCTGACTTTTCATCTATTTAAAGTATTTTTACAGCCACCTAATATTTCTCCAGGTGATCCACTGATCCAAAATAACAAACCTTCTCCTCTGACCTTTTTTAAAGTGCGTCGTCTTTTTAATCTTTAGTAACAGTCTGTGTCTGTGGTGAAGACCTGACATCTGATACAGCTCTGCAAAGGCTTCCATAATGTGTGACTGAGCACAAGTTCTTCAAGTGTCAAATATACAGACACACACCAATGTTGACACTTGGTTTAGTGTGGCTGGTAAAAGTCACCTTCAGAGAGTGCGTGACATTAAAGTCAGTTGAACAGCTCTGTCTTCCTTTCTCTTTCTCACATACTCCTTTCTTTCTGTCACTTTACCTTATTGTTTCAGTCTTTTACATTTAGGCTGCATTCTTTGAAATAAAATGACTTGGTATCAAAATGAATTACAGAAACAGCATAGTGAAGATATTTGGTTTATTTTACTGTTGTTATTAACTGACAAAAGTAGATGAAATGTATCTACACTAATAGAATGGGTTTAATTTGTTTTTCCCAGATTGAAATCCAGACTTTCCTCCCTTTCCTTTTGCCATGGGTTTATCACACACTTATTTTGCCAATAAGTCGTAATATTTACTTACTAATATAAATTGTTTACTCATGGGGATCTAAATAAATAAGGTAACTAGAGAGCGTTTTGGCTGTGTCCCCTCCAGCTTACCGTACTGATGAGTGCCAGCCCTGGGTGCTTCCAGTGGTGAAGAAGGTGGAGCAACTCATCGTGGACGACACCAGCCTGAACCATGAGTACCTGCCCATCCTCGGTCTGCCCGAGTTCCGCTCCGCCTCCTCAAAGGTCGCTCTGGGAGAGGACAGCACCGCCATCAAGGAGAACAGGGTCAGACACACACTGCATCTTTTTTTTTTTTGATTTAGCATATTTATGGAGTCCCTCTGGTGACATTGGATAAAAAAAATAAATAATTTGATACTATCTCGTGGCCATGAGATAGTTATTTTCATTTCCATGGAGACGGTGTTGATTGTTGCTGTAACTCAGAAAACATGGTACAGGTGACTATCAAATAACATAATAGATTGCAGAGAGGCTAATAAGGGACTGATGAGCACTGACTCACTGGCTTCTGTAAGAATTGAAAGATCCAAAGAAGTAGTTGTGATTTCTGTGTTTATTGCAATTAAAACATGTCAGAGAATGTCATCTTATCTGATAAACTGCATCAAAAATAGTGATTTAATCAAAATACAAACTGTAGTAAAGTATCAGCAAAGTGAGACTCCACCTCTGAGCTTCTCTTCATTCATAAAAACACACAGATCAGCAGGATAATTAATGATTACTCCGCTGTAACTGAAGCACCGTATATGACAGGTCACATGACCATCTGTCAGTGACATCCTCATGATAAACAACACACTACAACTGGATCTTACACATGTAAACTATGAGTTTGATGTAATTTTATTTTAATATGGGAATGAATCAGGAGTGAAGTCTCTGCAACATGATCAGTTCTCAGTGGTGAAGTTGGCTCCTAGTTGGATATTGACAGTTTCAGTTAAACTAGACTTCAGGTTATAGTACGTTCATCATGCTGTGATTTACTATCCTCACCCTCCTGAGTTTTTTTTCACATTGTAACCTGCTGCTCATAGATCACCTGTAGTCTTTAGTTAAGCTGAAACTGTCATTGATGTCTGATTGGAAGCTCAGTCAAAAGTGAACATCGATATCCAATGACGAGTAACAATCAACACTTTCCATGGAAAAGAAAGCGATAACTATGTCGTGGCCATGCACTAATTATTTTTTACCCAATGCCACCAGAGTCGCTCCGTAGATTATCTCCTGTTACTCATGTTTCGGTCCTGCTGTCCTCTCAGGTTGGAGGAGTCCAGGCTCTAGGTGGTACAGGTGCGTTGAGGATCGGAGCAGAGTTCCTGCGCCGTTGGTACAACGGCGTCAACAACACTGCCACGCCCGTCTACGTCTCAGCGCCCACCTGGGGTTAGTGAACAGCTGTAAAACAAAGAGTTATGACATCTGAATTGCCAGCCTTTTAGATTTAAAAGATCTTGGTGCATCTTCCTACCAGAAAACCACAATGCTGTGTTTGCTGATGCTGGCTTCAAAGACATCCGGCCTTACCATTACTGGGATGCTGCCAAGAGGGGCTTGGACCTCAGTGGACTCCTGGATGACCTGGAGGTGAGGACAGGCAGTAGGAATAATGATAATGTGGTGTGAAGGTTGCTTAATGCAGGTGTTTGTACTTTATAATACAGACTTGACAAGAAAAGGATTATTTAGTGGATGAAACGGAGCCTGAAGCCGAAGGCAGTTCAATTGAAATATGACGTGTGACTGACGTTTGCTTCCTGTTTATTTATATATGTTTTTAATATTTTAATAGATGAGAAAACATTAAAATAGAGAATTGCGGAATCTGTTTTAATTCAAAATCCTTTTCTACAGGAACATGGTTTTAAATGTATCTATATGAGACAAAGTCAAAACAGTTACTCTCTTAAAAGTAAAAAAAATAAAAATAAAAATGTATGCTATTAACTAGTTTTATATTCTATAATTTTTTTTTTAATCTCTTAACAGAAAGCACCAGAACATTCTGTCTTCGTCCTTCACGCCTGTGCACACAACCCCACCGGCACCGACCCCACCCAGGAAGAGTGGAAGAAGATCGCAGAAGTCATGAAGGTAAGGCGTCATATGATGGTGCTGTAGTCGTCAAAAGGAATCTTCACATGTTGGAATGAACCTTTCCCCGTCTTTTAACCTTTGTTCCTTCATCTCCTGTTATTCTTTTCCAGAGGAGGAATCTGTTTGTGTTCTTTGACTCGGCCTACCAGGGCTTCGCCTCTGGCAGTCTGGATAAAGACGCCTGGGCCATCCGCTACTTTGTCTCTGAGGGCTTTGAGCTATTTGTAGCTCAGTCCTTCTCCAAGAACTTTGGCCTGTACAGTGAGTCCACATGATACATACACACACACTACTGTTAAATTTCAAAGAGACGCCTGACAAATATGCATTTGACCCACACAAAACCTTATCCATTTGAATATAATCCCTCTTCTCTCTGTTGTTGTACTCAGATGAGAGAGTAGGAAACCTGACGGTGGTCGCTAAGGACAGTGACAACCTGGCCCGCATCCTGTCTCAGATGGAGAAGATCGTCAGGACGACCTGGTCCAACCCGCCATCTCAGGGAGCTCGCATCGTCAGCAAAACCCTCAACTGCCCCGAGCTGTTTGCAGAGTGGTACGTTCCTTTATAAGCAACAAGTCACTCCACTGCTCTGACACAGTCATTAACTGTTAGCGTTGTTAGCTGTTGTCAGCATGTTAGCTTTCAGTTCAAAGCAAAGTTAAACCTAAATCCAGTTCATTTTGAATTGTATGGAATATCTCATCCCAAGTTTTTCTTCCATTATTTATAGTCTGTGGTTTTCTCCTTTTGATGTATTTTGTCCCCTGTGTAGGAAGGGTAATGTGAAGACAATGGCAGACCGTGTCCTGCTGATGAGGGATCAGTTGAAGTCCAAGCTGCAGGCTCTGGGCACCCCAGGGACCTGGGACCACATCACCCAGCAGATCGGCATGTTCAGCTTCACAGGCCTGAACCGTGAGTCGAAAAACACACTTATAGTCCTGTCCAGCTGTTTCTGTACTTGGTAAATACACTGTTCTTAGATGGGGTGAAGTGTCCAACACATTCACATCCCTACATGCTGTTAACTACACAATCACTACTTTGACTTTTATTTCACTCTATGCAAGCATAAAGTGCCCAGTTATTATGTTAGACTGGTGGGTAATAAGTGAATCATGTTTTCTAACTCCCATTAAGATGTGTGATTGGACTTATGTATACGCCTTAACCAGAGTTCAACTAGACAATGCGTGTGTACATGCTCTACGCATGAACCCTGAACAAAAACACCCATGAAAGCTGGTTGCAGAAGAAGAATAGAATCACAGTACCTTATCTGCACAATAAGTAAGATATACATTACATATAAAATGAAAAAACAATTTTTTTTTTGTTAAAAAATGTCAGTTGTGTCAGAATTTTTTTGTTTTTCACTACTTTATTAAGAATTCAATGGAAATAAAATACATGATTAAATTAAATACATGAATTTATTACATAAATATACTAAAGAGTATTAATCGCTTTCATTTTAGTAGAATGTTTAATGGTTAGTGTGCCCCAGTTGTTTATAATAAATAGGTTAACTGGAAACAAGCTATATTAACCCGTTGAAACAGCACATATCGACCCTTGGTGTTGACGGGGAGGACATGTTCCTATCAGTAATTCAGTTTTCTCTTTTGCATGTAAACTGTGACAAGGACAGAAATCTGATTAGACGCCAAAACCAAGTCATGTTATCTTAGCAACCCAGAATCTGGGGTGCACCGAAATTAAAATTTGTGGCCGAAACTGAATAACAAGTGTGATGTAACGGGTTAAATGTTCTCTACAAGCCTCTGAAATCCAATGTTCTCCACAATTGTTAATGGTCCATTGTCCAAAGCAATAAACTCATTTTCTTAGTCATAGTCTTAGTGTTTGCTTTGGCAGAATCCTTGGTGAACTTTTTTTGTCTTTTCAAAGACGGCTGCCACAGTTTGAGAGGGACATGGATGAGCTTTCCACTTCGCTGCTGAGGCCGTTTCCTTCTTGTACTGTTCAGGGTCTCTTTGATTTTAATATACCTGTAGAGCTAAAGGTCTTTGCAGTTGAACCCCTGCAAATGGTCATTCTGTAATTTTTGATACTTTTAAATACTGCACCACTGCCGACATTTTGTAATCACTGGTCAACAGTGCAACACTCTTTGATTGCATCATCACAACATGACACTATTGACTTTTCGGCACCCAATAAGCTGCATTGATCAGCTGTGCTTTTCTCTTATGCTGCTGAACACCGTAAAATAATAGTTTTCTGTTTTCGATCGAACAATTTCTTTTACAGATTTAATGGGTCATCCCCAAACAGAATTATCCTTTAACCACATGAAGCATTGGTTATTCTTGGACCCTCTGAATGACCGTCACTGCATTTTTTTTGTGATGTGTCCTACAGCCAAGCAGGTGGAGTACATGATCAAAGAGAAGCATGTGTACCTGATGGCCAGCGGTCGCATCAACATGTGCGGCCTGACCACCAAGAACATCGACTACGTCGCCCAGTCCATCCACGAGGCCGTCACCAAGGTCCAGTAAAGGCCGCTTCCCCGCCGTCCTCCTCCTGCACACCACAGGAAGTCTCGTAACGTCTTTGTCCAAACCCTGCTTTATCCTCTCCTCTGATTGGTTATGCTGCAGCAGGCTTTTTGCAGTCGAACCAATGAAAGGACAAACAATTATCTGTTCTCACATGAAAGGTATAAACCTTTTCAGAGGTGCAATGATTTTAGGAAGACACTTGAACGCTGTCAGTAGAGATCTACTGTATGTTTCCCAAATGTGTAGAACGTTCAGTCAGACTGTCCCTTCATTCAGAGATTTCCTGTCTTTGTGTGATCTAACTCATTTAAAATCAAATGGACATCAGAAAATCTGCCAGTAAGAGCTGGAATTATTGTGCTTCCTCTGTAATTTACAGCTCTTCAGGGGATTAACTGTAATGTATTCCTAGAAATGAACAAATATCAGTGCATATAAATTAATGTAAATATACTGTATGTGATCACAGAAGTCCTTAGATTCCTCTACTCCTTAACTTCAGCCCTGAGCCCATCAATTATTTTTTTTTTGTTCTCAGCCATCTGAAGCTACAGTCATTAATTAACAGATACTGTAATCTGCCTCACTCTATGTCAAGTAACAAAGGATTCATATAAAGTGTTGGTATGTACGGTTTTAATTTTGGATTATTTTAGGTTTTTGAAGTCAACTAAGATGCACTATCAAACTCATCCCAGGTCATTTCTTACTGTAAAATCTGAAGGCCATTATGGGTGTCACATGACTAGGTCGACACGTCACTTAATGCACATGCATTGTGCCTGTTTCTGTGCAGCTGCATAAAAGCTTGGAATGTTGGTTTGATTGCTCAGTTCACAAAGCAGCTTTGTGTGCCAACGTTGAACTAAATCACCTCTCTCCTCTGTTGTTTCCTCCACCCTGCAGTGCCCTTATCATGTTACAAAATGCCTCGTTGTTGTAATGGGCCACAAAAGCACACTCCACTCTCTCATTACGTGGTGTTGATTTTAACGCCATGCAGCAGTATATGTGTTCATGCTATAATAAATTATAAATCACAGGAACCAACCAGTCACCTCTGTCTGCTTGCTTCTTTTTCTTGCAAAACAGCAGTTTTTTAATTTCATCACACATTTTGGAAGTATTATTTTACTTTATTTTACACAAACTCTGTGAAAAGACAAACAACAATCTATTCTATCCTTCAAAGCTTTCTTGGATTCTCTAGATTTTCATTTGCTCTGAGTCTTTCTGACTTTGACACACATGGTGTAGGTGAAGGAGTCGGTCATCTAGTGGAGCTCATTGATGAGTTTTTAATATTTTGACTACAAATGGATCTCTGAGAGGAAAATTGTCAGCCAATTCTTCAATAAAATCTTCATTGAAATGTTCCAGATCATAAACTTTTCCTGGTTTTATATTCGCCTCTCTTGAGCTAATATTAATGAGCCTCTCTTCTGGTTGGCTGATTTGAATGGCTGTGAATGAGCAGGGAGGCAGTGACTGTATAGTTGTGACATCACAACTTCACAGAAGTCCTGATAGCTCATTGTAAGGCACAGTTTCTGACTATAGGCTGTGTGTATTTTCTGTAGTGTGAGCATTTTGAAACATGGGACAGCATTGATGCATTTCCATGTTGGGCACAGCGATCTACATCTACTGTACTTGAGTAAATATAAAGTAAAGCTACTGTTTGAATGTGATTTGTTGACGATAACAAATATTTATACATTTTGGTATATTTTTAAAATGAAGACCAGAGACTTTTGAGATTCACTGTTGTGGATCTTTATATTTTACTTCATATTTTGATGCAAAATAACAGTGACTGTATAGTTGTGACATCACAACTGCTTTCTGTTTTACAAGTAATAATTTCCAAAGTTTTCCAAAAATACTCAATCTTTTTCCTTTTCTCTTCTGATGACAAAAAGAGCTGACATGTTCAGAGATTATACTGAATCACAGGAGAAATGGTGAAAATAACATGACGTTGATCTCGAGACTCTTTATTAACATGCCCCGTAAACCAGCAGAAACCTCTCTATACAACCAAATCAATGAAATCCGGCAGCAGAATCTGTGATTGTCTGCTTTTGACCTCAAAGGATGCTGCTGATTGGCTGCGGCTGCTGCTCCAATGCAGCAAAGTGACTCAGCAGGTTTTATGTATTGCACCCAAGTGGGATGTTTCCACCCCCCCCCCCCCTCCTGTTACATTAGCCAATGAGCTGAGTTAGAAAGTGCCCCTCCCCCTGCAGTCCTGGACATGCCCTATAAAACATACAAAAAAAAAAACAATTTTGCAAAGTATGCAGTAGGCAGCTTTAAAGCAGTAAACCAATTAGATAGATTCACTCGACTGGCTTGTTATTAATCCTTTCATTATATCGGTGGAAGTAGAAACTTCACCCTCATCCTGCTCATCTACTCTCTCATCCCATCCCCTCCTCCTCTGTGCTGCAGTAACACAAATCTCCTCCTGAGCCACGCCCGTTCATCCGGTCACCTCAGCACCATGCAGGCAAAGCACAAAGCACCAGTCCATGTGCAGAGCAGACAGACTCATTCAGAGAGTGCTGCTCTGCAACAATTATGAGCAGAGCTGAGCGTTGATCGATTTGGAGGCTGCAGGCAGTCGGAGCTCAGGCTGAAGTTCAATAACACTGATGAATCCATCCAGCAGCAGTGAGTGCTGCCCTTCACATCAGCTGAGACTGGCAGCTTTCTAGATTTTATCAATGTGGTAAGTAATTAGGACGTAAATCACCAAGTTTAAGCACATTACAGGGAAATGGTACTTCACATATCTTGCATGTCTCCTCATGTTTCCTCACATATTGGATGTCTCCCAATGCATAGAAATGGTTTTCCTTTAATCCATCAAAATTAAATCTACAAGATAAATGTTGAATTTGCAGAATTCCTCCAAAAACAACATTCACGTTATCTCTTATGGTAAGTATTCTGTAATTAACCCTCTATTCCATAGTGTTGCCACATGGAAACAATTATTTTTTTAAAAGGCTGTGATATAAAATCTATGATATTGAAGCTATACGTTTCTTGCTAAAACATTACATTTGGAAATAATATGGGAAATTCCTAGTGCATACAATCCCATTAAGTCACATTTAACTTGCATAGCATTAAACTATCCTAAGACTATGTGACTAACAACTTTATATATATATATATGTGTGTGTGTGTGTGTTACTTAGGCCATTTTAAGTAAGTAAAGATTCAAAACATGTTTTACCATGTCTAAGTAATATTTCATGCAATAGAGGGTTCAGTATAAAGAAAGTCAGAAACCACAAGCAAATCATATATCATTGAATAACCATTAATATAGTATAACACTCAGAGGCAGTTCAGTTGCGATCATTTTATTTACCTTTCTTGGAAAGAAAATTTCTAATCATCGACTGCTTTCCCACTGTCAAAATGTCTCTTAGCCGGACAAAATGATCCAAATTACAACATATTTTGGCCTTGACAGATGGGATTTGTTCTGAGGAGCACGGCAGGTGGATGATGTTTGCATTAGAGGGCACAACAACATGTGCTGAGGATTAAATAGTATTAGAGTCATAGAAAAATACTTGAAATTCTATTTTACTTTCGTGTGAATAGCAACTAATCTGTGATTATCTCAATTATATCCAAGCAGTAAAGTTTCACATCTCCTGAGGTCAATATATTTACACTTTAAATATATCAGGTTTAGCAGTAAAGTGGCGTCTGTACAGTCGGCAGAAGTATAAAATCTACACTCTTTTGTGATTTCTCCTCCACATTCTGCAGGGTCATCCACATTCATAACATCGACCCTCATACAAAACATTTGGGAATTGCAGCTGTGTAAAGAGATCCATCCCCATCTATCCATCTCTGAGGGGTTTGTAGCATATCATGCTGGAGTGGAGTGCTTGATTCACATTCAAAATATAACTATCAAATAACCATTAGATTCACATTCAAGATACATGCAGCCAGGGGAACAAGAAAATACATAAATGTCAAATTCCACAGTGGTTCTGTATGTTTTATAAAGAGGCTGCATTCAAAAAAGAACCAAAGGAAAACAATTTGTGTTATGAGCGCTGGGCAATTTCAGTAACTTAATGAGGAAAGGTTGGAATTTAGTGAGATTAGTGAGAAAATAGGATTGTGTCAAATTTGTTTAGTTTTGATTACATCATCAATTTGGAATTAATTAGATATTGAGAGTGTGTCCATTAATAAAGAGAAACCCAGTCTCATTTCCACAAAGACATCCTCTAAGTGACGAGAGATCAAATATTGTGTTGTTGCTGCCAGAAGCTCGGTTTCATCCAGATATAGGAAAGAGAAATAATGGAAATCATTAATAATTAAAATTGATCCAATAAAAAAGGCTCCACTCAGGCATCTGAACTGAAATGAAAGGCTGACCGACGCAGACTTCATAAATCTTCATGCAGAGAGGCGGCTCCAATCTGTCTGAGTGAGTGTCCGATATTATTCTAAAGGTACAAAATGGAAAAAAAGAAACAAATCAACATTTGATGAGTTATAAAAATACAATCCAAATCACAAATCTGAAAAAGAAAATGCTCTGATACTGAAGATTAAAGGTCTCATATTATGCACTGTTCTGGTTTCATTTGAAGACCTGTAGACCTTACCTAGAGATTTAAATGATACGGGACCTTTAACAAACAGAATAACAAATAGTTCTGACTGAATGAGAGGCAGAATAAAGATTTCAAAAACATGCAAAAAAGCATGATGGCCAAACACACAAATCCAATCTGATCACCTTTAAATTATGAAGACAGACAACAGGGCAGAGACAGATTTGGTCAAATAGCAAATAGAGTAGAAAATAGAGAAAAACAGCTATTCTGGCTCTGTCCAAAGTTCAGAAATACAAATGTAAAACAGAAATGTAAAAACAATGATTTACATTTTTATTTTGTAGCTGAAAAATGTTGCTTCTACATTTCTGTTTTTGTACAGATTTAACAAAGGACATATTAATACTCAGATCCAGCTTTTGGACTCTGACTTGGTACGTGTTGTTTTTGCAAGACATTTTTTTTCCTATTTCTCTTGCAATTTTTTATTTAATTTTTTTTAAAATTTGGCCAATGCTTTCAATTGTCGATCATAGCGTCTTGTAATGGCCGACGACTGCATTTGAGATATTCAGTTTGAGCCACATGCCCCTCCCTCTTCCCTCACAGCCACTACAGTTAATGGCACAAATCGACTGAGCAGCATGAGCCTCGTTTCCCTGCTCTCCTCACTAGATCCTCACTAGATCCTCACTAGATCCTCACTAGATCTGTACTAGAGCCCTCCTCCGATAATGTTGTATTCTGTAATGTCTTCTCTATTCAAAAATGTATTTTATTCCATCTTCTACATCTATTGCAGCCTGGATAAGATCTGTCCTCTTACTCTTCCTGAGGTTTTTCCTTTTGTTTTCCCTGTTAATCCTCATGTTGTGTTCGTTTCATGTTTATCAATTTGATGTCCCTGGTCAAAAGGGACAGGAAAGATTTTATTTGTTTACAAAGAAAATGACCGTAAAACTGCACTTTCAATTTCATTACATTAAAAAAAGCAAACAAGAACAATAAAATGACAATGTTCATATAGAATCAAGAGCCTCACTCACAGTATATTGACCTGCCATGATGAACTATGAGCAAGGCCTCAAAATAGCCATAGGAAAAGTTCAAAGTTATTATTAATTCTGGTCTCCTCCATTCATTTCTAACGATCTGCCACTTTTGACTAGGAACACCAAGAATGTGCAAAAGTTGAATGAAACACACACAAAAAATATATGTAAATTAATATAAATTATTCTGTGTGCTGAAATCCTCTTTGTGGACAAAGTCATGGAATCTTAGAGAGAATCTTGAAATCTCTTTTGTCTCAGAGATAAAAACAAAGATTTTGCTGGGAACACAACATGAGAGTTAAAGGGTTTTCTCTGGAGTTTTTCCCTTCATGAAGTAAGGCTCTAAGGACATGATGACATGTTGCTGCTGCATAAACTGTGAAGCCCCCTGAGGCGAATCTGAGATTTGTGATGTTGGGCTCAAGGAATAAAACTGAAGTGACTCTGCAGTTTCCTCTTTGGTTCAGCTGAAACAGTAAAAGGAGGCTGATGGTGTTAATATATATCCTCTTCATGGTTCATGCTGACCCAACATAAATAAACTCATGTCAATTCATGTATTCACCTGGCTCCTAAAATGTATTTGCATATTATGAATGTTCAGATTTAAATTTGTAAGATCTGACAGAGTCAGGGTAGCCGTGTTTCCAGTTTTCATGCTATTTATCAGCTAAAAGACATTTTTCACAGCATTCATACTGACATGAATAGTAGCAAACACAGATGAGCTCTGCTGGAGAAGTGAGGAGAGGATATCGTGTATAAAAACTCTTCTTCTTTCTTACAAACCTTTTACGACCACAGTCCTTCCTTTATATGTGAGCAACAGCTTGAAGAACCTGATGAGAAGCTACAGTTTACAGTGATGTGTTTTGCCAAAGCTGCGACCCCCCCCCGTGTTCTTTGATAAAATCCGTGTCGTCCATCCTTGTGTTCAGTGACGGCTCCACTTACTTTATAATGTCTCTGCAGTGGGGGTGTGTGGAGTGTGTCAGATAAAACTCTGATATCTGTGGCGTGCTGCGTCTTTACAAACATCTTAAAGATCCATCAGCTGATGGAGTGTCCAGGTCTTTGTTTCATTGTCTTTATCACACATGCTCTGCTAGGTTTTCATCAGCGGCTGCTCTGAAATGTCCTCCGGTGTTTTCTCTCCTTCACGGGATTTTTTCCTCTTCTTGTGGCCTGAGGAGACAATGAGATATTAACAGTTAAGGTGTGTGTAGTTTTTATTTGTAAATCTAACAACCATAACCTAAACTAACCAGACAGTACATGAGCTCATAGGAATGACAGATAAGAAAAGATTTGGAGCTTTTGGAACTAAAAACCTTTTGTAATTTCTGAGATTTGGGTACAGGGAGATATGGATTTATTGGAAACAACTGGATTGTAAACAAGAAGTTTTCTGCATTTTAGGATTAGATTTTGGATTTATATTCTTGAGTAGACATTTCAATGTCCTGAATTATTTTAATTAGCAGATTTCAAAGGTTGAGATCCAGCAATACACAGCGGTCTACAAAAAAGTATATTTACAAAATATATATAGTTTTTGTTTCAGATGAATATTTAATTATGAATAAAGATATTTATCTTATAAGATACAACACACTATTGTGTCAGTGATAAATCATGTTTGGCAAGATGAGAAAGTAAAAAAGGCATTCATCAGATCTCTCTAAATGTACATTTTGTGTTCATGTGGGTTTCTTGTTATTCAAAAGTCCATTTGTACCATTTTTTTTTTTTTTTACAAAAATCACGATTTTGTGTGATTTTTTGACACAAAACGTCAAATGGTGTTACCAAAAAAGAATGATACATTTTAAATATATAATCCACCTAGAACATAAAACTTGTCGATAACATCTGTATTTAATTTTTAAACTCTGTTTAAGAGAGATAAACTATTGGGTACTAAGTTTTTAGGGTTACACCACATCATATTTATGTCATTGAGCCTATTACAAATTCATTTCTTTCAACTTCTTTGTCTTGGGACCTGAATAAAAAAAATCTGGTTGGGGCTTGTTGTCACATTTCAGGTGTTTAGTTGCCAGCACTGATTACACTATTAATAATGTAATGATGTTATATGTAATAATATAAAAGTCACAGGGTCATTTTTGCTGCTAATGCTTCTCTGCTTTTATTTACATTTACTCTCCAAGCCACTGGAGGATAAAACATGGCTATGGTTAACATGGCTATGCCCCTCACTATTATGTGATATAATACAGCTATGCACTCACTTTAAGTTTACAGTTTAAGGTTTGTACTTCAAAGTTTAGTTTTAATTGACATACCATTAAAATGATCCAAAATCTGCCTGTCAGGTGGGAAAATCTATTCAAAAACATTTGAACTGTTTGTGTGTAGTTTTATTTGTATGTGTAGTTTATGGTTTAATAGCTATGTGTTTGCAAATTTGTCAGAGCTCATGTATATATGTATTAAACAGAAACACAGTCTTCTGCTATGAGAAACAACATGAGAAAACAGAGTGGGCTAGCTGGAAAAATAATGGCAGTTGTGAAGCTGTACTTGTACATTCCTTCTCTATGTGGGTGTATAGTTTGTATGAGGTTGTGTTTGCATGTGAATGAAAAGCACAGAGGGAGAGAGTGAAGCACAGAAAAGCCTCCTGAATAAGTGGTTTGTTGAGTGTGTGAGCGACTGACTGAATTTAAGCAGGAGTTTCTTGCCCAGCGTGTCTTCCAAGCCGCTCAGAGACAGGCTGCTGATGAAAGGAGAAGTGTCTGTTTCTATGGGAACGGCGGCCATATCTGAGAGAGAGAAATAGATAGAGAGAGAAATAGAGAGGCATTTTCATGATGCTGTTGAATGAGGAATAGCTTCAAGTGTTTAATTAAAAATCAAACTCTCATTTAACAATAAAGGTGAAAAATGGGAAGTTGTATTAAACGCCTGGAAACTTTTTATAAGCAAATTCATCTTTTTTTTCTTACAGAAAGCAGCTACTATCATCATTTTTGACCAGTCAAATTGCTTGTTTGAAAGTATCTACAACGTGTTTGCAGTGAGACGTCGTACCTGTGTGTGTGTCGGTCTCAGATCTGTCCTCTCTGATGTACGGGATCTCGTCCATCCTGAGAAACACTGAATCACTGGGACTCTTCTGGCCATCTGACTTACTGCCTACACACACACACACACACACACACACGAGACATAATTTATGATCAGTATAAGTGCTTTTAGGGATATTGTACTGCAAACATGAGCTCTTTCTCTTTATTACTTTCAAAGTGTTCCTCAAAATCTGTCCTGGATCCATTAGTGATTTAGTTTTTTTAGTATTTACATCCAGAAATACCACAGATCAAACTCTATTCCAAGAAAAAACACAAAACGTCTTTATCTGATCTGATATGGCTGAGATTAGTGAACTTCACAAGGGATGTTGGACTCATCTCTTATTGATGTGTAAACCCTTTTTTTTCTGGTTTTGGGGGAGGGGGTCTACTTACGGACAATGCGGTTCTTCTCGTTCAGCAGTGACGTGCTGTGCGGGACGCTGGACTGCTGTCCTCGTGTTCGGGCCGAGCTGGGCCGGCTGCGCTCCCTGGGCGGGGGCATGAGGGTGTTGGAGGTGGTGGAGGTGGTGGTGTTGGTGTGATCGGGCGGCATGAGGGTGGCGCCGTGCTCCGGGGCCGGAGGCTCCGGGGTCGGGGTGTTGCCCTCCGTCGTACGAGCATCAGCATCGGGCGTCTGAGGAGAGCTGTCCATCCGGGTGGCTGTCAGAGCGTTCTGGTAGTGGCTCCGTGTGATCTGAAATAAAAAGATTTAAAAACAAGAAAAAAAAGAAATGTAATTTGCAAAGAGTTTTGTTCCAAAAAGAGTGTGAAAAAAGTGTCTGAAACATGCTGAATATAGAGAATCTCTGGGGCCAAACTGTAGATTCACTACTCTAAGCATTCCTGGAGTGTCCATACCTCTCTCTGTTTGGTCAAAACAGTTCACCATTTGTTCCCATTCCTGATGTTCAGCTACCTTGAGACAATTTAAAGTACAACATATGACTTTGACCTTTGACCTGGGCTGCAGGCCTTTCAACTTCTTTGGCCATTTTTGCTCATCACAGGTCCAGCTTCCACTCTTACAAGATTTACATTCACATGGCATCTCATCTCAAGACAGGAATAAACAATACACTACTTTGTTTGTGGGTTACTTATTGTAGCCTAATGTACATTATTACTCCAAACAAGTAAAGTTCTTTAGAATTATTTAGATTTAAGCAAATTAAGAGGTGGACAATAGACTGGAGCAGCAGGATGACATGAGATCAGGGTTTTACCTTGATGATCTGCAGGTGTGTGAGCTGTCTGACGGAGTAGTCGGGCAGGTAGACGTTCCCCACTCCATTCAGTTGGCTCGTGCTGCCCCCGTACAGCATGGACTCGGACCGGTCCAAACCACTGCTGCGAGAGGGGGATCTGTGGACTGAAAACAGAAGAAGCTCTGAGTGAGATTCTCCTCATTAAAATGTGATGCTGCAGCTGAAAGCTTCCATTCACTTCACCATCTTCACCTAATGAATGCTGCATTCATCAAGTGCATCGGTGGTTAATTGAATGTCGTGACTGAATATTTGTGGAGTGAACTGCTCCTGACCAGTTTTTATCACTAAAATCAACAAATACATATTCATGCATAAACATTTTGTCATTTTTGAAATATCCTTTTCATGAAATCTACCTGCTTTATTTTCCCTGACAATTACGACACAGCTCTCACTTTTCTGTATGTTTAAAATTCAATTAAAAAGGTTTTTATAAATAGTGAAATAATGTGTCTTTGGAGAGTGTGACTTTGTATAATCAGGCTTTCCTATACTTGTTTGCACTTCTACTATCATGAGTCACTTTGAGTTTGAAGTTATCAAGATGAGCTGCTTCCTGACCACTTCAGTGGTTAAATTAAAACATAAAACCGGCATTACCAGATTTTTGGCCATTTACAGGCAATGTGTTAGCAACAGTTGCTTCCAGGTGGAACTATTTATTTATTTTATTTTTTTAGTAGTGGGTTTACACCATCTAATTTCATTCACCTCAATAAAAATTCTTGAATCCTTGAATCAAAATGTACAAATAGGTCAAACGCATCAATTCTTTGTAGTGAATGAAAGTACCAGTCATCAGTATAATCTGACCTGATTGTAGATTAAAACCCTAATTACACTTGTTTTTTTCTAATACTTTTTTGCTCATGTGTGGATAGGGGGCCGACTGACATTAAGAGGGTACATGGCCCAGAATCTGCTGCTATGCCCCTGTTTGTACCTGTTGGCATGATGGCAGGTACCCCAAAGTAGGAAAAAGCTCCATTCTCAAACTTCAAGTCCTCCTTCCCAAACTCCACCTCCACTCGACCCTGATGAAAAATAAAAAGGCACCAGAGAAACATCTCAGTGAGCTGAGCAGCCTCAAAGCATCAGTGAGATAAATGTCTACAACATAAAAAGCAGGTACCTGCAGCACCAGGATGAAGTATTCCACCGGCTTGTTGCGCTGGTACAGGAAGTGCTGCGGCGCTCGCTTGTTCTTCTCGTCAAACTTGAGCTCCTGAACCACGCTGGGGTGTTTGATCAGCCTCAACAAGATCTTCTCGGAGATGTGAGCGGGTTTGAAGGGCTCCACCTCTGGCGGAGGGAGAGCAGCGTCATTTTTAAAAGTAGATACTTGCTGTACATTGAGAAGGGAGAGGGATGCACTTGTGGAATGCCCTACCAACTGAAATGAAAAAAGATGTAAAGGTCTTTAATAAAAAGGTTAAATCCTGGTTGAAAACCAACAAGGTGTGTGAACATAAGTCGGAGTAATTAAATTGTTGAAATTATCAATTTTCATGAATTTGACACTGTAATTCTGTTGTTATAATAGCTTGTTTGTTTATAGAATCACGAATTTGGCACAGCAAACTTGGAACAGGTTTTATATAGAACTGCAATTTATAAAATTTTAACTTTAGGTATATATTATAGAAAGGCCTAACCAGGGACAGTATTTGTAAACTAGCCTCGACTATCAACCCGGTATCAGTATCATGTTTCTGTAACTTGGTGTATTGTTTTTGTATTGTCCCTGACAAATAAACATAAATAAATAAAAGAAACTCTCCTCACAACCCTAAAAGGTGACAAACTGGGGATGTAAGTTTTTCACAAGACAGTGACGTTATTTTATATGCAGTTAATTCAAGTGTGAAGAGGCAAATGTAATAAAAGGCCAGACATTGCATAAATATATATAAATAAATATGGAAATGTTTATTTTAAAGCCCTAAATGAAGGTCAAAAAATAAAAAGTACTGTTCAACAAAAGCTCAGAAGAGGTTCCTTTGTTTGTCAGACCTATAAGATGGGGACTGAACCCTCTTGAGATTGTCTGGGGGATTGTGAGCATGTCTCATTTCTACTGGATTATCAACACAGACTTTTTGCTTCATTAAACATGATTACATCAAAGCCATCTGTCTTGCTGATATGAAATTATGGAAGCAACAGTACTTTCTCTAGCTCAGCTGCAATAAATCAGAAACACTCCCTCTCCCTGCTCAGTCCAGACCTTCTGGCTCTCCACTGACATCACCAGGCCTGTAACCTCAGCATCATCCAGCCTCTCCTTCCTGTTCTTTTCTCATCCATGACCTCCTCACCTCCAGCCTGGACTCCTGCAGCAGCACTTTACACGGCTCAGCTAACAGAACCCTCATTGAACTGCAATACATCTGCAACTTTGCCTCTTGACTCGGGTCGAAAGTCCCGTTTCATTGATGGGGGGATAATAAACTGAACATTTTCAGCAAATAATTTCTGGAGGGGACATGAAAAAAAAATCAGCCTACCATAATAGTCTGGCCATATCATCTTTTCTCACTCTGCCTTTGCAACTTGCCTTTCAGGTTTGAGCCTTCAGCTTGTTCAATGTTTTAAACAATGGAATTAAACATAATAGTTATAGTAATGTTCATGGATTGATGAGGGAAAATCTATGAAAATCTTACATACAGCTTCTATTCTGAAACCTCCGTAAGGTTGTAATGTCACAACTATGCCTGTCTCAGCCATTCAAATCAGCCAATCAGAGGAGGACCTCATTAATATTAATGAGACAGATGCAATACAACCTGTTCCTGCTCCAGAGAGAAGTTTAAGAGAGGAGATGTAAAACTATATTAATGATTTTTGCTCCATAAAACCACAAATATCTTGTTAGAGATATAATGACTTAGCATAAAACACAGGAAAAGTGTATAATATGGGAGCTTTAAAGAAGTGAGATTCTCTCTAATCCCTTTTCCTGTGAAAGAGTTTGTTCTACCACACACACACACACACACACACACACACACATACAAAGCAGGAAGCTGATTGGTCGGTACCTGTGGAGAGGAAGCGGTGAGTTGCCAGGAGAAGCTGAGGAGAAATCTTTACTTTCATCTCGTTCTCTGACAGCTTGAAGATGGAGAAATCCTGCTGCTTCCGCTCATGGTGGGAAACACGCCGCTTGGTGCGATTATCAGCTGCCGGAGACAAACACACACCCACACACACATCATTAGTGGGTTCAAACTACACAGCTCTTATAATGAAAGCAAACATCCATCCTCCTGAGTGTATTTACTGTAGAGGTCGGTCTCGTCCAGGATCTCTGACTTGATGATCTCCTCGATGACGTCCTCCAGGGTGACGATGCCCATCACCTCGTAGAAAGGGTCGCCTTCACCCTCGTTGTTCACCCGCTGCACGATGGCCAGGTGGGACTTTCCTGGGTCACAAGTTCAACAAAAACCTTCACATCGGCATCACTTTGAAACCTCTGTGTATTTATTTTAAAAGTATTGAACAGCATTTTTATCATGGTGCCAGTTAAAATAAAATAACTCCCTCATCTACAGCAGCTGACATGGCAGATATTTGGAGTTAGAATTAAATATTATGACTGAAGACAGAACTTTGTATGAGCTGCTACAAAGGTATTAACAGTCACCTAGAGGAAGAATTTGATTGT